>JAVXUP010000923.1:0-315648 GCA_033070095.1 Escallonia herrerae | reverse complement strand
AGAGAGAGCAACCTTTATGGATTTGGTGAGACTAGAGTCCCCTGCATTAACAAGTTCGGAAGACGCTTTTGCTATCGATGGAGCTAACCTCACTGTTCACCTAAACGATATTTTTAATCAATTTTCATATCATTTTAAGAAGAATAATCAGAGCGAACACGCATTAGAATAAAAAAGGTCAAAATCTAGGAACATCAGTCTGGTATATGTTAAGAGACACTTTCAGAGGTTAAGAGATGCGTCAAGAGCTTTAACCAAAGTGGTTTCAGTGCTAATGAAAACAGGTGGTTGTGATGATCGTGGGCTCCTAATCCTCCTTTCTGCATTACTAACCATCACCTAACTTGACCAAAGCACTTAATGTATTGAGGTTGAGCCTGACAAATGGTTCTCCATATCTCATTGAAACACCAGAGCGACCCAAAATTTAATAACAATCTCCTGAAAGCAACCTCTATTTTGATGCCTTTTCCCTCTAACGTGTCCCCAACCAGCAGAACACATCATCATCTCATTCATCATGTCTAGAGATAGTCAAATGGTTGACAGAGCACTTGGATAGGGTTGATGCAATTTGGTTACTTTACTTCGGTGAATCGAAGGGGACAACGGGTAACAACGCTTTCCTTAAACTTAACCTCGTTTCATGGGATGCAACGCCAAAAGACTTAATCAGCTGACTAGCATACACGCAACAATTGTGTTACCTCCTCAAAAGGGGCTGACGGGTAACTTCTAAATCAACAAATAATGATGGAATTTGCATTAGGAAAGAACGAGTCCAAGAATCAACAATTTGCTCTAGCCTACTTAAAAACTGAAGAGCAACTAAATTACCAAAACCTCCAAAGTAAGGAAAGTAAAGAAATACGCTCAACTTTTATGTTTGATGTTGCAATTTCACTTTGAGTGCTTCGATAACAGCTGAGAAGTCCTGGTCACTGAGGCCGCAAGACTTTGCTACCTTATAAAGTTCATTTGCTGCTGCTGCAATAGGGGTGGGCTGCGAAACCGATTCAGCTAGTCCAAGAGCAAGCCGTAGGTCCTGCCACAATGAATCTTGCCGTTAGAGGCCACGGTGGGTTGATGTATTCTGGTAATCTAGGAAGGTTACAAACCTTCTGCTGGTGCTTTAAAGGGAATGCGGTGGGATACAACGATGTACCATAGAGGGACCTTTCATCGAGAACATTGGAGCACTAATGGCACCCTGTGACTACCTGCAAGGTCATGAGAATTCAAATGCAGTTCTAATTCACGATCAAGGGAAGCTTTCTATTCTATTCACGACGACGTTTTAACAACTAAGTCAAGTACTACATTTATGGTAGTAATAATCTTTTCCAATTTAGAGGCCAAAAAAAAAGAAGGGATAACCCACAAAGAATACACCTTGCATGTTCCCACAACATGAATAGGTCAACAACTTCATTGACTACTTGGGTACAAAACTATTTTCTCGCAACCATATTCATAGACAGCTATACTTTGTTAGTTACTGTAATGTGACCCAACGAAATTCTAAAGCCTATTATTATATTTTGCAAGTTCATGCATCAACGTTTTGGTGTTCTCCAGGAAGACATATATGGTTTGTATTGGAGTGCTTCTAATTTATGATGAAGAGGAGCTTTTTATGTGCTGCTTACAACAATGTTTCAACCACTGAAGTCCTACATGTCCTTTGGAGGGCTACCAGAAAAGAAAGGATAACCCATGGACAATAAACTTTGCATGTTCTCGCAATAAATAGGTCAACAACTTTACTGACTGACTTGGAGTAGAAAAGGATTTGCTCACAACCATAGTCATCGACAGGTTTACATATAATGCTAGATCAACAAAATTATTATAGCCAAATATAAGCATCTTCAAGGATTCTATCACTTTCCTCCAATAAAGCGTAACACACATTCCAAATTTGTTAAATGCTGCAAAGCCATTTGACGACTACATTTCCAACAGAAAGAGGCTTGGCCTCTGGTATCTTTGGTTCCATAGTGGACTGCAACAGCCGGAAGAGGCTTGAATCTGGTATCTTTGGTTTCATAGTGGACTGCAACGGCATATGCAAGGATCTTGCTCAAGCGACAATGTCATCCTTTGGTCAATTGGGTTTGTCAGGGCACCCAAAACGTATTTAAACTCCCCCCCCCCCCCCCCTCCGTCTCTCACTCACAAACGCGCGCGTCACAGACGTATTCCAAAGAAGGGGCTTAGGTAACACACTGAAAGAAACCTTCACAGAAAGAGGACATGACAGTTTCAACAGAAGACCAAAACAACCTTTCTCGTATAATAAGTTCTTTCATCACGCAGTTCGAAGTGACTTTAGAGGAGGGTGGCAGCCCGACAAGCTAACCCATAATTTCTACAACAAGCATAAATCCAACGCATTTAAGTGGCAGACAGAGAAGCTTTTTATGAAGGAGCCAAAGCAAAAGTATAACAAGGATATTACGGGAGTTGCGCAAAAGCATTTAAAGGAAGGAACCAACACATCAACTTTGAGGTGGTATATAACAGAGGCTGGGACATTAAGAAAGCAATACATAACAGCATGTGTTTCCTTTCTGCTTTGCCATTTATCAGTAAAATTTATTTGAGAAACCATCAAAAGAACTTAATTGAAATCACATGAAAGGGACAAGTGACACAAGAACCTATGCTTATCATATCACTACTCTAGGATTAGGGTATACCTCCACCAGTACACCTGGGTCTAGTCCGACCTTCTCACCAAGAATCAATCCTTCAGAAAATGATGCCATCATACTGCAAAGGTTGGGAGGAAAAACCTCAAACTTAATATGAAACTTTTTAATTTGTAATAAAGCTCAGAGTTTATTTTCTTGGGGTTGGGTGGTTAGGATCAAGAAATAAGAGAAATCATAGACAGCGTTATTAGTAATAAGATCAGCAGAACCTTCCCATGATCATATTGACAACAAGCTTCATTGCTGCTCCATTTCCAACATCGCCAAGGTAAATTTTTGACTGGAATAATACCAATGGTAAATTTAGAGAGAGGTTAGGGGTTTTTTTTGGAGGGGGGGGGGGGGGGGCGTGGAGATGATTTTGGTTCCTTGATCCAGGAAGGTCAAAAAAAGTACCTTTCCCATGATGTCTAAGAATGGAGAGGCCGTGTTATATAGAGACCTGTCACCTGAAATATTGCAGTTGCAGCTATGGCTTCAGATTTGGTAATGCACTAATGCCTCCTCTACGATGTCAGGAGACTTGGCAGAAAAAGAAGGCCAACCAGTAAATAATATAGCAAAGAAGAAACACGGAAGAAACTTGTGAATAACCGGTTACATAACTGATTGGGAAGGACGTAAGACTCCTTCTTAGATAGGAGAAGTATTTGAACTGAGTTGTCTACCATGATAAACAGAATTGGATGCTTACCTGCAGTGAGAAATATGAGCTGCCCATCCTCTGCTGGTTTCTTGGAGCCTGAAACTGGAGCCTATTGAAAGGACAACAAACTTATTCCGGTGATTTTGTAACTCAGACATGCAAGATGATATACACATATTTCACATATTTTAAAGGTGTGGAATTTCTCAGGTTCTGCCTGCCTTGTATTCAACTTTTCTTCACACAGTCAAAAACACCAAAGTGATTTACGAAACACATGGTCAGAAACATCAGAGTAATGTACCTCCAAAAATAGTGCACCTGTAGCTTTGATATGTCCATTAATTAACTTAGACGTGGCACCATCGACAGTGGAGACATCAACATATCTGCAAGCGCCCACACAATTAAAGAGCTTTTGGAAGAAGCGATGCATCACGCTTGGGAAGACAAAGCACATGTTACAAACACAATAGCTCATACTGGAGAGTACAGATGGTTCTATATGCAAGCTATCCAGGCAAGTATCTGAACCTATGCAAGAGCAAGTGTACATCAATTCAAACAGAATCAATATCCTATACGAGACGAGTATAAGTGGTAGAGCAACTGAAGAAACAGAAGACACATAAAATCAGAGACAACTTATGGAAAAGAACCATTTGTGTGCCCAGCTGAATGATAATGTTTCAAAAGCCCTTTTTAGGGTCACCTCCAACAGAATCAATACCGCATGTAGTTCATGTCATTTAAAGGGCAACTGATGTAGATTATGTAAAACAAATGGACCTTCATATTTGTGGAAAAAAAAAAAAAGAGTACCTCTCTACACCACGGTTACAACAGAAAAAAGGGCAAGAGAAACGAACAGACAGATAGAGATACCATAAGTTGAAACTCCAAAACACGCATCTAATGTAATTCTCCTACACTGCATGGCCGGACCAGTCTAACCTCGGCTATGAAGCACTTGAGCCCTGAACTTCTCATGGAAACATACTGACAGCATTAATCAACCGATTTTATAGTTGAGCTAATCTCTGAAAATATTGTCATAAAGACTTCTACTACGGCACTACGATAACTGACAATAATTTTGAAGTTACTTAGGATCGGAACTTTTCGTGAGAAAGAATGTAAGGTTAAAATACCCTTTTCCTGGATTCATCCCATTTGCAGCTCCATACTCTCCGCAGGCAACATCAACCTGAGAAAAACGTATGCTTAAGTCATCATTAACAACTGTGCACCAAATATGCTAAAGGAAACATACGCACTGCACTTTGAGGATCAGCAAGCATGGCGAATGTGATATCACAAGATGCGGCAACTTCCTCAGGCGAGGACTTATATCTGCATAAAAAAAATACTGTCAGGAACTCTGTAATCATCCATAACTGGTTTGACATGAATATGAATCATGCACCATGCACGGTCAATACTCTCAATAACCAAGATTGCACCAGAGCAAGAAGACATGTTGCTTTACTCACACAAGCACATAGACAGTATATGTATAGTATAGTCAACTTCTGTTTGTCAAACAAAATGTATGGTAACTGATACCGCAAAAGCTATTATATGATGATGGTTGATTACTAACAAGATATCCGGTAGGAAGGAGCCGATTACAGGACAATTCTTGCTGGACGCCAACTTTAAGGTCAAGGCACTAGTCTTTCTCTTCAGTTTATAGAGCTGTACACTTACATTGAGTCTTCAGAAAACTCCTAGCAGATAAGAGCATGTTGGGAGCGTAGTGCGTTTGGCATAGAAACCAAGCTCTTTAACTGACATGGTCTTAGGGTGATAAGCTGAAGTTCACATCCACATATTGCATCGTGCAGACTTCAGATCATATAGTTTTAAGAGAAAAAACTTACTTTGCACCCAAGGAGATGAGGGGATCACATTTGCTCTTTGTCCTATTCCAAATAGTCACATCGCACCTATATCACGCCAGTAAAAACTTAACATCCCAAGAAGTTATACTAGCTGCAACATATGGAAAGTCTATTGATGCACAAAAAGAAACTGAAAGCACATACGATTTGAGTTTCTCTCTAGCATTAAAGATCATGCTTTAAAATCACAAAAGAGAACAAGATACGTATACTTTCACAATGAATCACGTCCATATTGGAGATATTCAACCTGATATTTGGTCAAAAGCAAATTCAAAGAACGACAATAATTTGGTAGCAACCTTGAGTTCTGAATTATTCTTAAATCAGTATTCAGTACATTAGCTCAAACAAAAACTTATAAATCATACCCTGCTTTTATAAGATTTTGTGCCATCGGCGAACCCATAATTCCAAGACCCAGAAAGCCAACTCGTGCTGGAGTCACATCTGCATAAAAACTGAAACTGGGTTGGGAGGGATAGGTTCATAAGAATGCTACATGCTAGCTTCAAGCTTAAAGGGGGCTCTAACTCTTGATGATAAATTCTGTTTTCTTACCCCAAGGTTTAATATATGCTAAATCTATCAATTATCTGAGCCAACACCAACTATTTTGGGAGAAAGGCCTAGACATGTTTTCATCTTTTAAACTGAAAAAAACAAAGTAATGAAAATGCCAAAATGATCTGGCTACCCCTATTGCCTCTTGCAAGAGACCACTAAGAAAGACATCTTATCAAAATAATTGTCATTGTCAAATGTCAACTAAGGGTGTGTTTGACACCCTTGTGGTTTTTATTTTTCAGGTTCTAAAAAAAATGAAAATTAAACCCTCTTTGGGCTTTTATTTATCACAAAAGCAAGCATGTGTTTGGTTATCGGTTTTTGGTTTTGAGTTTCCTTTTTATTATTCTCGTTTCTTATTTTTTGTTTTCAACCCTTGCATATTTCTTTCTTTTCCAACAGAACACCACCCGACCACCACCACCTCTATCAAACCCACAACATCACCACAATCATGTCCCCCTCGCAATCAAATTCTGATCAGCTAATGACCGTGAAATCGAATTGCTGCCTTAGCAGATGCCCTATGCAAATTCACACCGTTGAATGAAGCCCGGTTAGCTGCTAGAACCGTGAACTGATCCATTGCCAGATCTTCACCGACACACCGTGACGGCATGGCCCGCGCCATCAGTTCCACAGATCTGATGGCGGCGGCGGCAGTTGTTGTGTGGCGACCACAGTGGGTTTAGATCGGGTCGTTGTCAACATGGTGGTGGTGATGACGGTGACGGTAGAGGATATGGTGGTGAGGGGCGACCAAAACTGAAAATTAAAACTCCAAATTGGAGTTCTCAAAACAAGCCCAAATTGACAGCCGGTTTAAAAAGCTGGAGGGAAAAACACTTACATTGCCTACCAAACATCACTTTTTTCTTTCAGTTTTCAAAAGTGAACAAAAATTGAAAACAAAAACTCTCAAAACTACCCCTAAGCCACTGTCCCAAACTGGGGTCTCAAGGCAGTTGCGTAACAACATGTGGTAATATAAGGTCGTTTTTATCAATGACCTGGTCAGTGCTTACCTAGTTGGTATGCTATCTACTTGTGAAGAATACAAGGAAAAAATTTCTTCTTGCACTCAACGTATCAAGTCTGAACAAGTAATTTAAAATGTGGTTTCAATTCCTAAGGATTTATGTTCATGGGATTACACTAGCCATTAACCTATCACAAAACTTCTCCTCTGTTAATGCTTGGAACCGACTACATATGGAAGATATGACATTAAAGCACGAGATGGGCACAGTTACGAGAATGATATCTCCACAAATGAATATCTTAAGCCTCCACTCTCACCTTTGCGATCAAATAACTCCCAAGGCGAGTGAAATCATTACTACAGAGTTCCAGCACCGTCTATTACCATTGGGTCAGTGACATTTCTGCTGCTCATTGACTATTACAAATGAGTTTGAAAAAAACACGACTGCACAATCCCACCCTAACGTGGCTGCTACCAGACATAAATGACCAATCACCACCAGGAATTCCACACCAACTCCATCACTATGTAAAGGCATACTGTTACATACATATATAACATCTTTGTTCTTTCATTTCAGCACGACCAAACATGCAGGGAATGATGCAGTCCTTTCCCTCCCTTACCTTCTTCATCCTTATGGCCATGTGTACCCTCTCAATTTCAAGTGCCTCCTGCCAAATATAGGAGCTCCATAATTATACTAATTTCTCATACTCGATTTGTATGGCGGCAGAAAGACATCGACTCATTTACTTGACCTTTCAGAAAACCTATACAATCAGATTGAACAAGCTTCTTCCTAGTCAACTTCTTAGGCTCTAAAAACTGTCCCAACATAAGCATCGAGTGTTCAGCAAACTTGATACTATGTTCTCGTCCTCTGCTTGCATTATGAAACTTAAGCCTCTGATTAGAGGTTGAAAGCTCCCTGTTTTTTCTGACATATAAAAAGTTCCCATAGACAAGATAGCCTGTTACTTATCTATCCCCTTTGGCAGCTTCAGTAGCCACCCAGATTTATTGAAAATTTAATTTTCACTTGTGCTATATTGAAATTGGAGCCTTAAAGGTTTGTCAAGACGATCAAACATATGCGTTTGTGCTCTATACATGCCGAGTTGCTAACAACCCGGATGTAACAGTAAATGGCAATCTTCATCATGAATTATAGAGATCCTTCAGGGTGAGTTCCTATGTCTCATGGTCTGGTTTACACATTTCTATATCATCAAAAGAAGGTAAGATACATACAAATCTAATATCCAAGAATATTGAGTTTCCAATCAATCAATAAAGAGTAATGTGCTTAGCATCGTAGTGCAAACCTCAATCTATAACTTTTGTATCTCAACCCACCATGGATACTTTTCCAACTGATTTTTGTGTAAAATTTTGACTTCAAAATTATTGTTTTTACCGTAGACTAATTCAATGTTCACACGTACCGACCTTGAATTTGCAAAAAGTCAAAGCCAATTTAACAGAGGGGATAACATTGATAAACCAGAACGTGCCACCTCATTTTAGAGTTAAAGTTTGGAATTTTTTATTTTTTTCGGTAATCGAGTTAAAGTTTGGAATGAATATCTGAAAAGAGTCTTTAATTTTACTTCTGCCATTTTTCGGGGCTTTTTCATTTCGTTTGGGGGGCCGTTATACCTTCTTCTCCCAGACAATAGACAGTGAACCAAAAATACATGGTGAGACCAGGTGAAGGAAAAGAGTGTACCTTTGGTTGTGGAAGCGGAGGTTTGAGAAGAGAAAGCCTTGATGGAAACAGAAAATTGTGTTAACCTGGAGCGTGAAAAGACGGGGCAGCCTCTCAAGTGGGTGGATATACGAGGGCAAAAGCTTGAGCACAAAATAGCCATGGCCGTTCAGACACTGGTGTAGTGTTTCGTGGTGAACCGAGAAGTAGTTATGGGGGAGCTGATACTGGATAGGCAGTGATTGACGCATTTTCTTGAAATTGCCAACAGTCTTTGTTAAAAGCTCGCCAAGATTTAGTGACAATAATTATTTATTATCTCGGTTGACGAATATAAATTACCGTGGCACAAAATGAAGCGGATACAAATTTTGTTTACCGTTTAAAACAACACGTCCTTACACATAAATTAGTCGCTAAAATTGTTCTTGTGTAACTTTAAACTCTTGAGTGACAATTTGAATATAGAAACATTTATATGTATTTAGCATAAAAGTACATGTCTAATGATGTATAATAACGACACCCCAAGAAAAAAATTTATGTGCAATAATGACATCTTTAGAGATTTTACAAGGATGAGTAAATTGAACCCCCCAAAGGATTCAAGAGTATTACATTCAACTAGGTTTCAATAGTTACATAACCTTTATCTATTTCCTTTCAAATCTAATACCATACCATACCATACCATACATACCCGTTCTCTCTTATATATTGGATGGATATGGTGACATGATGAATCGATGGGGTTTGTCGCTGAGTTTAATTAAACTAGGGTTCATCATTGCAGCTACTAAAATGCGGAGTTCAGTTATCGTAATATTTAGGACGGGAAAGATAGGAACCTCAATGTAAATCCACCTTCTTGAGGTCTCTCTCGGTATTTGACATTTTCGGGCTTGCAGTCTGGTAGTGTTTTTGGTTGTGGGATTTAGATGTTAGTGCCATGCTCTTTAAAACGAAGAAGACGAAGAGACAAATTCAGTAGATTTTCTTTTTTTATCATCTGCTTCTTCAAAATCTCATGTACCTGCGTGTAATAACAACCCCAAACCTCAAGTACGTTCTACAAGAAGGTTTGGGCGAAACGCTAGTAGCAGTAGTTAAATAAATAAGTAATTAAAGTACTAAATCAGGAAGTCAGCATACACATCTTTTTCTCGTTTTTGTAAGAGATTTTTCCTGGAAACAAACTGGTTGGTCTAACCCGTTTAGATTACAACTTTGATCCTCTCAAAAATAGAGTTCCAATCAATAGCCCCGCTGGTACAGCTACAACAATACGGCTTCAAAGTCGGAATAACTAGAAAGCAACTGCATTACAAAAACATCTCACTCTAGACATCTCACAACAAACTTCCCTTCTAAAGATTACACCTAGTTGGCAGGTTCAAGTTTCACTGGCTGTGGTTCTAGAGCCCTCACTCGCGGTAAGGATGGTACCTTCCAGGCCCAGCAGAACCACCACTCCCATATCCTCTATCTCCATCATACCCACTGCCGCCTCTGCCACGGCCACCATATCCTTTAACGCCATACCCCGCAGCGCCACTGGTGCCTCCTCTGCCATATCCTTTGCCTCCACCATACTCAGCAGCACCACCGTAATTACTAGGGGTACCATAAGCACTACCTCCGTATCCAGCAGCACCATACATGGGTCCACCAAACCCAAATCCATACCCATAACCACCATAGCCAGCATAAAAACCTGTAGAACCTCCGCCATAATTGCCATACCCACCATAGTCACCATAGCCGCCATAGCCACCGACTTGCCCACCATATCCTCTACCCGTTCTTCCTGCATATCCGCCTCCATACCCCCCTTCACCTCTGCCAAAGCCGCCATACGACTTCGAACTACCACCACCATGACGCGGTCGGCTCTCATTTCCGTAACCACTGCCAATTCTTTTGGGTTCAGCCTTCTTTATTTCCACCTAAAATTATTTTGGAGAGTACTCATCAGTTCATTTCATTTCTGAAAAGTGAAAAGCTTAACCAATTTCAGAGCATACAGGCCGCTTTGACTTACTTGCTTGCCACCAAGTTCATGAATTTGGCCATCAGAAAATATCTTCTCAACAGCATCCTCATGCTCGAAGGTGACAAATCCAAAGCCTCTTGACCGATCAGTTTTGTGATCCAACATAATCTGATGCTCCACAACGTTACCATAAGAAGAAAAATATTCCTTCAACTCATCTGCAACATAACTAGCTTTTGCAATCAGATTTCAACTTATTGAGTAGAATCAAACGGAAGGCAGGAATGTGTTACCTTCAGTTAGAGTTAACGGTAAACCACCAACAAAAATTTTCTTGGTTTTTGAGACTCCTTTAACCTGCATATCCTCCCTAGGTACCGTCCTCTTCACTTCAACCTTATATTCAGCATAATACATGCATAAATAACAGTACATACAGATATCCACTGGGAGAGCTGAAGTTCTGAATCTTTTAATATAATTATTTTTTGGCGAAACTCACCGGTCTGCCATCTATGACATGGTCTTCTTCTAGGACTTTATCAGCAACTGCTGGATCAGCAAATGTTACAAATCCAAACCCTCGTGGTCTTCCAGAAAGTTTGTCCATCATTATTACTGAATCTGTGAGCTCTCCATATTTACTGAAGTAATTGCAGAATGACTCTGGATATTAAAGCAACAAAACATACAATGAGGACAAAAGGAAGAAATTCATACTACTGAAGGGAAAAAGATGAAAATAAGCATTGCATGTTTTGCCAAATGTCAGCACATAAAGTGCAACAACTTAAAAGCATAAAGATGTCCTTGCACCCAACCACCAACTAACACATATTGCAACCATCCAACCATATAATCCACACACAAAATGAGAACAAGACAGCCAACAGGACACTGCATTTGATAAAGTGATTGAAACGGCTACTTAGTTCCTTCACTTCATCTGAAAAGTGAATGTGGTATGCATCAGATCCACTTCTAACAGATTCTGATTACATTAAATAGTAATTTATGGTCCAACAATACTATGGCCAATATTTTCAAGAGGGGTCCAGAAGGACCTTAGATAATATTTGATGTCCTCCTTCATCACCAATATTTCAAGGAAGTCCAGAAGGACATTAAATTTTATCTAATGTCCTCCTCCTCATTGGAAGCGGTCTAATAGCAAAGAAGGAAGAGATCAGTAGATCCTATAAGCTAAATCGTGATCAGACCAAGTGCTAAACCTGACTTGGCTGGGATTCCATCGTCCACGTTCGCTCTGGTCCTCTTGCCACGTAAGCTAACCTCGATGGCATGCCAGATTGCGTACCTGGAGTAGAATGCATAATCCATCCACATACGACAGTTGATTACATCAAACTTGCGCTCCTCTTGTTGATGTCAAGTTAGACATAATCAAGTTTAACAATATGGACCGCTTGCGCACTATACTTCATCCACGCAGCTCGCTAAATTTGCGAGCCTAACTTATGCTGCTATGGTACCAGAAACTAATGTGGACGATATTGGTTGTAAATCCCAGCCTCATCAAGAAAAGTTGCAACACTTTTTAATTATGCACCGATGCTGTCATAACTTGCTCTTCGAGATCTAAAAACTTTGTAGACATAACATGCAGCGCAAAGATAATAACACCAAAGTTGGTTCTTTCTAAAAATACCAATGTCACCCTTCAACCATTTCATAGTACAGTCACGTGGCGCGTAATTTAATATAATTAACCTAAGAGCCAAAAAGATACTTTTGAAGCCGTTTGTCCATATGATTTCTTCGCGGTGTGCGTATAAGAATTAGGAAATTTGATAGAGATGCGCAGAATCTGACATGGCTAAGGCCAAAAACTAGCATTATTTGCATGTCTATGAAGATTAGAGGTCTGAAATCTAAACAAGAAATTGAGGCTGATTGTCGCCTCTGCCAAGAGTGCAAGAGCTCAAATTTAAGTATATGTAAATGGTGAGAAAGTGCCGTCAAACGAGCGGATGATGATATCTGTTGCATACATTTCCAAATCAAATCCCAAGCAACCGTCCCTAGCTCTTCATCATGCGCTTCTCATATATTTAGTAGCTTCAGCAACTTATTTGCCAAGAAACTTGTACCATCTGCTTCGAATAGTGTGAACACGGAGCAGTGCCAAGCTATCTTCATAATCTAGTTCCCCCATTCCTTTCACTTCAGATGCATTCCCACCAAAGTTAAACGTGGTTTTGGAAGGTTATAAGGGCGTTGACAACAAGATACTCTTTCCATGCCTATGCCCTTGCTTGGCAGTGCATTGGGAAGACGTTTTCCATTACAAAAGGGGTAAACTTGACATCACTTTCTAATGGCCCAGCAATAAAGGCACAAACCTGAAAAAATAAAATCCTTTTAACTGAAATGCTAGGTAGCACGGACACCTCTCCTAGGTGGAGGTATGGTGTCCTAAACTTTGAACTATTACCGTCTTCTTCTCTCTCACCTCACGGCTAATGTCTGCAGACCACATCAAGGCTGTCGCCAATGTTGCCAGTGTTGCCGGAGCTCAGTCCACAAAGATTCGAAGCCGAAGCCAACAGATCTGACGACTACAGTCGCCGAAAGAAGAGAAGCCAGCTGCTGCCATTGTCGCCGCCCCCGTCTCCGTCGCCAGAGGTCTCACCGTCGTCGCTAGAGGTCCTCCGTCACTGTCGCTGGCCCCCAGGTCTCATCTCGTCTGAGTCGTCTCCTTTCCCTCACTCCCTCTCGTTTCTCTCCTTTTTTTCTTTGCCTTCTCGTTTCTTTCCTGTTCTTTTTTCTTTCCTCTCGTTTCTTTCTTTTCTTTTTCTTTTCTCCCTTTGTTGTTGCATTTCCAATACATTAGACTAAATAAATATTGACCAAATAAATTATGACTTCTAACTGAATTCCTTGTTTTGTTTTGATAGTTTTTCATTATTATGTGTTATTTTAGATCGTGAAATATATTTGATATTTATTATTATATATATAATATTAAATTATTAAATAATTGCGGTGTCCCGGTGTCGGTGTCCGACACGGACACCGTGTCCGTGTCCGTGCTACCTAGCTAAAATGATAAGAATCGGAGCATCATAGCTTGGAGCTAGCCAGTTTCCATAATTTTCAAGCAAATGGCACAAGTTTTCTTGGAACAAGGGCGCCGACGCAAGTAAATAAGAAAAAGAGGAACAATGAAGGAGGATAGATCATGAAACGGACATTGGACTCAAAAATGTCTGACTAAGGAGCGGTGGACCCTGAGCGATCAAAAAGCGAGGAGCAATTTGGCAACAGCACTTTCTTCAATAGATTTCCCACGTTGCTTTCTCGCCCTTAATACGTGTATGATTAGAAAAACAAAACACTCACTGCATATGCACATAAAGGGATTGGGGCACTCTTCCCACTAAATTCGCTTCAGAAAGTGGATTAAGCTACTATGGTATAGCAGTAAGGTTAGAGCTGCTCACGAATAGACGAGGAATTAAAATTGCTTAGATAGAAGCATGTTGCATGACGGATGGGTGTTAACTAAGGGCTTTGAGCTTAGTGCAAAACGGATGATGGAACGATGATGTATTCAATCACTTAGATAGAAGCGTGTTTGATTTAGTGTACCACTCTGCGCCTTCAATTCTCTGCAGAGGACGATAATCAAAGATGTCATTGGCTACGACACATGCAGTATGGTGGCAAGAGGTCAAAAGGCATCTTGATGAAATTTGAACGAAGGTGCTATACATATAGTGCCACCCACACGCACAGAGAGAGAAAGAGAGAGAGCACCTAGGGCAAAGGAAAGAAGAAACAATTGCATCAAACAAGTAAGCAACGGAATAAGACAATAGTGTTTAAAAAGAAGATGCTAGGAACGGCACAACCCAGAATTGAGCACATACACGCTCAATTTAATTGATGGGGGAATCGAAACAATGCAGTGAACAAAGTAAAGTAATTCTACTTTCTTAAAAATGATACCTCGCGTGAAGAACAATCACTCTTAAACGCTATTTCAAAGGAAATTGCAGATTAGCAAAAAATAAATATATAAAAGAAACTGCATCGAGTACCTTCTGATGTCTCCCAAGCAATGCCTCCAACAAAAAGTTTGCTATATCACACAAGAAAAACCAAGAGTTACTCTTGTAATTCTCCACAACACAGGAGGGGTATCTATATCGAAAGTTACGACAACCTCTCTCCCCGAATAAAAAGCCACCGTTTTCTGTTAATCAAACTAAACACACAATTCTAACAAACCCTAGCTATGACCTGTACAATGACTACCAACAAACTAACCCTGCAGATGAATCACGATTACTGATATCGAGGGAATGCTCTATCGAGGGATTGCCTGCACTACCGTCTACGTTATCGATTGGTTCGAATCCACCTCCTTCGGAATAGAGTTGTTCGTGGATTTGATCCTCAAACTGCTCTGGTCGTTCGTCGTCGCCGCCGTTAACGGCGGCGGCGGCGGCTAGGTGGCCGGCCATATCGTCATGATCCATGTGTGATCTAGTACCTACGGACCTGCAAATTGAGAAGAATTATAAAATCTAGGTCTAGCTCAGGCCAGCTGATTGGGGGTCTAAAACCCCTAGAGAGAACGAAAACCCTACCGAAGGCCTGATTTATCGGAGTACCCTATCTGCTAGGGTTTCGAAGGATGTACGAGTGAGCAAGAGGAGGATAGAAGAAAACCCTAGCTTTGACTGCAGCCGTGTGTAACTTTGGCTATTTTGAAGAAATCTTTATAGCTGCACCGGTATATACTGTACGCCGTCGTTGCTTGCCTTATGCATTCAATTCTAATTATTTTTAGAACTATTCTAGTTTCTGTTTTCATAATGAACATTTTCGTAACTTTAATTTATGGCATGAATTTGCCATTAAAAGTTTATGTAAGTGTAATATACTATATAGACGAACAATGTATATTATTTTTAAGTTCAAATAGTTAATATGTTCTGAAACGCAGTTTTAAGTTTTGACTAACTTCTGTCATTCCCAAAAAAAAAAAAAATTTAATTTTCTTGATGCTGATCGTAACCGGTTTAAAACAACAAACTTTGATGGTACCGTTTTCTTTTCTCTTGATATGATCGATTGTTGCAGATGCTAAAAAGAAACAATAGTTCCTGACAACAGAAAGAAAGACAAACCTTTGTTTCGCGCTATGAGAATTATTTATGTAGTACTATCAACTTCAATAATTAATTAATCGCGTTACCATTAAACCACACTTTGCCAGCACTGATATTAGTTTTTCAGTTGACAATTTTGGAAGGGAGCAATGCTCGGAAGACGATAGACAAGGTCTACATGGGGTAAGTTCCCTACATTTTATAGAGAGAGATACGAAAGAGAACAGTATGCACGCAGCTCTGCAAAATTCATGTTTATGATTTCCCACATTTCCTCTGGTAATCAGATGGGCAAGTAGGAGCCTTTCACATATATCTCTCGGATAGGCAGCCAGGCTGCGGAGTCGAGGGATGGATGCAAGAATCACATTCATGATCCCCCAAACAACCCAAAGCAGTCAGACAAGCAACCCTCATTTATGAAATTTCCTTTTTCCTCTTCGATGTTTTGGAGGGGACTGCGTGCACACACTGAACTTCGGCCAATCTTCAGCCCAGCAAAACACAGTGAACATGACGCAAAAAGATATCACTCCAACTCTATCATCTTCAAAACTTTTGGGTGCAGTGAAATTTTTAGCTCCCCAATTCTTCAGGAGCGTTGGCACCTCTCGCACCCTTGCTACGATCGAGGCAATAACAAATTGAATAGCATGGGAAGAACGTTGAGATTTGTAATCTTGAGCAGAAAAAGCAGAACAATGAGCAAAATATAGCTTCTTCTTTTTTTCCTTTTTTTTTTTTTTTTTTTGGGGGGGGGGGGGGGGGAGGGGGAAGGGAGACATGGAGTTGGGGAGAACCAATCTTGATGCACTAGAAAGGAGATACTTGCTCTGCAATATTAAGAGTATGTAATAACTGAAGGCATTCTAGCTGCATAATATCGTAAGCTTGTGAAAACCATGATCTTTGCCTGGAAGTATAGACAAGTAGAACTGATACACTCGATGCATCCTAATATTACCTCAACTGCAGATTAGTAGAGTTTGAAGAATGTCTATATGGCTGTGAAAGACCAGCATTCCCATCCCACTCTGCGGTGATGGAATAGCTGGTCACCAACTCGATGGTTACCTACATGGCAAACAACTATCCTCGGTGGAAAAGTTTCCATCTACTCAAAAAGGCATCTTCATAAGACTGGGTGTAAAACACTGCACTGTGTAAGAGAGAACAAGTTGGGAAGAAAATAATCCGAGACTGGACTCCCTGAACTCATAACAACATCCACTGAACTACTCTTTTAATGCTTTAGGGAAGCTAAATGACACTCGGTTTTCATTTCTGAAATTTTTTAAGATGCATACTTCCGCCTAACTATTGAGATACAAGAAATTAATTTGAGATGCAAAGTATCATGTCAACAAGCTGAAGAGAATATTTGGAAAGGATAGACATGGAACAAAGGAAGATAATGAGAATTATTGAGTTGAAAGACAAAACTAAGTTGTACTGTAATATAACTCTAAAACTTACAGCTAAAACCATCTCGAGTATCACCTACGCCTCTCAATTGTCATCAACTACTTACTCTTCGTCTTCGTCAAAATCTTCCTCTTCTTCCTCGTATTCATCTTCCTCGTTTTCCACTTCATCCTCTTCATCATCAACAATGAAACCTCCAAGGGTATCATCATCTTCGTCTCCTCCTTCTTCATCGTCATCAATGTCACTATCCTTTGCTGGTGTACTCTTCTTCTGTCTAGATTTTCTGTTAGTTCTTGTATCCTTGATGGTCTTGTAACGGTCCTTTGATCTAGTTGAATATTTAGATCTTTGAGCCTTTCTTAAGCTCGTAGTTAGCTCCTTGTCTTCTTCGCTATCGCCAGTCCACTCATCATCATCAACGCCCTCGCCTTTCTTCCTCTTTCTCCTCCCACCTTTCCTCCTTTCCTTCTTCCCAGCCTCCTCATCCTCACTGTTCTCTCCATGTTCCTCAAGAAACCAATCCCAATTCTCGGGATCACGAATCATTTTCTTTGGATAGCTGTCAAACTCTTTCCCCAGCACAATAAAGCCAAACTCTGCATTTTCCACAAAAGTAAAACTAAATAACTCACTAAATAATCACTAATTAACATATGAACGAAAAAGCAGATGTGAGTGTTCCCACCCTGATTCGAAAAAATAAAACATTTGATGTCCACATAGAATAAGGAAAAGTCAAGGCATCTATACAGAATTAGAACTAACATGTGAAAAATTCTTAGCAAAACACTTTAGAAGCTAACCTTTTACTGGGTCAATATGCGAAACATCAACAGATTCGAGTTGCAATTCTTCAAACTCTTCCAATCCATGGCTGCTCTGCAAGCTGTCAGCCAATTCATTCTCAACCCCTAACTCCCTCGTTACACTACCCTTGATTTCGCCAGTGGAATCGATTTTTTTAACAGTGAACCAAATGGCTTTCTTCGCAGAAAGGCAAAACGCATCGCCGTCCTCCATTTCACCTCTTTCGAACCTCTTATAAACCCTAATTTCACCGCTCCCGTGGTTGTGTACCCAAATGGGGTTCTTCCCAATAACTTCAAAAACGGCCCTGGTGCCATCTTTGAGGTCCGAAGAGTGAAGTTGGAGCGAAATGTGGCGGCGAGAGACGGTTCGGTCGTTAGAATCTAACACCAATCCTCTTCCGAACTCCGTTCGACTACCCTCATTTAGAAGTGCTTTGGGACCATCTTTGCCACGGATTTCCATCCGATCATGAGCATTGCAAGCTTTACTGTCTTAGTTGTGTTAATTTAGCACGGTCGGCATTTCCCCTACTACTACTGGGGTTTACAGGTGAATCTTCAAGAAAGCCCGGCATCAGAAAGTAACTTCAATATAGTGGTTACAGACGTGTTGTAACCAAGGGTTAAAACGAAAATAATTAAACATTTTAACTCCACTAGAATCCCTCAATCTCGTTCTATTTAGACCTTTTTTTTTATTTTTTTGTTTTTTATTAAAAAAGATAAATAGACGATAAAAAAATATTAATTGGTTACTTATAAACAAGTTCGATTTCTAAATTCTCATTTTTTAAAAAAAAATTGGAGTCTGGTCACGAGGTCTGAACATTGCAAATGCATCATAGTTTATTTGTTTTCTTTTTTTTTTTTTACTTTTGATAGAACAGTAAGAATATATACTATTGAATCATGAATCAAGAAACAACATTACTGGCTAGCATAAATACATAACTAACACAAACAACATAACAAATAGATGAAAAACATAATTATGCCGAAAATAAGCATTGTAAAACACAAAAAGCACGTAATTGCAATTTTACTCTTATCTTTAGGGATTTCTCTAGATAGAACTTGCGTAAGATAAATTAATGAGCTTAAGTGATTAAGGCTTTCACGTGCAGGTCACCGGTCCGAGCCTTGTGGAGGACTGGGACTCGGACGGGGAGGATGTAAAATACCGTAATGGAAGAATTACGATGACCGTAAATAAGGTTTAAAATAATTAAACTCAACAACATGAGGTATAAGAATTGCAATCACGCCCCTTTTAGAGATCGTCAATGCATGTAATTACGAGAAAATTTCAAATGAGCTAGATTAATTTTCATACCAACTACTAATATTTAATATAATGATTAAGCAATAGTGTCGGGTGATCAAAGTTCTACGTCCATAAACATATAAAACTGTCTATTTACATTTAAACTCCACTCTATTTGCATTTTTAACAATCGTCCTTATCATCGGTTTTTTGCACTTTTGGAGTCTACTTCAAAAGTTCCAATTTTTTTATTCAACCACAATCTGTTGGCATCGACAATCCCCAATAATTGACTTGCTACGTGGTTCATGCAACACTGATAAGAGTCAAAGACAAGTCTAGATATGACAATATGAAACCATGTATGATTTTCAATTTTTGGGTACCTACTTTGACCTCCCTAAAAGGTAAACTTAAACGTTGAACCACTATAATTAATGTTAGCAGAGTACACTATATGCACAGCCACTAAATTATTGGCTCGATTTCTCGTTGGTCACTAGACTATGATTTATTCAAAACTACTTTCTATAATTGATTTTGCCAATTGGGAACTAGTACAAGCCCCGTTAAATGGTCAACACATGACCCTTTAACTCATGCGAAGATCGTCACATCCTTTTAGTTCTTCTTTCTCTCTTTTATTAAAAGATAAACCATTACCTTATATTGTGATATTTTTAAAGCGAGCCTAAAGGTACAAATTCTTTTGCTCAAATTGTGTTCTACTGTCCCAATAGAAGCATTGAAGTCACTTTTAATCCTTTATGAACAAAAATAGTATGAATTTAGCCTACGTTTTTTTCCTCTGACGTTTTCAGTTCATTTTTGTTCTCTCTCTACCACTACTATGCTGCAAACTCAAACACCACAGTACACGACCACCCGCCACTCAATCACTACTGCCATCATCATTCAATCACAAATTGGCCAAACCCCATCATTGCTGCCACCCAAGCCTCATCAACACTTCCGTTGCTGTCGGAGTCTTAGACCCAACCACCTAGCCTAACATTGCCATTAAACCTCATGATACCTCAATTGCCATTAAAACCCTAAATCTAACCACCGCTACCCACCCAAGCCACATCAACACCTCCACTACCATCAGAGTCATAGCTCTAACCACCTATTCTAACACTGCCATCATTGTCGCCTTCATCCCATCAACACCTCTATTACCATCGAAACCCTATATTTAGCCACCCAGCCCAACACCACCGCCCCTACCACCCAAACCCCATCGACACTTCCACTACCATCGAAAGCTCAGATCCAGCTACCCAACGCCTATCAAACCTCCACCTAGTCATGCTCTCCCACAAATCCAACCCCCAACACCAACCCTCTGTGTATGTGTTTATGTTTGAATGAGTGTGTCAAAGGGACAGAAACGAATGTCGAACCGTGGCAATGGGTTGTGGTGGTGAATCAGTTGGCAGTGTATGGGTTATGGTTGTTGGTCAAGGCGGTGGTACGGTGAAAATAAAAAGGAAAAAGACTAAAATTGACCATTAGGAAGCTTTTGATGTACTATGTCCTAGATAATCACTTGATGGGACTTTGCTAACTTCATTAGTAGTTTGAAACAAATCTCTACTACTTATTAAGCCAAACTTGATATGGTATAACACTTTTTGTATTACATAGCTACCAATCTACAATGATGACAAATGTCATTTCAAAAAAAAAGTGACACAAAATAAAATCTTAATTGATAAATAACTATCTATAAAATTATGTTTAGTTTTAGCAAATTAAAATTCATCAAAAAATAGAGTTAAAGTAAAATTTAGGGCTAATTACACCTATGTCCCTGAGGTTTGGGGGTAATTACACTCGAGGACACAAAGTTTCAAAATGTAACACTTATGTCCGTTGACAAACGGAACCCTAAAAATTCTAACGGTTTTAACAAAATGACTTTATTATCCCTGACTTTAAAATAAATTACCCACTTAATTTACTGATTATTCTTCCTCTCTCCACACCCAGCACCCACACACACCCCCCCCCCGCGCCCCCACCCCCTCGCCCCCTCACCCCCCCTCACCCCCTGCCCCCAACCCCATTTCTATCACTTCTGCATGAACGAAACGGGGTCAAGGACAGCCCCCAATCGCCACACCCCTGCTGCGGGGGAGAAGAGAAGAGATGGAGGGGAAGAGCGATGGCGACGTCGCCGGTGGTGGATCTGCTTTGTTCGGCGAATAACAGAAGGGACTGCCGGAGGATAAGGGGGCTGCCAGGGTGAGGGAAGGGGCTGTCGGGGGGGAAGGGGACTGTCGGTGGGGAGGGAAGAGGTTGCCGGGGTGAGGGAAGGGGCTGTCGGCGGGGAAGGGGACTGCCGACAGGGAGTGAAGAGGTTGCCGGGGTGAGGGAAGGGGCTGTCGGCGGGGAAGGGAACTGACGACGGGGAGGGAAGAGGCTGCCGGGGTGAGGGAAGGGGCTGTCGGCAGGGAGGGGAGAGGCTGTCGGGGTGAGGGAAGGGGACTGCCAGAGGGGAGGGAAGGGGCTGCCGGCAGGGAGGGAAGGGGCTGCCGGGGTGAGGGAAGGGGCTACCGGCGGGGAAGGGGACTGCCGGCGGGGAGGGAAGGGGCTGCCGGGGGTGAGGGATTAGACCTAATTTGGAAATTAGGGTTTCGGGAAAACCCTAATTTGCAAATTAGGGTTTCAACGAAACCCTAATTTTGGATTTTAAAACCCTAATCTTTAATTAAGGCTTGAATTCTTAATTTAAAAAGGGGTAGTATCGTCATTTTAAAAATATGTATTGATGACATCAGCAAAAAAATACACTTTTTGAACGGAACCCTAACGGATGGACACGGCTGATACATTTAAAACATGTTTGGTCACGGAATGTTACATTTTGAAACTTTGTGTCCTTGAGTGTAATTACCCCAAAACCTCAGGGACATAGGTGTAATTAGCCATAAAATTTAAAGGCCAAGTTTAATACGATAATAATATTTTGTTAATTTTATGTTTGGATATGTATGATTAATTTATTTTCTATAATTTAAGATTTATTTTATTAAATATAATAATAAACACGTATATGTAATTTTTTTTTTCATAACAAAATTTTTTATCATTAATTTCCCTTGTATGCCATGACTGGTAATAATAATTCCATAATCTTTATTCCGTTAATGCAGAGCTGTCACGGCTCTTTTACACGCACACCCGTGGGCGCTACCTCACAGCTTTCACGTCCTTAAACCCAAAAACCTGTCCCGCCCAAGCCCACGCTCTCCCCCGCGAGTGTCCGCAGTTCCCCTTAACCCTCACCATATATAATATAACCCTACAAACAACCCACGAGAAGAGGCGAGCCAGAGTGAACACCGCCCCACTCTAATCCCTTCATTTTCCCTCCCTTTCTCTTCAACCCTTCACTTTCTAGGGTTTCTTTCATTTTCGTCTCCAGGGCTTCGCAAACATGAGTAACACCAAGAAAGATCAGCTCGACATGTCCGATCTCGGCGCCGCCCTCCCCGCCGCCGCTGCCGGTAAAGCCCTAATCCACCGATAACTACTTCTCCTTGCACCTACTTGGAGCTGTATCTGCTTCGTTTTAGTGACTTTTGTTATAGTTTATTGTTATAGTTTATGGTTTTTGATCTGTTGTGCGTGTAGCTCTTAGTGCGGAAGATCGTGCTGGTCTTGTGAATGCCCTCAAGGTCAGTTGTAATTTACGGTTTTACCTTGGTTTTAGGGGTTGGCGATCTTGCTCTCTATTTTGTGCTGATTTTGAGTTGAAATGTTTTTGGCTTTGTCTGTCTTGGCAGGATAAGCTGCAGAATCTGGCTGGGCAGCACTCAGATGTACTCGAGACGCTCACGCCGACTGTTCGGAAGCGAGTTGAGGTTTTGCGAGAGTATCAGGTCTATTTCGTGCCGAAAATTGAAAACAGATGCTGCTTTGTATATTAATCGTCCTTTTTATTTTTGTTAGCATGGGTTTGTCAAGTGTTCTTAGAGTTCATGTACTATGTGTTCAGGTATGTATTTGCAAATAATGTAGTATGTGAAACTAGCACCCTGCCTTCAACCCCTAAAGCCTACCCTCTCACTAGTACTTAGCAAATGTAGATTAATTTCTTCGGTATGAAAATGAAACTAACATTATACTGCGTCTGTCTTGTGTTTGCGTCTCAGTGCTCCATATATCCTTCATGATATAGTATATGGTGCTCTTCAGGTTTCCATGATCTTATATGTTTTATCTACAGTTTGTGTTATGTGTTATGTTTGGCCAGAGTAATTTATTTTCCCGTTTATTTAAGTTTTCCCATTTTTTAACATGGTTTTCTACGCCTTATGGCGCGACATGCAAGATTCAGGCACGGCATGTGTCCTAACTGGACAACTATGCACTATAACTGTCGGCTACTGTCATTTTGGAGAAATACTAGTGCCCCGCTATAAGACTTCGCTGACCATCGAACCTGATCTTCCTCATTCATTTTCTCCCTACCGTATTTCAAACCTTTAGATTTGAAAGTTTGCATGAGGCCGATACCTGTACTTTGTAAGCTTAAGCTCCTGGATTTTTGAGATTGAAGCTTTGAAATAATGGTTGTATTAAATAGTCGAGTCCATTTTCATTTGTTGTTTAGCGCCCAAGTGAAAAGATTTATAAATGTGCTATGATCAAATGTTGCGGTCATAGTCATTGTGGCGGTGGGCGGTTGACTTGTACTGGTGGGGCTTATTTAGTAAGCCGCGCCATGCAATGCCTGGCTTTTTTTGCAGTCCCTACCCTGGCGCCCTGGTTGTAATTCGTCTTGGCCTTAACTCCCTTGGCCCTGTGGGTCAGTGGATGCTTTTTTCTGGCCAGGACGCAATTGTCCGGTCCATATGACAATCTTAGCGAGCCTTTCTATTTGTTTTATTTATTTGTGCACTGGTGCATGCTCGCCCCTAATGGTTGAATTTTTAGTGAATGTGAGAGGGAAGTGACTGTGGTTCACTGTCTAAATTGAGAAGTTACTCTCTCACCAGGAGGAGTGGAGGGAAATTGGTTCGGAACACTATTTTTCTTTGAAGTAACGAATCCTGACAAGCCTCGGCACTCTGGAGTACAATATAAATTCAAGCTATTGTGTGCTAACTCCTATTGATTCTCGCGTTAGTCTTGCATGGTTATTACGTTTTTAAGCAGCTTGCAGCAAACTTCCAACTGCTTGATTTTCTTATGCAAGTCTTAACCATTTGTGCTTGTTACCAATCACATCCCCGGGAGATTAGATCGTCTCAAGTTTTCCTCTTTGCTGAAACTTGGAAATATATTCATAGTATATCTGTATATGGAACTGAATGAACTCATATGTGCTCCTTGTCGTAAACGTATTTGAATTAGCATCATTTGCCATGAAGAACATACTTTCACTTGTTCCCAGTGGAAGGGGTGATTACTTATTAGTAGCAATAAGCATTTATCAGTAAAACGGTCAATGCAGTGTCATATCATGTTATGATTATGTTTGGTCGTAAAGGATTTTGTTTTCTGCTTTCTTTCTTTGGTTGCGTACAAAATGTAGCTAACATTCTATCAACTAGCAGAGCCAACATGACGAGCTGGAGGCAAAGTTTTTTGCAGAAAGAGCAGCACTTGAAGCTAAATACCATAAACTCTATGAACCTTTGTATACGAAGGTATGAGAAACGTTGGCATGCACAAAACTTAATGACATGTAAATTAGCACCGTGATTTTATTCTCTCCAGGGTTGTTAATAATATGGTATTGACTTGCATTGATATCCCGTTTTGTCTAATCATTCTGTTGGATTATTGCAGAGATATGATATAGTGAATGGCGTGGTTGATGTTGGAGGAGCTAAAGCTGAAGCTACAATGGACCAGGAAGAAGAGGAAGCGGGAGAAGGTATTAAACTCTGCCCCAAATCTGAGTTCTGCTCTTGCCTCTTAACCACTACGTTCAATCAATTATTGCAGAGAAAGGTGTGCCTGACTTCTGGCTAACTGCAATGAAGACTAATGAAATTTTGGCTGAAGAGGTAGGTTGGATAAGCCCCTGACCAAACAACACTGCTCAAGTTCCGTTTTTGTGTCTCATGATGTATTTGCTGTGATTTTCTTATGTTTGTTTAGATCTCTGAGCGCGATGAAGAGGCTCTCAAATATCTGAAGGACATCAAGTGGTATCGGATTGATAATCCCAAGGGTTTTAAGCTTGAGTTCTTCTTTGATTCGAATCCTTATTTCAAGAATTCAGTTTTGACCAAAACATATCACATGATTGATGACGACGAGCCTATATTGGAGAAGGCAATAGGGTACTTATCAATCTGTCCCCTATGCTTTAATGTTTGGCTCACTTCCTTTGTAGCTCATGTTATGATGGGTACTTTGTAGGACCGACATCGAGTGGCATCCAGGTAAATGCTTGACACAGAAAATCCTGAAGAAAAAGCCAAGAAAGGGATCAAAGAATGCAAAACCCATCACAAAGACTGAAAACTGTGAAAGTTTCTTCAACTTTTTTAGCCCCCCACAGGTTCCTGAGGATGAGGATGATATTGATGAAGAAACTGTAAGTTCAGAAGTTGTGCTTATGCTATTTACCTGTCGTGAATGTTGAGATATATACTAAATCTTCTATGGAATTGCTAATTTGTGTGTTATCAGGCCGAGGAATTGCAGAATCAAATGGAACAAGACTATGACATTGGGTAAGTGCTTAGGTCACTACATATACTGCGGTACTAGGTAACGATCATTGTTCTATATTTTTACCCCTAGCTATTAGTAGGAGTTAGTTTCAATACAATATGTTCGTTACCACCACAATTGAAATTCAAAGGATATGTTTCATATGGAGTAACATTTAAACAATACGAGTGAGTTCTACGTAAGTAAGGAGCTGGCAGCAGCTTCACATCTACAAAAATTCACAAAGTTAATCAAGAATACAAAATCAGGATGCCATCCTTACAGTTTTGAACTTCTCAACAACATGATTTATGCAAAAAGCAATAATGATGGTAGCTGCACTCTTCTGCAGTTCAACCATTCGGGACAAAATTATCCCTCATGCTGTGTCATGGTTTACTGGAGAGGCTGTACAAGGGGATGACTTAGAAGATATCGAAGACGAGGATGAAGATGATGGCGATGAGGATGATGATGAAGATGATGAGGACGAGGACGACGACGACGATGAGGAAGACGAGGATGAAGATGAAGAGGAGGGCAAGAGCAGGACGAAGGTGAAGATCACACTCCCTCCCTTCCCACCCCTCTTCTGGATTATCTACAAGTTCTATTTTGCACTTTCGAAATATGCTAATTTGTGTTCCCCTTTTCTTTGTAATTTCTTTTTTGCAGTCATCTGGACAGAAGGTGAGATAATGGAATCATATCATCGTTTCTTCACTTTGTACCATGTATGTTTCTAAAGCGGTTTTCATGGGTGTGCTTCTATATACTGCAGAAGAGTGGCAGAGCACAAGCTGCAGAAGGGGGTGATCGGCCTCCAGAGTGCAAGCAACAGTAGTGTTGAATAGCAAACAGCATGTGGAAATAGAAGGTGTTGTCTTGGTTGCTGGGAGTTGCTCTTTGATTTTTGGGCCATTGTCCATTGAAATTCCCTTCCTTTTCCCTTTTCATGTCTTCTATATGAGAGTTCTATATTATGTTTCAAGTGTCAAGGTCTCCTGGGGTTTAATGGGGTTGCAAGTTGTGATTTCTTGAAAGGCATTCTTGAAGTATATCTGTGCTTTTGTCTCTGTATGACACATACATTTGGTATGTCCAAACTCCTCCTTGTAAGTTACCTATTATTTTTTTAGTTTTTGTCTTTTGTTTTTAGATGCTGCCGGTACTCTCAACTCTTGCTATTAACAAAACAACTACAGGCTTGACGATTACTGTTTCGTTATCCAATGTTATAGAGTTTTATCACGAATGATTGGTTCTTGATCTATTATTTATGTAGTGTTTGGACAGAAAGTGGGTGAATGATGTGGGTGTAGAGTTCGGGGTTTGGTTGGGATTGATTCTGAAAAATAATTTAAAAAACAGAAACAATTTTAATCAAATTTATGCATATTCAGAATTTATTTGACAAAAGTTGTGGATCCCTTTTTGGTTATACTAAAATAGTAAAAATAATGTATAGCCGGAGAGCGGGAGTGTCATTTGCTAGAACATACTTAGCATTAAAATTTTAAACTGCTTTAGAACTTTCTTGGAAAACTAACTAGAAGTTTAGAGGTGGTTATGGTATTGGTTAATAAGAGAATAGCACATAAAGGAAATAAGCATTCAGCTTTAGGGCTATGGCATCTTATTACAAATTAAGATACTAGAGAGTTCAAATAAAACTAGGATGGCTATAATTGCCAAAAATCTGAAGACACTTTGCAAAAGTCTATGAATAAACATCACTAGAAACCAGGCCTATATCCTCACTTTGTTTGCAATCCAGTCTTGATAGATATCTATGCCGGCCTGACACGCAAAGGATGCTAAAACCCGTACTAACTTCAAAAGGTGGGGATTTGCCTTGACAATACTAAAGTGATGATAGTCTGTTACACTATAGCAAAAATTATAGATGATGGGTGCTATCGTGTTTAAAATATCTTCAAAACCTATCATCTGACTAAGGAGAAAACAAAATTAAGTTTGAACTTTGATATGTAGAAAATTTTGTTTACGAGCCCATAAAGATGCAGTATTCAAACCAATGGTTAAAGCAAAATATTTGTTCAAAGACAAAGAAGAAAAAGCCGATGCCTTCCCGAAGGCGTTTACTATCAAAACAAGAATGGATAACCATAGTAAAAGTAGAGGGATTTAAACCAGAACAAGACATAAGGCAGCTATGGACAATGATCGGCTCAAAACTAGGGTTTGGGTTTTGGCTTTTATTTGGTGGGCAATTCGGTTAGGGAAGAGAGAAAGGTCTAGAGGGCAATCGGTTTAAATCAGTGCTAATCAAATTAGTCCAAAATGGTATTTGTGGGATAACCACCCACGGGTTAAAAGGTATGTTACGAAAAATAAAGTTGTTTCTATGTACCCAAATAAACCAAAAGGTAACAAAAAAATATATCATGGCAAGAAAATTTGTAGGTCCAAATTTTCGATCAAGCCAGACAATAAGCCATTCTCTTCCAGAACAGTTGACACCTTCACTCTAATGAACGGACATTTCACAAACAGATGGGTGACATCTTCCTTGTGTAGGTCACATAAAGGACAAACATCCCTAGGTTGGAGCCCAAAGTTTTTAGGTTTGATTGTGAAGGTAATCGGTCCCATAGAATCTGCCAAACCAAGAATCGTATCTTGAGCAGTATCAACAATTTTCACAGTTTTTTTTTTCCAGATATTCTCAAAGAAGTTAGTAATCGGGTAAGGTAGCTTTATTTGTGAATTCAGGTCCTCCGCTTTTGCATTGTATAGCAAGTTATATGCCGAAGAGACTGTGAATTCTCTGCGTCGTTGGGCCCCAAACAAGCTGGTCATCAAAGTCAAATTGTGGAATATGAATGGCAAGAATAGAGTTAACAATAGGAGAAGTGAACATCAATTCGATATTTTTTTGGTTCCACCCGCCATTTTGAATCAGATCACACACAAGGTTAGTACTTGTGTCAGATTGGTCATTTAGAGTAGTCTGGGACAGAAGAAGTCTTGTGCTTGACGGAATCCAATAATCATTCCAAATAGAGATACTTTGGCCATTTCTAACTTGCTACCTTAGTCCAGTGAGGAGGGTTTTCCTTCCTCTAAGAATACCAAGCCATCCATTCGAGAAGTTGCCGGTTTCGGGAGAGTAGAGGAAGTTCAAGCAAGTGCAATACTTACCTTGCATTACCTAGGCAAGAAGGGATTCCGGGTTTGCCATGATTCGCCATGCAGTTTTGGAGAGTAGAGCTTGATTAAATAGCCTAGTATATTTGAATCCAAGTCCACCGCAGTCCAGTGGTCCACATAATGCATGCTAATTGATCAAATACATTCCAATAATGTTCTCATTTTTGGACCACCAAAATCTACCCAGCAAGGAGTCAATCTCGTGGCATACATGAGCGAGGAAGAAACATACATGCATATGGTAAATTAGGAGCAATTGCAGAACATATTTGATAAGCGTTGCCCACCTCGCTTTATTAAAAAAAAAAACCCTTTCCAGCTCGCACATTGATTTCTGACTTTGTCAATCAATTCTCAGAAAAATTCCTTCCTCTGGGTAGTGACATCGAGCGTGGTACCCAAATAGGATCCAAAGGTTGCTGATAAGTTGAATCACAAGCTTCTAGTCACATAATCAGCATCAATCAGATTGCCGTTTGGACTCAAAGTGAGTGAGGACTTTGTGAAATTTATTTGTTGGCCTGATTCCTAGCAATAAAGCTCCTCCAGGGTTGATTTAATCGAGTCAACAGATTGAGGCGTAATCTTTGTAAATATTATGGTATCAACAACAAAGAAAAGGTAATTTATCAGAGGACTATTCATGCTTGCTTTGATACCAGGAATCAAGCACATGACTTGGGCCTTTGAAAGAACTACTGATAGTCCTCCAGCACAAAGGATAAACAAATAAGGAGATAGCGGCTCCCCTTGCCTGAGGCCGCACTTAGTTTGAAAAGCGTTTAGATGGCGTTCTATTGATTAGCACTTCGTACGAAACTGTAGACACACACTGCATGATGAGATATATAAGATGTACTGGAAACAACATTTTCCTTAGTACTCGCTTCAAGAAAGTTCCACTTCAGCCGGTCATATGCTTTACTCATATCCATCTTGATAGCTCCTAGGATACCCTTTGTTCGTTTAGCAAGTCTGATTTTGGTCGATAATTCTTGAGCAATGAGGATATTGTCCGCAATATGCCTCTTTCCCACAAAAGCATTTTGGAATTGAGAGATAAGGTCACCCAGAGAACCTTTGATTTGATTGACCAAAACCTTTGTGATAATCTTATACATGGTGTTACAAAGGCTAATCGGTCTGAAATCACTGGGAGATTGAGGGTTTTTGCATTTCGGAATAAGAACAATAAAGGATTTATTTATTACCCTGAGCATATGTCCCGATTTAAGGAAAGATAATGTCGCCGCTGTGATAGGGCGTTCCATAAAGTCCCAACAATGTTGATATACAAGGGTAGGAATTCCATCAGGTCCAGGGGCTTTAAGAGGCTTTATTTGGAAAAGAGCAAATTTAACTTTTGAGGCAGTAAAAGGTCTATCCAAATACCTTATATGTGTATCATTGAGGCAATGTGTAATGCCTTCCACCACAGTCGAATTTGGTAGGAGGTTTGTTGTCCGGTTTGGAGGGCAAAAAATACTTTGAAAGTGAGATACTAGACAAAGCTCAATAGATTGATGTGAGGTATGAGTAATATTGTTCCCATCAGTAATGGTAACTATACCATTCCAGTTACGCCGTATTTTTGTAGAATTATGAAAAAACTTTGTATTACGGTCCCCTAACTTCAACCATTGGGCCTTTGCTTTCTGGGCCCAAAATACTTCCTCACACTCCATAAATCAGTTCAATCTGTGTCGAGTAAATTACTCCAAATGTTGAGCCTCTAGGCTAGGGAGAAAAGATTGGAAGAGGTTCAACTGAGCAATGGTATCCTTGATCTGGGTGTGTAGATGACCAAAATATTCCTTATTCCAAATCTTCATGTTCTTCATCACGACGGCACCCAAGTGGCCACTTGGTAAAGTGGTGAGTCCTCAACCACATGTTGTCAGGCTTTAAAAATAATAGGTTTACCTAAGGGGTGTTTTAGCCATATAACTTCAAAACGCCAAGGTCATGAAAGTATAGAAATGAACGGTTGAGTATCTAGTAATATGGGTGCGTGGTTAGATGATTGGATCCCTAGATTTGTTAAAGTAGCTTGGGGAAATAGAGAATTCCAATCAATATATGCAAATCCCCGGTCGATACGTTCATAAGTGCAAGACTGGCCCTTATGGTTGTTTGTCCACGTAAATGAGGGTCCCACCAATTTCAAGTAAAAAAGGTGATACCAACTAAGGAGCTCCGTCGGGTTCTCATGACCAGAAATACTATTCGAGTTAAGCCCAGTCTTGTTATAATAAAAACTGTTGAATAGTAATTTTAATGGGATAAAATGATCAAAAAGAGCATCTAAGAGAGAAATTTTATTATTGTTTGACATGCAAGACCTCCTATATTTTATAATTGAACTATATATCTTTGTTAATTCTTTGACGCTTTTGTATCATCATATCCCCTATAAACATTTAGGAAAAAACGACTCTACAGCTTGCTGTAGACAATTTATGTGCAGCAAGCCAAAACGGCATCGTTTTTGTCTTACAAAAAAAGAACCACTCATCATCTCAGTCTTTGGGTACTGTCCCTCTCTCTCCCTCTCATTTCTCCATTTCAGTCCCTCCTCCCTTACATCTCCATTTCCCCGCACACACCATCTCAGTATTGACCCCTCTCTCCCTCTCGTTTCTCCATTTCTCTACAGTATCCCTCCTCCCTTGCCTCTCCATTTCTAAACAGGCATGAGCATTCATTATGGACTTTCGGTGACGTCACCAACAAACGAACAGATTTGGTAGGTGACGACGCCGATGATCACAAAAAAGCACTTACGTCCAGATTACACAAAAATTTGGTGGGCATTGTGTTGATAATCAGTTTGATACTCTTTTAGGTTCTTCCTCTTCTTCTCAATTTAGACCTCCCACGACTTCACAAGCAGGTGGTTGCGACTTGCTTCCAATTCCTGTTCTTGGTCATCCTATGGGCTTGGTAGGTACCTCTTCTTGAATTCTTTGTTTTTCTCTTTATCATGATAAATATTTGATGAAAGTAGTACAATTTATTGTGAATAATTATCAATTGGGTTACAATTCCTTTAATTGGTTACTGCATCTACATCACCACTGTCCTGAACAGTGCCAATTTTCAGAAAAAAGTTGTCATTTGATTATTTTTTTATTCCCTTTAAATGTTAATTGCCCACCATTTCAGTTTCATCCGCCCTGCTTTGTTAAAAAATGCATTGATGCATTGGGCAATCTATTGTATCCATTGCAGGCTTTTCCTTTTTCTTTGTTTCTGTACCACAAAGCATAAATTTCATGCACTAATATACCTTGCTTCCGGTCTAATTGTCACTTGCATATTGATTTCCTTCATTTCTTTTCATTATTCACTTCATTAATTAGGCAAAATAAGTTCAGTTTCCAGCCCGCCTTTCTTTTTACAAACCCACAAGCAAGACTGAATACTCGCTAAAGTGTGTACATGTTGTGTTTTTGGGTGTATGTTTAACAAAAATACATAGTTTATCCATTTGCAGGTTTATAAATGGTTAGCAAGACTGTCTCTGTGTTTGTGTTATGTTTTTATGTGATTGTCCAGCTTGTAGTTATAAGTACAAATTTGGCAGAATTACATGGCTGATGAGGCACATTAAAAAACATCACAAAGAAATTTTCAATCGATTAGCGATGTTGACAAATTTGGATACTTGGTTGATGACAAAGGACTTGATTCATCTAACTCCGACATTTTAGAGGTTGAGAATCCCCATTTTGAGGATGGTGTACAGGACATTGGTGAGGCTCAAAGTATAACCTTCAAAGATTATGATACTCATGCTAAAACTATCACCGTCCAAAATTATGATGCTCGTGAATTTGATAGTGAATAAATACTTGGAAAAGTTTTTGCAACCGAAGAAGAGGCATGCTTTTTCTACAACCAGTATGCTTTGGTGAAAGGTTTTGGAACTCGTGTACACTTTTCAAATAAGAGACGGGCCACAAAGCAAGTTTACAGAAAGTAACTCGTCTGCAACAAGCAAGGCTTCAAGTGCTTGAAGGACAAGAGACATATTGGGAGACTACCAAAGCGTCAGAGGGAAACGAGAACAGGATGTGAGGCTATGTTTCAAATTTCTTTATCAAAAGATGGGTATTGGTTCGTCGAAAAGTTTAATGATGTACATAATCACAAGATGATCGATACACCATCTAAAGTGATCACGTATCGCTCGCATAGTAGGTTTCATTGTTCACACGCATGTAAAAGGCTAATATCAGATTGTAGTGAAAGTGGATTGAAACCATGCCAAATCACAAAGGTCGTGAACATTATCAAACCGTCTGAAGAAGTTGATATCACTCCAAAACAGTGTTCAAGTATCTTGCGAAATGAACGAAAGAACAATGTTGGACATGAATGTCTAGGCATTATTAAACATTTTCAGGAGAAGTCAATTTCTGATGATTCTTGGTACTTTGCCATGGAGTTAGCAGATGATGGATCTCTGAGAAGTGTTTTTTGGGCTGACGAAAGGTCAAGATCGTCATACACATAATTCCGGGATGTAGTCATATTTGATGTGACATACAAGACAAACAGATTCAGGATGCCATTTGCTCCTTTTGTAGGAGTGAATCACCATCGGCAGTCCATATTATTTGGTGTTGCATTGTTAGAAGATGAGACAGAGGCAAGTATGGTTATTTCAACATTTTCTGAAGTGTGTGTTTAATATACCGCCAGTTACGATCATTACTGATCTAGATGGGGCTATGGGTAATGCACTTCGTAAAGTTTTTCCCGAGGCTCGACATCATTATTGTTCATGGCATATTAAGAAGCATGTCATGGAGCATCTTCAGCCATATCGAGCTCGCTACAATGACTTCCACGAGGCACACACTAACTGGGTCAAAAGCCGAACCATAGAAGAATTTGAAATTGGATGGAAAACTTTATGGCAGAATTATGAAATTGATGAGAAGAGTTGGTTAGCAAACATGTATAGCATGCGCCAGCATTGGGCAAAGGTGTATTTAAAGGACATTTTCTTTGTCGGAATGACCACAAGTGGACTAAGTGAGAGCATACATGCATTTTTTTATGGGTATGTAAATTCTAACACAACGTTAAATGAATTTGTTAAACAATATGATAAGGCAGTAGCTTCTCGAAGACGTGCAGAAGAAGATGAGGACTTTGTGACTAGGAATTCAAAGGCCGTGTTCTATTCTGGTCACCCAATCAAAAAAAGAGCCGGAGAGTGCTACACTCGTAACTTGTTTGAGAGCTTAAAAAAAGAGTGGAAGTCTAGCTTGAATTGTGCTCATGAAACATTGACTAAAGAGGCCCAGGTAATTAAATATATTGTGGGCTTCATAGATGATGATAAAAGTAGATGGAGATTAGTTAAATATGACAACCGTGAAGGTGTAAGGGCTACTTGCTCATGCGCTAAGTTTGAGACTGAAAGTCTCTTATGCAAGCACATTCTTTATATCATGAGGAAAAAGAAAGTAATGGTCCTACCGGAGCATTACGACTTACCTAGATGGACTATAAATGCCAGTACAAGGTGGGAAATATTGGTTGTGAGTTTAGAAAAACTAGTAAATGTCAAAATGAAAAAGGCTTAGCCTTTTTACTTTGTGGTCACTTTGAGCAAAATTTAACAAGGTGATAGAAAATGCCAGTAATTTCTCTTTTGATTTAGAAAACCTTGACACGTTTCTTGATAATATTTTGGAGGATCAAGCTCGGAAAGAAATGGAAAAACAAATTAGTAATGGTGAAACATTAACTCAAGTTGGTTCAAGTGAAAATACAGTGCAAGTGGGAGCTATGCATCAAATCACTGTCAGAGATCCAACTACTCCAGTTAAGACAAAAGGACATCCAAAGGTTGCTACCAGATTCTTATGGAGTTGGCTAGTGAAGCCAAAAGACAAAGAACTTGTTCTTATTGTCATGTAAGAGGTCATAATATTACTAGACGTTCCCAAAGAAATGTATGCAAACAAACTGAATAACGCTTTGTTTATTATTATTATTATTTTTTTCTTCTATCATATCTCCTTTTGATCAAACAAATTAACTTTTGTCCCCATTTTGTTGTGCGCAAAAATATTTTCGAGTTGATAGCTCCCTTCAATCTAACGAAGATGAAGATGTGTAGACTAATTCCTATAAATTGGATGAAATGTACAGCACTATATCAGTACTTAACCTAATTTTTAAGGACAAGTGTTTCTAATATTTCAATACAGTCACTTTTGCTTCTCAAATGTTTTAATACATGAATGTGTATGTGTATACTCACACCTATGACTTTTGTTCAAATGATTGATGCCGAGTCATTGGAACTAGACCACATGTGTTGCTGATTTTCTAGGAATATATAGACTTCCATTTGTCTTTGTAAAGGAGAATTACCATTAGTTTGCATTTCTAGTTGACTTTGTAAAACTTTTATAGGAAGGATTGATATGTTTTGCAGTTGGTGGTTGTTAATGAATGTTTATTATAGCTGTGCAAGGCTTTTAATGAATGTTTATTGATGTTAATATACATCAACTTCTAGATTGTTGTGACATTGAAGTTCTTAAGAGTCAATTTTTTTCCTTGAAATGCGTTAACGGCTAGGTCGAATGCATTACAGGCACAATAATGGCGATGCATTCTGCCTAGGCCTAGCAGGGCCAAATGAATCATGAAACTGCCTAGAATGAGGAATGAATTATGAAATACAAATACATTCTTGGCATCAAACATATAAAATGCATTAAAGTCAACAGTTTACAAATTCGTTGCTGAAGTGAATGACATTGCTAAGAAATATATGAATTATTTTGTATTTCTTTTTGTACACGAGGAAAGGAAAACATCTACTCTTTGTCAAAATGAACTATCCTTCTACTGCTATCCAAGCTGGACCATCTATATGTGATTTTCTAGCTTTAGGTGTCGACAATCTTAATCTTTTCATAGTTTGCACTCACGCAGGACCTGCAAAGGCTGGATGTCACCCCTTAAGAACTCTAACAGCTTCATTGGTACCTCTGAGTCTCATTCCATGATGATATTTAGAATCCCTTTAACTATGACGATTTCTCTTTCATTTCCATGCATTACATTTCACCATCGGCAATTTCATTTCAGCATCAGCACTTGCATGCCTTTCCATGCCTTACATTTTAGTCTCAGCACTTTGTAACTGTACCTAGCTTCCCATGAAACCAAATACCTAATGCCTTCCTCATTCCTTAACAGTCCCAAAAGCTTTCCACACATGATTTACCAAATGAACTTCCACCCTATTTGGCCTGTAGTCTACCAGCCATCAGCATTTAGCATAGTAAAATACGGCTAATTTCATTGCATAATAAAAGGTCATATAAGTATGCAATTAAGAAGGTGAAATCTGAGAAAATTTGCAAAAACCAAGAGTTCAATTGGTATCACGATTTCTCAAAGCAATATCAAGAGCACACATCCAAGACGACAAAACCCCTACACTAGCACGACCAATCATGACATTGTTCCACTTTCGTTTCAAGCTTATACAGGGCAAAAATGCTGATGATTCTACAATCAAGCTGCCCGACGAAGTTCTTCTTTCCAGTATATTGTTGTTGACATTGGATGAGGCAGGAAGGACAAGTATACTTTTCAATGGGCAGTAGCAATTAGACATACTATGTGAGCACCTTTCTTGGAGATTTCCTCGAACACCTCTCCAGCATTCTTTCAAAACGTTAATTGTGCACTACCAAGACAGTATCTCCACCTCCACCAATAAAATTGGTTTAATTTGATGCTCCTTGAATCATCTCACTGAATGAGGCGAATGCCGTCGTTGTACCGTATCTCACTTCCCCTTCATCACCATTTTTTAAGTCTCAACCAAGTGTCACCATCAAAGCAAACACAGTTCTTGAGTCATCAGTACAAAACCCACAATGGTTGTTGGTTCACAGGAAGTCAAGCTCAAGCTCTCTACTCAATTTGAGCATAAAGAAAGCTCACCACTAATGCATCACTCACCTTTGAAAAGCCCAGACTGTTCTCACTAGAATTCCCAATGCTTGCAGAATATGAAACATATATTTGGTCTTTGAAGCTGTCGAATTGGGATTTGGGCAATTTCATTGGCTTTTAAGAAGAAAAAATAAAGGTACCAACCAAATCTGTTCGTTTGCCGGTGATGTCGCCGAGAGTCAACAGTGAATGCTCCTGCCTGTTTGGAAATGGAGAAGCAAGGGAGGAGGGATACTATAGAGAAATGGAGAAACGAGAGGGAGAGAGGGGTCAATACTGAGATGGTGTGTGCGGGAAATGGAGATGTAAGGGAGGAGGGACTGAATTGGAGAAACGAGAGGGAGAGAGAGGGACAGTACCCAAAGTCTGAGATGGTGAGTGGTTTTTTTTCGGAAGACAAAAACGACGCTGTTTTGGCTTGCTGCACATAAATTGTCTACAACATGCTGTTGAGTCGCTTTTCCCAAACATTTATAACTACGATTAGTGAAAACAATTCTACCTAGCAATGATTAAGTTTGATAGAAGTATAAAGAGTTGAAATAAAAAGGAGAAGACAGATGTGTTGCTATGCAATAGAGAACTTCTCGTTGACATAGAATCAAAAAATAATTATGCCTTTACTTAAGCCATGTACTAAGGATAATTAGGTCATTCAGTTTGAAGTTTGCAATCCTATTTCTTTTCGAGCCGTAACAATCATTCCCGTTGTCACCACCATCCCCCAGTCATCAACGCCAACACATCAACAACTCTCCATGATTGCCTCACCCACCATCGCGGCAAAGGACCACCGGCTGGAATATGGGTAAAAATCAAGCTCGGGTGTATAATTTTTTTTTTCTTCAAAACACTCAACATATATGTTTTAAACTCTGTAAAACAAGTTTGACTATTGTAAAATCAATCTCAAATACTTTTTTAGTTCACATGTTTATAGGTGTAATCGCTGAATTGCCGATGATGCAACTTTTTGGGACCATTTTGGTTTTTATTGGACCTTAGTGACTCTCTATGTTGCTAAGCCCGTGACAGCTACAACAATTTGTCATTAGCGACACTCAAATGCTAAACCTGATGAACACCGCCAACTCTTGCAAGGCTGGAGAAAATATTCACCAACTTCGGTGAAGGATGCGAGGCACGGCTACAAAACACCTAAACCCCAAAAAGACAGAACAAGAATATATATAATAAATTATGTTCCGGAATTTTTTTTATTTTTTCGGTAGACAAGATAGAAAAGAGACGGACAAACACTACTAATTCCTCTAGCACGCAACTCCACACAAATTTGGCGCTAAAAAGGCAGTTATCTTCATAGGTGAATTATTCAGAAATATCATCCTTTTATGTTAGTCAGTTCCCCGACTCGCTAAAGAGTCTACACAATGAGTTCCTTATCCGAAAGTAGTAAGAGTTATGTGGTAATTATATCTTCTTATGATGAATATGCAATAGACAAGCCGTGGTAGAATCTGTTTCTAAAACGAGCAAGCGTATTTGCTTTCATTTGCCTTTCGTAGGCCATGGAAAATATACTAAAATTCTGCTGCCAAGCTAGCTGATTCTCCTAGATTTCACAGCATCCCCATAACCAGCCACCTCTATCATCTCTAACAGTCCACCAAAGCCTTGGGTTGCTCCTTGAGCAACCATTAGTGTTAACTTTGTATCGACTTGTAGCAGGGAAGCATCACGCAATTAGTCTTGAGCATTTTGTCACATTAAAAGATTTTGAGAGTTTGAGAAAGCCTTCACCGAAACCTATGATGTTTTTGAATCTTGATCTTGGTTGCCATCGCATTTGGGTGTCCGATATTCGAGCACTCTTTCATCCTTACTTTTCGAAATAAACCAAATAATAATTGCCAAAAAAAAAAGGGTGTTAGGGTACTAAGAGTTCTCTAGGACAGGTTAGAAGTATAGTACTTTTCTAACCACATTTCAAGGGAAAGAGTAGAATCTTCCGGCCACTGATCCGTAGTAAGAAAAATGTTCAATACTTTCTTCGTTTCAAGACAGTCTGGAAAGGTGTGAATGCTATCACCTAAATGGTAATTACAAAGGGTCCAAGAGGGTGATTAGTCATTCCTCTCGTGGCACGCATGTCTTAGAAATAATTTTGTCATTGCCTACAAGCCAAGGAAAAGGTTGATGCGTTTGGAGAAATTGATTTTTCAGAAATTATTTTGCAGCTTCTTTGTGCTAGGGAAGGAAACTTGAGTTAGTATCCAGTGAGCGGAGATAAGCGGAAAGCTATTTATCACTGCAATCTAGTTTACAAGGAAACTTAGATAGCACTTCTTTATTTAGTTCAGATTCTACTCTCTTTTATACAGCTACTAAGGAGAAATAGACTAAGGGGAAACATCTGAGCGTTGAACAATAAACAGAGTGAAAACAACAATGACAACCGTAACTTGGCTATACTTGTTTCAGAGATGTAAAATTTGGGTCATGATTCGTGTGAGTCCAGCAATCAGATCCTCCTGACTTGCTTCAGTTGATGTGAGCCTTTTTCATGCTCCATGCACTCAGTTGTGAGATCCTTACGCCCTCCGTCCCATTATTGAAGGCATACAAGTGTGCCCCTTTGTTCAAAGTCAGCGTTGGGTAGACTCTAGCGCTGATACAAGCCTTTCCCTCCCCACCAAAGCTCTCCACTATTGAGTGATCTATCTGCAAAAACATTGCATCCCAAATGCTTAAACATAATGAGACAGAAGAAGGGATGGAAGTGAAACCCAAATTTTAGGCCCAATGCTACGAAAGTTGGCTATGTTATGCCTTTCTCTCTGACGCTAAATCTCTGTGATTTCCTGAAGTTGTTTGGGTAAACATAGTTTTACTTACCAAACTCCTGAGAGAGAGCTTCTCATCAACAGGGTCTACATCCAGAAAAGCTCCATAAGTGGTTTTGTCATAGTCTAAATTCAATGAAGACCTGTTGAATAATGGAAAAGTAGAAAGTTAGAAGTTCCTCTTTGGCTCATTCAAGATTAGTATACTGAAGACTAGTGTGCGTCTCTGTGCCTGTGTTTGAGAGAGACGAAGAGAGTCAAGACCTGCTTTGGTCACTGCACATTAGCACCACAAATTTGTTTTGGCGTTTGAAAATTCGAAAAAAGACTGCTGTGTACTCTTCCAAGTCCTTTGAAGCCAAAACAAGCAACCCAAATGGTCCGAGTCCCCCTTTGACTGATGCGCCCTTTCGGCTGCAAAGCACCTGGGGGTTTGTCCAGCTTGGGTCCAGCACTTCTGCTTTCTCAAAATTCTTGATATCAAACGTGACATCTACATCTGCCTGTAATGATTACAGAAAGAAAGGAATCCAAAACATTGTAAGGAGGAGGATAGACAAAGTTAACCTGTCTTAAACTCCAAAAATGATGTCCCTAAAAAAGAAGTTGCAACTTGCATTTCAGCCATGATGAAACTCTTACTTGTGTGGCTGTTACCCCAGAAACTTCAAGCACAGAACCCCCCTTAAGCAATGTGCTAGGCAAATCAACCTGGTCCGAACGTAGCTTTTCGATCTCTACAATTGGCCACTGCACCAATTGTTTTCCTAATTTGTGCAGCCAAATTTTCCTAGGGATGGCCTTTAAGAAAAGAGAGGAGAAACTCAATGACTGTGGCATCATGAATCTATGCAATTCCAAGAAAATGAAAGTACAAGTGACGTACATGAATTCCAGACCACCCCTTCATAATATCAATGGTGGCATTGGTTGACTCGTTAATCCAACCCAGTAGTATCCTCCTATCCTTGGCACTGTCAAAGAAAGTTTTCGAGGCATAATATTTTCCATAATCGTACCTTAAACCGGAGTCGTTATCCACGGATCCCTTATCCGGGATGTAGATATCCTTGACATGGTTATACGTTCCAATCGTGTAATACTCGTGCTTGGTGTCATCCAAGCTCACCTTGATTACGTGTTTTACTCCCAACCCGATTGTGGACGTATCTAGACCATTTTGTGTGCCAGTAGAAACCGGATAAAAATCTGGGCACTCCCACATTCCAGTATCTTTTGAGGAGTGCAATGGATGCTTGGCTTTAATCCAGTGAGTAAAATCTCTGCTTCTGTACAAAATCGCCATTCCTCGACGATTTCTTTTACTTCCAATGATAGTTCTCCATCGTCTATCAGGGCCTAGCCAAGCAGTGGTTGGGTCCCTAAATGAGCTTGCATTGATCATGTTCATGGGGGTGGGTGCCATTAGTGGATTATAAGGCGACTTAACCCATTCTAGCAGGAATGGGTCCGAGAGGTTTTTGGGCACGGCTTGGTTCTGAACTTGTTGGTTCATAGGATTGATTCCGGTGTATAATATGACTGGTTTGCCATCGGGGAGAATCGTGGCAGAACCTGACCAACATCCGTCAACGTCTGATGGCTGAGAAGGGTAGATGGTCGGATCATGTGGAGTCCAGTTCACGAGGTCCGTCGATGTAGAGTGAGCCCACACTATGTTACCCCAAACAGCACCGTGAGGGTTGTACTGGTAGAATAAATGGTAAATCCCCTTGTAAATCAAGGGTCCTACAAGTCAAATACGTATCCCTAGTTACCAAGAAGCATATAATAATGGAATAAAAGTACAGAAAAGCTTCGTATAAACTTCTTAACTTTTTGAACAAGAGCATAGAAAAACTCACCATTAGGATCTGAGAAAGCAAGACAGCCATTTTGTCCAATCCATCAAAGGGAAGTGCCATGGAGAAGAAAGACCAAGCCACAGTTAGAGCAATGAAAAGGGTGGCAGAAACAAAAACGAAGAGCTCAGAGAAGAAAATGAATTACCATTGATCCAGTTCTTGGGTGGTTGGAAGTGATAAGCAGTTCTGTAAGGCTGATTTGGTGAAGTTGCAGCAGAGGAGAGGGACTGGAGGTGTATAGAGACATGGTGGGAAGCTTCAAGCTCAAGAACACCATGGCCAAGAATTAGAGAAGACAAGCATAGTAGCCAAAGAAACAAATTGGACATGGTTGACTTAATGTTGAAGACAATGATGATCTAAGGGCAAAGGCATGAATGAAGGTCCTATTTATAAAGGGATGGTCTTTCACGAGTGATGGAGAGCAGAGGCTCCTCCCATAACGTGATACAAGTAGCTCACTAGATTGTGCCAGAAAAAAGGGACCAAGGCACCACGTTTCTTCGAGGCAGAAGCATCAAGGAAGATGGGGAGGCTGAATTTTAAAATTTATGAAAAGTCAATAGTCAACCCTTTTGGTCAAAATTTGGGCCCTCCTAAAAAATAAAGGTGATCATAGTCCCATTGCCTGTCATTTTTTCTGAAACTTTAAGCTAAAGTCGTTATTGATTTACCAGGAGATTCAAAACAATGTTATCAGATTTAACCAGCTCTTGATGACGTGTCACTTTTTCCTTAATATTTCAGATTTATCACGATTATTTTATGCATATCTCATTATTTACATAGTTATCGTAACACACATGATGTCTGTATAAAAGTAAAATTAATAGTATAAATTTAGTTTAAAAAAATTCAAACATAACGTATACGTATTTATTATCGTAGTCAGTAATAAATCTTAAATTACAGAAAAATAAGTTAGTCATACGTGTCTAAAATTCAGTTAGCAAAATATTATTACCATATCAAACTTGACCTTCAAATTTTATTTTAACTATATTTTTTTGATGAATTTTAATTTGTAAAAATTAGACATGTTTTTATAGATAGTTATTTACCAATTAAGATTTTTATTATGGTCACTTTTTATACAATTTCTTGGAATTCTATTTTTTTACCGTTCTAAGTTGGTAATTATGTAATACAAAAAAGGTGTTAAACTAAGCCATATTTTTTCCTATATATATATATATATATATATATATATATATATATATATATATATATATTATGCTTTTTATGTTTTTTAACGTATTTATTTTTTTCCTAAGAGTTCAATAGGGACAACTTATGGATCTTTATGTGTAAAAATTAGTTTTGCATCGGACCAATTTGATCCACTTCTCATATGGACTCAATTCTTGGTACAAAAAATTGGAAAGAGCAATAAAATATTGCATACTCTCTTTTGAATAGTAAAACATCAGATAAAACATATGGGGGGCGGCTGGATCGTGTCTAGGAACCTGCAATGATGCATTTGAAAAGACTTAAATCCTTTTGCTGATAAGTGGTCATTCTTGTAGTGTTAAATGGTAGAGAGTGAAGCCCTTTTGATTAGTTTGCATCTGAGAAGATATAGGGGGGCGGCTGGATTATGTCCCGGAATCTCTAATGACTAAAAGTTCAGCCTTTTGCGGTGGCTCAGGGAAGGGGTTGGCACAGTAGACACATGCCCGCCCTTTGAGACTGAAGTAGTTTTTGTATAAGAATCTTATATTAATACTTTTATTACTTTGGTGTCTCTCTAAATTATTTATAGATTTCAAGAACTTTTTAAAAGTCGTCGTTGTTTTTAAATATACACAAAATTGTTCTTACGCCAAGACAATCAAGATATCATATCATTCCAATTTAATGTCCAGAGTAGGGTGCAAGTACACAACATACAATGCAAATTTTATTTCTCAAAACAACATTGTAGGCTTTATGTTTATTAGTTTTGAACCGAATACGTTAAGATACCTTCAAAATTTTGGTGTCTATCTTATTTTAACTGAAAATCCCGTAAGCAACTTAAGAATTCCTGCTATCCGAGTGCTGGTACCCAAGAACAAAAAAAGAAAAAAAACATGATCCAAGGGAAATCAAACTGTTGGACAAAAGAACTAGTTGATGCCATTCTGGAAGTTTGCTTGGCGCATAGTCCTGAGCAATCATGACCCATGAATGATAAGAAAACAATGTCACACAGAAGAAAGAGGGGTTAACCGAGACAGATTATCATTTTATTATGTTAAGTATCAGAATTTGAATGTTTATACACGAAGATAGTGACTGAGTCTTATACCTAATGAGTTTCTCCTCTACTAGATTTTTTTTTTCATTAGATATCGGACTAAATATGATATCAGAATTAAGCCTTATCTATGTCTTCTGATCTTCAAGTCGCTACTTCATATTCTACACTATGCGTAAGGGTCCGTTTTACTCAAATCGAGGCTTGAGATCACCTCATCTACCACGCTAAATATGAGGGCGCGTGTAAGTCCTACGTTAACTATACACCAGGGTTGAGTTTAGTTCTTATACTTGGTTAGCGATTTCAAATGGCCGGACCACCGATCCGAGACCACCAAATAATTTCTATCGAAAACATGCTCTTTCTTGGCTTATGCATTCAAGGAGCATTGGTAAACTGCACTGACCATCTAAGACCAGCCTTGAAGTAATTTGAATCCTTATCTCGAGTGCTTTTGTTACTCTGTAAAGAGGAGGCATTATGGCCCTTGTGGGTATGCATTGTTGATCCTTAATAGAACCACCTACCTTACCTAAAAAGGAACACCGCTCTTGTCGTCTTCTAATTCACCAAAACCAACTTGCATATCGCAAATGATTTTGTTCCTTGGACCCGGAAATTCTGAAGTACATGTTACTCACACAAACACTAAATATTTAGCTTGAATCTGTAGATAGTCTTGACTAATCTACTTGTATCTCTTCTGTTTAGATACGTTAGTAGCAAAGTTTTAAGTCAATCGGACCTTTCATATCATGGTGTCAAATTGCAATTTTGGCTTTTCGAATGAGACTTGCACTCAGTGATATGTGCACGACACATACATTGTATCCTAACATAATTGTGATTTCCATGGTCTCTTGTTTGAACCGAGTAAAATGTAATGTGTCGGCTTAGCAAATGCTGTTTTGTGTGACGGTGTCGGCATGTCACGTCACCAAGGAGTTAGGATCATCATAAAAGCAAGTTCCCTATTAAGGCTGATCTGTCTTTCAAGTTGGTGAGTGTTTATCATACCGTCAGTGACTACAAAAGTGACTACAAAAGCTCAGTGATACATGGCTAGTCATGAGTAAATAAATGACACACATGACATTTATACAACGAACATAAAGTTTTAAACGTGCAATGTGTTATCATGAAAAGAAATATAAAAAAACATGATAAAAGTGTGTATTATAACTTAGGGAATGAGGTAAAATGATGTCCTTTGTAGTCTCAAGACGTGACAATGTCAGATCAAAATCAAGAAAGTGTAAAGTGAACCGAAAGCATTACAACATGCAACGTGAGAGATGTGGCACTCAAGATTGGATCAATTATTATTCTTAAGCACTAAACACAAACGAGCTCGTAGATTACATTAGTACACATCCGTTTACCTAAGTAAACACATGATGGAGGTAAAACTGCCTACGTTCAATGTATATGTATACATAGATTCATTAGGAGTAGACAAATATTAGATAGGAGTATTGTGACTTAAATGGCACTTAGAAGTCAAAAAATATAAGGTTCAAAAAATTCTGAAGATATTTTTAAGTCCTTACAGATTAAAGAAGTCAAAAGAACCACTTCGCCATTCGCTATACCATTTCAAGTATTTAAAATTTGTGTTTACGCGTGGTCTCATTTGGACTGGGCACATTCGTACATTGTAATATTCATGAACGTCCCAAGGACACATGATAGAGCATTTTACAAGCGAACTGTTCTCATTATTAAGTAAGAATATATAGGGTGGCTTATTGCATACGTTTTAAAACTTGTTAGAATGCACAAAGTATTTAGTTTGATATCTGACCAAATCTACTGAGAAAATGACTTTATATATAATTTCAAAATGATCATTTAGAAAATGAGTCGATACTTATACGTATGTATAAAGCAAAGTTACATATAAAAGAAAAGAATAGTTGAGATACAAATTATTCATTCGCTGACTATAAATCGCTATTGCCTCTCTTTACTCAGGTTCTAGCGAGGAACAATGATCCAAGATAAAACATGCTCACAACGGCGTCTTCTCTAATAGCACAAGTGTACAACTATAAGAAAATTTGTGAAGCTGTCAAAATCAAATCGCCCACATATTTGATATTGAAAATACTGTATAACATTGTAGTCTATTTTTTTACCTTATTTTAGCTAACCTTTTTACTCAATTCTTTTCTTTCTTCAAGATATCTCTTATTTATAGTAAGTGAACGGGTGCAAAGAACCTTTTAAAAAAGGGCACAACCTTTATTGATAATATTTTAAATAAAGGAATATAACCATTGAATAAAAGACACTTTGTGGGGAGCTTTAAACTTGTCAACAAAATTAACGATCTCCCTCTTTTAGCTGCTCATACAATCACATTAACATCCCCGATTCAATGTTATTAAATGATTAGGATTAATGGTCCAAAATTATGTGATATCTGCTATGAACCTACAAGTGGATTGTATCAATTGTTTACTGTGTGCTGATTGTGCTCTGCACGGTTGTGACGCATGCAAGTCTTGCTTTTTAGTTGTCCTCTGAATTCCATACATTCAATAAATTGAAGTCAAAATTTTAAAAATGTATTATTAGACGGTGAAAGACCCCAAGATTTTCCATACTTGCAAATAGCGGGAATTTTCTAATCAAAGTTAATAATTTGTTAGTAATTAGAGTTATTTATGTCTTTTTTGGGTCATTCGTTATACTATTTTTTTCATCAAAGTCATATCTCAATCTTTCCGACAAATGAGGTCGAAACACGCGTCATTTATCTTCTTATATCCTTTCTTTCTCTTCCTTTCCTAACCGCCCCGGACTCGACCCCGATCCACCTCTCTAACGCTTGGCTGCCACCGAAGTTAGCGCCCAATCAGTCTCTTATTTAGAAACGGACTAGTAAGCACAAAGACTATTTTAACAAAAATAAGAGCTTGGTGACTATTTTAAAATTGTGGAGATTGTTCGAGGAGAGAATGTGATATCATCCCCCAATGCGGTGCTGCCAAAAATTTTGGTAAAATCAGATGGTTCCAATTCTGGGCGCAGTTCGTCCTGCTCCCTTTGCCCGGTCTTATCGGGCCTTTTTCTCTCTCTAGACCTTCAGTTCTTCCATTTTCAAGATTTGGGTCCTCTCCCTTTAACAGTGTTTTTAAAGCTTGCCTGCATTCCAGTGAGTTCTTGGCACTTTCTTTCTCTCATTAATTACTTTTGCGAAATTAATCTACTGGGTATCTGTGATTATCTAGTTTTCATTTACCCAATTTGTTTGGTTGAAGTAGTATCAATCGAACAGTATTGGTCACTCGGGTATCTGTTATTCCCGCCACTCCATTGTCTGCTTGTTTGACTTTTGTGAATTCTTGGCATATAATATGAACATGTAAGCATCTGCTTAGTTTGATTTGAGATTTCCATTTGAGTTCAATGTTGTATTTTATTATAGCCAACATTCAATTCAATATTTTTGCGTGCTTGGATTAAGTCATAGAAATTGGCAACCTGCCAAAGGGGGCATACGTTATTGAAAGGTGGGAGTAATTCATTCGTCGAGGAACACTATTTCGATTTGAGATGCATAACCCATGCTGAATGTCAAAGTTATGCATTGAAATACTGATGACTCCAATTTCAAACATAGAAGGGTTCTGATTAACGATCCTATATTGTTGTGAGTTTTCCCGGGCGCATTTATGTTACCTATTTGCATGTTTTCGGCTTTTTTATGAACTATAGCTTGTTGATGTTACTTAACCAGTCACCTCATATCTTTGATCTCAAAGATAAAAATTACTCACTCCAGCCTTTTTTCCCTTGCATTCCTGATTTGGGTGATAGTTTCTAAGTGTGGAATGTTGTCATGGTTATAATTAATAGTTATCTTCTGCCTTGAGTCATAAGAAATAGAAAAAGGTTTATTATTATTTTTTTACTGCCAGACTTGCCCAGAGTTGAAAGAGAAAGAGGTCAAGGATTTTTGTTACATTACTAATGTGAATTTAGAAGTGGCCCTTCTAAAATTTATGCTTTCACTTGTTATTGCATGATAGGCTTCATCTTCAACTTTGTTAGGACTTTGAGTGGGGTTTAGTGTAAAAATGCGTCTGGGGCAGGGCTTAGTCAAGGTGTGGGCTCAAGTCCCCCCCCCCCCCCCCCGAGATGGTGGTGACTGATGTTGAGGAGCTCTGATCCGATGCGTTCCATCAATCTTAAGGGTTTTGTAGAGTTCTTGGTGGTTTCTTATCTCTGGTGTGGTGGATTGTTAGGAACCTGGGTTAGACCTAGCCTGGTCTATAGAGAGGTCGTCACAGGAGCGATTTCAACCTGTCCATATAGATTGTTCTATTCTGTGACTCCATGCCCTGCCTTTTTCTCTTTATCTGAGAGATTCTGTTCATACACATCTAATATGAAAAGTTATTTTGACTTAAGACGCAAAGCAGCTTCTTTCTTACTAGGCTTTCCCATCCCATATACTTTGTGCACGTGTTATGCTCCTCAGGTAAGTTTTCATCACTTTCTAAGTACACAAAAGTAATACCGATCTTTTCTGAAAGGTTAGATTTCTCTTTGTGGTAGTGATACACCTTTTTCTTAGTTTAGAAACGTAGTTGTAGCTGAATCCTGTTTCTTTTGAAAAATTACATTCCTTCCTGAAAGTAGTACACCATTTTTGTTAACAAAACCGCTAGACGGAGCAAACTTATGTACATGAGAAATATACACCCTGATACCCTCATACTTCAAACACCCAAATAGGCTAAGTAGGTTTCACTTCAATAATCATGTTCCTCCTCGCAATAGAACAAGGTGGACAAAAATAAAGCCTTCAACTGTTCTACAGATGATTCGACACTCTAAAAGGCTCTGAAATGCATCTCCCTCCAGAGACACCGAAAGAGACACGGAGGGATCACCTTGATTGGGCATCTCAGCAGATCCACCACAGAACGAGGCACCCAAGAAAGACCCACCAAACTAAGGATCAAAGCCTGAAATTCCCTAGCACTGAACAGTTAACAAGAAGGTGGTCAACAGTTTCCCTGTCCCTCTTGCACATGAAACATAAGTTTATGTGTATCTTCTTCATCCTCCTCGCAATTCTGGCTGCCGCAGAAAAAACAAACCTGAAATCGCATTTCTTGCTGTCAAATTCTCATTTCTGAGTCACATATTTTGGATGATGCTTCTTCAAAGAAGAATCAAATTTCATAGCTAAAAATATTTCATCTCTCTCTCTTTCTCTCTCTCCCCCTCCCTCTCTCCCTCCCTCTCTCTCTTTCTCTCTCTCTCTCCCTCCCTCCCTCCCTCTCTCTCTCTCTCTCTCTCTCTCTCTCTCTCTCTTCCCTCTCCCTCCCTCCTCCCCCGTAACTATGCTGTGCCTCTTATCTATAATCTAAGCTGGCGCTTTATTAGAGAGGCATCTATGTTGTTTGATTTATGACACTTTCAGTTTATTGCTTTAAGTGAGAAAACAATAAGAACGTGAAATAGGTGAATCTTCATGCGGTTCACTTGCTATTTTCTTGATGTCTAGAGCATTCTACTTCAAATGTAGAGTTACCAATGATACTACAGGTCCAGCAGGCAAACAACCTGGTGCACAACTGCCTTCAGAAAGTTCTGAAATCATATTCTTGGGGACAGGAACGAGTGAAGGAATTCCACGTGTGAGCTGCCTTACTAATCCTTTAAAGATATGTCCGGTATGTCTGCAGAAAGCCTCTAAAGTCAATAATTGATGGACTATCTTATATATCAAAAAACTGTAGTTTTATTTGTTGGTTTAACTCTTCATAGGAATTACTTGATAATTGGATGGCCTTTGCAGGTGTGCTCAAAGGCTGTAGAACCTGGTAGTAAGAATAAGAGACTGAACACAAGCATCCTTATTCATTATCCTGGGCCCACTGGACAGTGTAACATTCTTATAGATGTTGGCAAGTATGTCAAAGACGCTTTTATCGGTGACGATGTATGTTTCTGCGAGATACAAAAAGAAAGAAAATTTTTGTCTACCCATCTTGTGTACTAAGATCATGTCCTATTTGGAGTGTTCTTTCTCTGTTATTCTGATGGCATTGCATTCTCTCTACCTTTGTTGCTTTGCTCATTCTCCATGGAACTTCCATTTAGGAGAATATGTTTGCATATATATATAATCAAGTATGATGTATTACGTGAAGGGAAAATGAGCGTGGTGAAAATTTCTTTGCTGTTGCCACAGATTAACTACTAGCTGTTTATTAAATTTTTTTTTTTGACTTGCGTTATACAAGTTCTTCTACCACAGTGCTCTACGCTGGTTTCTAACTTACGGGTAAAAATTCATCTCACTCTGTCCCGTAGCTGTTATATTCAGGTCACAAGGATGTCATCTACATTGGACCTACTCAAGATCATCTTTTCATCTCTTCCTACTTTGGCACTGAACATGGTAGATAAAGACTTCCTCTTTACCCAAATCCATTGCAACCCAGCTGGATAACACGTACTAAATACACATAACTTACAAGATTGCGCCTAAATATACACATGCATTCTTGGTAGAGGCCTCACAAGAGTAATTTCATAAACCATCAATCCCGAAGGGTGTTGAGCAAAAACATCTGGAAAGTTTAACAAAGAGCTGAATGAGCCGTCTCTAGCGTCAGACACCCAAGAGCAGAGAGACCTCAAGAAGACCTGCTCCACATCCAAGATAGGCCTTCACAGCCCTTCAAGTTGGCACCTATAACTAGGGGTGTGCAACAGGGAAATGCAGAGGGTGCGGAGGGGTGTGTGTATGCGTGTAGAACAGTGGTGTGTGTGGGATGTAATGTGTGCAGCTGTGTGTAATCACACAGTGTGTGCGCGCGTGCTGGTGCAAGGGGTGTTGTGCACAGCAGTGCCTATAACGCTTTCTCCAAAGAAACAACCAGAGACAAAGTATTCGCTCTCCAGCCGTGCAAACAATCAATATCTGTAGCCAATTTGATTTGGACTTACGAAAGATAATGTAACTTACTGAGTCAAGCTATGGAACATACTATGCCAAAACGTCACTAGATAGTTTAAAACGCTTTAATCCCAAAAAAGTTCCTCTTTGAGAAAATTTTCAAATTTCTACTTGTTTTTATCCTTTTCAGAATTATGAAGGAACCTTCTTGTTTCCAGTTGTTGTTTGTTTATCAAAGGTCTCTAATCATAAGATGCCATGGAAGGTTGTTAATCTGTTAGCGCCCTTTCAAATTTTACTGTATATGTGCATTATGTTGTATTTTTATTTTCCCTCTTGTGACTAGTTGCATGTTTATCAGGATAAGAACACTTGATGCGGTTGTTATTACTCATTCTCATGCTGACGCAATTGGAGGTCTGATGTCTAACCCTTTTATGCCATTACCTATATAATATGCAATTCATGGCTATGAACTCACTGCCCCTTTCTTTCAAAGTGTGAATCGCAACTGGTCCATCACTGAAGCTAAGTACTTGTTCAGGTCTCAATGACCTTCGGGATTGGACAAACAATGTGCAGCCCTGTATTCCTATCTATGTAGCAGAGCGTGATTTTGAGGTTTGAACTCTGCTCCTGCCTCTCTCAACCATACATAATTTCTTGGTTTCTTGAGATCTATGGATGGAAATCTGAATGAAAAGCCTAAAAGGAAGATGCTATGCATCATAGGAATCATGATCACATGGACATTGTTTATGCTCAGGGATAATTGCTAGGTCGTTAGCATATTTGGAGCACACTATCCTTCAGAGTTCGTGAAAGTGACTTTGTTTTTTTTTTTTGGGGTTTTGGGTACATAGGCAGTCCAACTGGCCTGAAGAATGCAAATAAGAAATCTAATCAACCTTCATCTTGGGGCATTCTACCCCCTTAGCATCTTCTTGCAATAGCTTCACGAATTCCTCTGGGGGTCGTTCCAGAATTTGTAGTCCCTCATTTATGTCTTGTTAATTGCAAGCCAATCTACACAACATTACTGCTTGCTCGTCTCGGCCTTGAAATTCCTTGACACATGGTTTTGCTGATGTGCAATTCCAGAGTAAACGGCCTAGAGCGTCAAGAGAATATGTTTCCACCATTATCTGACGAGTCATCTCCTACATGCTAAGAGGCATTATTCTCAGTGGGGAGGCCTCAACGCGTCATCCTTGGGGCAACAACGCTTGGGCTCGCCACCTAAGCAAAAGTACACTGTAACCAGGCCTGGGTTAGGTGGCGAGTCCCCCTTTGTTGACCTCAAGTATGGCATGTTGGAGTCTTCCCTGCTTAGAATTGCTCTGCTAGATACGGCTGAAAGTTGGATAAGATGATTTAATAGTTTTAATTGTCATCTTGATGAATGGAACACAGTCCTTTTTGGACTTCATTTTATGCATATGCTTACTTGAGTACAGTTATGCTGAAGTCATGTAAGGTTCATCCCTAATATCTATGTGTACAGAAGGAAAAAATGTCTGTCAGATACAACATTCATGTACTGTCTTTGTCCAGGTGACTTAAATGAAATGCATATATACAGTTAGAATTGACATGACCTTACTGAAGTCTTGGCCTGGATTCCTAGTTTATAGATAACAAGTGAATACAAGTGGGTGATAATAACTTTGTTACAACTATTAGATGCATATACCAGTTTTTAGTGGAGCTTTACATCAGACATCATCACCACAATGAGTTTTGTACAGTGCTCATGTTACTTCCTTTTCTGTTTGGTTCTGTTCTTCGGTAAAGTTGGCTTTTTGAAACTCTAGTTGCATTTTTGCTCTTCATGCCTATGAAATACGTTTGCCCAAGGTCCCGGCCTGCTCTGAAAGCAAATTCAGTTTCTCAACCATGTACCTTTGTTAAAGTTGCAAATCCACTTTAGTCATTTGCACTCTTTTTTCTTTATTGCTAAAGATACTAAAACGGCCATTAAAGAGCACTCCAGAAACTAAATATTTGGTCCGAAATTTGCTTATTCAAATGTTTATGATCATATATAAATATATATATGAATTTCTTTCCATCATCTCTGCATTGCCCCTGTGGCCGTTTTTTTATAAGAATGCAATTATCAGTAAAATGGAACACAATTTCACAATTTGAGTACCAGAAATGCTAATGTTCAAACTGCTCTCTGCTACGAACTTTCGGTGATATGTGAGGTACCATTACCAACAGTATGGGGCTGTTTATTGGGTTTTAAAAGCTTACTCTGTCCTTTTCTCTCTCATCCTCTAAACAGTTCTTTTTTAAAAGTTGAGTATCAATTATCCTTCTACTTCCAAATTTGCCAATTAGATGCGTGTTTATTTATCATTCACCTGACAGTAAATTTCTTCTTTCAAGTTTCTTTGTTGCCATCTCAATTTCTGCTTAGATATTGCTGTCATAATTGTGGAAACTATTATAGGTGATGAAAAGGACACATTATTATTTAGTAGATACAAGTGTGGTCACACCTGGCGCTGCTGTCTCAGATTTGCAATTCAATATCATACAGGAGGTGCCCTTCATAGTACATAATCTCAAGGTCTGATTAGTTCTTTTTCGCCGTCCTTTTTTTGACTATCTTTGGTGCATGACGAATATATGCCTAACATGATCTTGTAAAGAGGAACATAAGGAACACGTCCCACCAAACCTTTGAATCCTCCCCTTCCTCCCTCCCCAACCTGATGTATGAGCTGTTCTTTACCAATAAAACTGTTTCACCGAAGTTTTTCACCAACCAACATCGATATGAGGAGAGAATGCAAAGAGTATTCTACATCAGTAGCTGAGAAGTGGACAAGAGTTGTATATTCTTTAGTCTTGCCAGCTAGTACTTCCTTTTGACATAACTAAGTTGTTACGTTTTTACTAGTTTATCGATACCTATGCATAGAGATATTATGGTTATGGAAGTTCCATTGGATATGTATGATCAAAAGGATCTGTTTAAGATATTTAACTTCCTGCAGTGGGGATCCATAAAAGAGATGGGAGAAGAAATCGCCCTAGTTTCACTAGTACAAGCCACCAAAAAGCTAAAGGTTCGTGCCATTTTGGGATATTGTAAATTGGCTGCCCTGCATGCACATCCTTATCTGGATCATGCATCTACGAGTAGCTTTTTCGGCAATGATGATATGCTCGTTTCGTCTTGATTTCTGCTGGACAGTCTTGATAATATGCTGACCCGGCTCTGCCGATTCTTAATTTTGTGAATCTGCTTCAAGGGTCAAATTTCGGTAGTTTTGCCCATTGACCTATATATTTGCTTACACTTTTAATATTGCTTGCGTTTTAGTTTTTATGTCACATTTTTCTAGCAATAACTTAAGTTACTTTAAATATTGTTCAAGAAACAGAATGGTTCTTTCTCTTGTACAAATTGCAGAAAAGATGAACAGTTCATTACTTAATTTTGATACCTCTATTGTCGTGTGCATTCAGTTTACCCCTCTACCAGTGTGGCATGGCCGTGGTTATCGATCCCTTGGTTTTCGTTTTGGCAACATTTGCTACATTAGGTGACGGTGACAAATTATTTCGAAGCTCTGTAGTTTTATCTGGACCTCAAAGACTAATATCCTTTTTCACACTTGCAGTGATGTTAGTGAAATACCTGAAGAAACTTATCCACTTCTGAAGGACTGTGAACTTCTCATTCTGGTTCTCTCTCTCTCTTTCTCTCTCTCTCTCTCTCTCTCCCTTGATATATATATATATATATATATATATATATAATCGTCCTTGATTGGGCATATAATGTCTCCAGGATGCCCTGAGGCCAGATCGATCTTCTTCAACACACTTTGGACTTCCACAGGTGAAAGCCTTTACTTTCCCGTGAATAGATTATCACAATTGCATTTTTCTCATGCACAATTTGGTTAATTCTCATGCCTGACTTTGTTACCAGGCTTTGGAGGAAGTTAGGAAAATCCAACCCAAAAGAACACTTTTCACAGTTATGCTGTAGTCTTTTGCAATGGCTTTACTTTATCCGAGAAAATTAGACGTCTCTTCTGGGTTCCACACATTTTTCACCTTGCTATATCTCAACCGATCAGGAGGCAGAACAGATCTAAAAGCTTAGTCTCATGAAGCCTATCATCTTAGGTTCTTTATTGATGTCATTCTCACTTGGGACTATTGTCTCATCTCTTTCATTAATACAAATATCTAAGTGTATTTCAAATTTTTTTTTTTTACTTTGCTATTTTTTTGTGAAGGTATGATGCATCTTATGGATCACGAAAAAGTAAATGAAGGTCTCTTGAAATTGATGGAAACTGAAGGTCTGGATGTACAACTCAGCTATGATGGGCTTCGTGTGCAGATAACTCTATAGCCTTCATAGATTATAGTTGCTCTTGATCGGTCATTTTTGCTTCTTGAAAAGAAGCGTATATTGATTGTACAATCTAAAGTTGGAAAGCATGAATAGGCCATTTGATATGCTCGTCTCGCACTGAACTCTACGCCCAGATTTTTCGTGCATTAGGCAATGATGTTGCTAGTTAAAGATAAATTATTGATGGGTTCATGATATGTTGTCTAGTACTTGGATCTTTCTCCCAATGCCCGGAGTGTCTCTCTTGGAAGTTTTCCAATCTCTCGACTTCGAAGCTTTCCACCAATGTTCGAGAGTACATGGCTCTTTAACAAACATCCGACCTTAGCTCAGTTCGTAGAGCCGAGGACTGTACTAGTTATACCGTTAATCCTTAGGTCGATGGTCTGTAATTTGGCAGGCCTGCTGGATTTATACTTTCTTCGAGACAAATTATCTGCTGCCTCTGCTGTAATGTAACATAAAGGTGTCCTTAGATATATTTTATTGATAAACAAATGTCATTATAAATTTTAGCAACAAATGACTATATTTTAACCACAATGATATTTGTCGGTAAAGTTGTTATAGTCTAGGTGCTTTACAACAAGAGGACCCTCGTTCTTTGTTTTGTTCGACCCAAAAAAAATACATGGCTGCAATAGAGGTGAATCTTGCACTACATTTAGAAGGATCACAATCAGCTGTTGTGCATTGACGTACCGCAAAAGTGGTGTTATAGTTTTCGGCAACACCTTTCTCCTGCTAATAATGATTTGTCGTTACGACTAAAATTTTTAATAACAATCTTTTGTTGAGAAACATGTTTACGCTTTTTAAGTTCTAATCTCATTTAGAATTGCTAAGACCCTGTTTGACACTCTTTTTTTCCCTCTTTTTTTTTCAGTTTTAAAAACTGAAAAAAAAAGGAGCGTTTGGTAACAATTTTTTTTTCAATTTAAAAAACCAGTTTTAAAACTGCAGAGTAAAAAAAAAACTCCAAAAACTGGTTTTTTTTTTCACTTTTTGTTTTTTTTTTCCGACCACCACCACCACCCTCCCACCGCCGGCAGCCACCTCCGGCCGCCGGCGACCACCGCCGGAGACTGCCGACAACCACCTCCGGCCTCCGGCGACCACCGGCAGCCACCGCCGGAGACTGTCGGCAGCCATCTCCGGCCGCCGGCGACCACCGCCGGAGACTGTCGGCAGCCATCTCCGGCCGCCGGCGACCACCGCCGGAGACTGCCGGCAGCCACCTCCGGCCGCCGGCGACCACTGCCGGAGACGGCCGGCAGCTACCTCCGGCCGCCGGCCACCACCGCCAGTGACTGCCGGCAGCCACCTCCGGCCGTCGGCCACCGCTACGCCCTACCACCGCCACCGCAAACCACAAAAAAAAAAAGTCAAAATAAAAAGGGTTACCAAACATCAAAAAAAAAAACCTCAAAAAAAAAAGGGGTTATCAAACACCCACTTGTTTTTATAAAAAAAATAAATTAAGCTGCTCTTTAAAAACTGAAAACCAAAAAAAAAATTTTGTCAAACGAAGCCTAAGTTCCACATTGAACCACAATCTAGGGGACTAAAATTTGAGGGGATTTTCTTTGCTTAATAAAGTCTCAAAATTAGTGTGCTCGAGAGAGCGAATGATCTGCTGAAATCTTGTTAAATAAAATTCTGGATTGTTGCAGTTATAATTATGTAATAGGTCCTGCTAACAAGTGCTTAAGGAGCACGTGATAAGAAGTCTTTAATGAGGTCTAATATTAAAATAATTATAATCAATAACTAAAAATCAGTGTTTTTTTTTAACTAGCCATTAAAATGACTTTAGGTCCCACAACTATTTAGAAAATTCTCTTAAAATATTAAAAAAGTAATCTAGGATAGAATATTTTTAATGACAATTCTTAGCCGTATTTTTTAGCGTTATTAAATAAAAGTCACTAGAATTATTTAGAGACCATTAATTTTCGCTATATGGGGTAGGAGGAAGATTCTTTCAACCCGACTAGTAACCAAAATTTTTTCATTTCTTTTTGGCACGTGTGTTATGATAACCGGTATCCCTCTTCTTACAAGTTTGTACTTTCACTGAATTGTTGCTAATCACTGTAATTTGCTGTATTTTCTAATGAATTAGAAAAAAAAAGTCAATATTTGAGAGTGCCATCCATATTGCAGTGTCACTCTCGAATTAAACTTAATAAGTTTCTTAAAAAAAAAAAAAAGAGTTGCTATAAACCCCTTAAAAAAAATTGTTGATGGAGTGATTGAATAACCAAAGTAGTACAGGGAGATCTGTTGCTTGCCTTTGGGGGAGGGAGAGAGATCCATGAAATGAGCAGCGAATATGCAGAAAAGTCCATGAAGGTGCTTCCATATTATAAACCCTAATCATATTTTTTTAAATGTTTTCCTCAGAAGAAGTTGTTTAAAATTATTAAATATGAAAACTTTAGCTGGGTGACAATGGCGGCTAAGCTGTTTATATTTCGAATTAAGCGATCAGGGTTTTTATTTCAACCCTGTAAGAAAATTGGATTTGTGTGTACTGAATACTAGAAAGTTTGCTCTTAAGTTAATTCAGAGTCGAGCCTTGAGGAATGTCAACACAGGGGAGGTTCAGTTTACATGGTATGGTTGTAACACTGCCATCTTGGTCTATTTTTTGGTTAGAATAATGTATCACTATAAACCTGCCCGTAGTTTAAATCTGCGAGAAGTGTTTGTACACTGTCCTCAATCTTGTTCTTGTATACGTATATTTCATGTCTAAAGTTGCGAGATAAGAAATAATTGTACAAAATTTAATTTAACAGTTTCAAATTAAAGTGTCACACCAGAAATAAATGTAAGATCTTTTGATTTGATCCAAGGGCTGAAATATCTTGATTTTGAAACGTATTGACTTCTTCAATTCGTGGTTAAAAGATCGTCGAAGCAATATACTTGATCGAGTGCTTCGAGGCTTTAACCCGAACGAGTACGGCAATCCTTGACTTGTACAATCACCAAAGTTAAAGAATAATTTCTCGTTGATTTTAGATGAAAGAGAAATGGATCTTCGTATCTTGGAATTGCTGATGGATTGAAGAATGAAACTAAAATTAGTGTGTTGTTCACATGAAGCACCAAGTGTGAGAAGACAGAGTTTTGCCAAAGCTTTGATTCCGATTGCAGAGATCCCGTGTGTCTTGTTGTCCACGCCGAGCACATGTATCCCAAACCCTCTATTCATAGCTAGGCAAAGGAGTGGATTCGATCGTGAAAAACAATAATTTGGGGATTGGCTTTTTATATTGAAAATATTTTTTTTCCCTTAATTTTAAAATAGTTCTTGATCAAAATTTGACTTGATTATGAGATGTGATATAATTGACCTATAGCAATGGGTCAGACTTAGTTTGTTGGACCACTTACTTGGGTTTGGTCTAATCCACAGCACAAGAAGCCACTTTTATCCCGACGTTATTCTGACCGATTACCGAAATTGATGGACCAGTACAAATATTTTTAGTATCTACAGTCGTAATGGTCGTTTAACTTCTAATTAGGAATATCTGTTGCCATTATCACTTGGCCCGTATGACACTGATGAAAAGTTGGCACAGAACTCAGCAGTACCAATGAGTTAATTTCGTCCATTCATGGGCCATAACTCATCTTCAATCTTGTTACAGGGGCCAATTCCATGCTCGTGCATGATGGGTTAGTTGGTTTACATATCTAGAGATATATTTTGATGTCATTTCAACCGATCTTCCTTACATTTGCTTCTTGCGATTAAATTGGTACCTTTATATTTTTTGTTCCTCTTGTTAAAGTTTCTCAGAACTTGTTTGTTTGGTACTCCTTTTGAAGCTCAAACCTTCATCTAAACGACGGAAATCTATGAGCTGCAAAGCAAAAACTAATAGATGCCCTTAGAGAGAAAGCCGGCGGAGTTTTGCTGGAGGCGGATTCTTGCAGGACTTCTGGTTTAGTGTAATTCCGATATGATGAGCAGTCGAGGCCGGAGGCTGGAGCATGTTGCGCTCCAGCCTCCATATCGACACTATGCCACTAGAGTGACTTAGTGCTGTTGTGCTCAACATTCACCCATATCGACACTCTACCATCTCTTCTATACTTTATTTGTAGATGTGACAAACTTCAATTCTTCCAGCAAATCCATGCTTAAGTGGTTACAAAATTCTTTAGCAATGATTTTTAGTGAACAAGCAGGTCATTGAATCCCAAAGATTAATTATCTATACGATTCAAATTCATTCCGATTTACGACGCTAATTGCTCGTTATACAGGGACTAATAATAAGCCACAAGCTGCGGACGTTCAACCTTTCAAGTTAGATCTTGCGCCAGTGATTGGAAATGGATTCATGGGTGGTAGTTAAGATGGGCTTCGGCTGTGATCTCTATGTGCAAAACTTGCTCTTTATATTGGCTTCAGTAATTTATGCAGCGATTAAGTAGAGCGTTTGATGACATGCTGGTGAGGACTGGCTTGATATAAGGACATGGAGCAGTTTGCTTGATTAGTGACACTAAGATGGATGTAAAGCCAAATGCTGCAGCTTTTAGATTACTTGATGATAGCTTATGGGTGACTTGTGTATCTGAACGGGGAAAGGGTATTTATGGGTTGTTTTAAAGCATGCATTCAAAATTGGTGTGATTCTTAGACAATTTCTGCTGTCAAGTCTCAAGTTCTTCTAGCGTCAGCGCCAATACTGCGGAGGTTAGAAATGAGACGGAAGAGTCCAAGCTAGCAAGGTTCTAGTAGAATCAGCTTAGCTTCTGAGATGCACAGCTTAGCTGCCCACAGCTAGCAAGGTTCTTGGGAGAATTCTATTTACAAAAGAAGGGAGGCCCAAGTCTCTATGGCTTTGCTAATAACTTCCACTATAGCTTGGGTTGTAGGCTAAAACATGTCCAAAATTTCTCACTGCATGGCTTCAAGCTTTAAGTTCCTGGATAGTCTATCTTTACAACAAGGTCTATTGACTATATATCTTCTTGTCTGTGGATAATAGCACGATTCTGTCGGCTTTGTTACAGGTAAGATGGTACAATGAGCCTGATACATACTGATGGATACAAGAGCAGGCGAAGTGTCCTCATCAATGTTTGAAGGTGGTAGAGCTGATTGTATTTGCTGGTCATGTAACTGATGTTGAGTTTGCTATGTATTTACTTGAGAACACTGTTTCACCGGAGAAGATAGATATTCATCCTCGCAATTCACTCTCGATCAAAGAATTCGAACCGCTGAGGGCGTTGAAGCAGCAAGAAAGCGTGCCAGGCAGCTGGAAACAAAAGCAAGGCCTGGGGCTGATCTTGCTGTGCTTTAAGTTTAGATCATGCACTACATTGATTTTATTCATCTTGTGCTCTATGCCTCAACCTTTTTGTCCCCAAGGCTACACTCACTAGCAAAAATAGGAAAATGCTATTGCATTTTGAGACAACTTTGTCAACACTTACTCGCTGCATCGTGAGAATGTAGATATAATATCCATAGTTGCTTCTTTGGGTCTGCATAGGTTACTTAATTTCATGAGTACAGGTGGTGTAGATCTCTTAGAACCAAAAAGAACAACAAAAAACACAAAGAAATAGCAGAGAACTTATGGCTACAATTTGACACACACCGTGAGAAGGAAACCAATGTGCAAATTACCTCGCAACAAACAGAGGAGTTTGACAGACACAACGCTATTTTACCTCTTAGACAAACTGATAGAAATGAGCAGCTTACTAAATGCTGATATTCATGGAGTTGCCTTCGAAAGGCAATCCGAGTAATTTACTTCTTTTTTTCTTTTCACCAAAAAAGTCGGGGTGGGGGGGGGGGGGGGGATGTGTCATGTGCCAAAGATGAAAAAGGTGGTACAACAGAAAGCAGGCATCATCTTTACATCAACCTTTCCACCATGATAAGTCAAAACTTAGACATACACATGCAAGGCATACCACGAAAGTTAAAACAAAACAAGCCACTCATTCTGGAAAGCAGTGTACTCTTCCAATCATGAGTTTTTAGATGTACCGCCACAGATTGTTTTTCTCAATCTACCAAACACAAGGCAACTTTCAAAGCAAACAAAGATCAAAACCACTTGGTTACGTTCGAGGACCCAACTCTAATGACTGACCGTCCCTTGCGTGCATACGTAAACACAAAGGAAGATGATTAAGTAAGAAAAGGAGTGTGCTTCTCCTCACTCTAGGTTTGACTTTTTAAATATATCGATCTTATGCAATAAATGAACCCAGTTATTCATAGACTTTATGAGTTAAACGAAGAGTTACAAAATTTGTTCCCTCGCATCTTTTATGTGAACAAACATGAACGAGCTGTAAGGAGCAAGCACGGAGCTTGTTCCTTTCGCTTGCAGCCACAACAAAAGAATCATAATATAATATGAACTTATGAAGAATAAGTACCACTGTTCTTTTGCTGAGTGTGTATGTTTGTACAAACAAATCAATAATCAGATATTCAGAGGAATCTTTCCTACTACAATATTAGTATATATATATAACCCTTCCCCTTTCTGACATCAGTAAAAGCATAGGACATAGGTGACAACTCCCAGCACCACTTACAAAGCAGCCAGTACATTCACATTTACCTAACATTGCAACATGAGGGACAAGTATCTGTGTTTTTTGCTTTTGTAAAGTATTAGCAGTACTTTTTGATAGTATTAGCAGTACTTTCATTTGATGATAGGCCAATGATGCCTCAGCCAATCCTAGCTAGTTGCATGTGGTTATTTAGAAAATGAATAGATAAGCTTGTATTGTCTATTGGCTTCATGAATATTTTATCCGATGCTACACTGGTACATATCTCAAAAGATACGAAAATTCTTAAGTAATTCCTGTGAAGCTCGTACGTAGAAAATTTTAAGGGAGGATGAGCCTTGACCCCATTATACTGTCACTACAAGAGAAGATTTTTTTTTTGCTACGGACTTTTAGCGACGAAACAAATTCCGTCGCTAAAAGCTCTTTCAGTGACGGAAAACACCGTCTATAAAAGTCCGTCGGTCAAAGTTTTTACCGACGGAATAAACCGTCGGTAAAGGTATTTGCCGACAGACTTTTACCGACAGTGTTTTAGCGACGGTGATTCCGTCGCTAAAAAGATTTTGTAAAATTTCTAATATTCAATCCCTTTTCAAAAAATTTTAAGTGATTAGACCGTCGCTAAAACTTTCGTTGGTCAAAGGACCGCCGCACCCAGCCACTCTCTGCATCCCTAAATCCCTAATAATTATCCCGGTTGTACGTCCACCGTCGTCCACCGCTGCACCCAGCCACTCTCTGCAACCCTAAACCCCAATAATTATCTCAGTCATTCTGGGCGAGCTCAACAATTTGCCCCGGTTGACCCAGCAGACCCAGTAGCAAGTTGACCCAGGAGGTATGTTGATTCATTTCTCATATGTTCCAAAATTTGCATGAAATGAACGGAGTTCTAATTATGTTTATGGATTGAGTTTGTGAAGTTGGATCTGTTGGTTCTGATTATGTTTATGGATTGAGTTTGTGAAGTTGTTCCTTTTAGTTTCATTTAATTTACATGAATATTCTGGATTTCTCTCCGATTTGATTTTGGGGTTTGGCACATATGTTAGTTGCATATTGCCCGTCCAAAAAGAAATGGTAAAACAATTAGGTTATAATGTTGAGAAAGATTAAAGATGAGTCTGAACAAAACTAATAACAACTGAAAATATAAAGCTTTTACTTAAAAAAGACAACAATGCCTCCCATAATGAAAGCTTATACTTCATCTTCTTTCTGTTTTACTGAACTTACACAAGAGAGTTCATACTATCACACTCAACTAAAAAAAAGACTTAAATTTCTAATGAACGTACTTCATTCCTAGGTGAGAGGTAACAAGGATCAATAGTACAAACGCTACATAGACAAGTAACAATCTTTGATTTACAATTTAAGACTGCATTCGTACAGTCTAGTGTATGACCCGAGTTTACTTGAGTTTACACTTGCATAATGAAAATGCAAATGTAATCTCATCAGAAGGGACTGCACCATTGCAATGCACATAACATTGAGTAAATGACGTTGTTACTTCTTCAGAAACACTATCTTGTATAAGGGAACTCGGTGAGAGGTATACACAAACTTGTTTAGTAGCCTACTGGCATAGAGCCTAGATCCTTTTAAGTTGCCGATATATATAGACGTACACTACAAGAAAAAATAGATTTAGCGACGGACTTTTAGTGATGGAAGACATTCCGTAGTTAATTTGTGTTATTGAACGCCTTACACGAGGGGTTCACGTTTGACTCGCCTGATCAGCAGGCACTGGGGTGACAGGCCTTCTTTGCTTACATAGGCAAGAATTACTGCTGATGGCTCCACGACGCACGGGACCGGATGAAGAAGATGTTGCCCGAGGGTGCCCCGATGACGGAGATGAAGACATATCCCCCACATTGGATATCTCCGACTGTATGGGTGAGATGATAGATCGGTGGGCTGCGGATCCAGGCTGGGACGCCAAGAGTAAGAGCGGGGCCGAGAACAGACAGAACAGAGATCCAATGCACACGGGGGGGTCGGTGCCACACGACATCGTCCGACACATGAATGCGGTCCAGAACCTGGATCTGGAGGAGGATGAGGTCATAGCTCTAACGTATAATCAGACGCACGTGCGGAAGAAGGACGTGGACTGGCGCACCAGGCCAGCGACTATGTTTCAGATATTGCCCGACGGATCGATGTGAGTCAATTTGTTTAAGTTGTTAATTTTTTGTCTTTCTATCCTCAATGTCTGTTGCGTTAATTAATGCCCTAACATATCTTTAAATCACTGTTTTTGCAGGCCTCGTATGAACAACTTAGGGGGTCCGAGCAGCAATTCGGACAGCCATCAGGGTCCACTAGTACGGGTGCAAGTATTGGGGCGTTGAAGCGATGGTTGGATACGCCGGAGGTCGTCAATGGGCCGAAAGGCCGCATACGCGGCCTGCCTAGCACGACTGTTCGTGCCGTGATAGGAGCGTCCTCACCCCCGCTGCCCTTCCACAGACACCGGCTCCTCGGTATTCATTGGACGACGAGGAGATCCAGCGCATTGCTGTGGTGGTGTTGAGGATGATCAAGGAGCAGGATCAGCAGAGTACCGCTACTGGACATGCCGAGTCGGTCCCAGATCAGCAGGATCCAGATCCGGGACTCAGCAACCCCTGATGAGCCCCTTCTCGTGCCCGGTCCCAGCTTGTCCCCCCCCCCCCCCCCGCCCGACTTGTACTCTTTTCCCCTCCCTTAACCGGCTATATCCGGTTCCTATCTTGTACATCATGAGTTTTTTTTATAAAAATATTTTAATGATTGATTATATATATATTTCTTTGTGTATTAATTATTGTGCGTTGTTGTTGAGAATTGAATTTTATTACAGATCTGGTTAATAGAAAAATAAAAAAATTAAATTTTTTTTGACTTTTGGCGACGGATTAATTCCGTTGCTAAAAGTGTTCCTACTATCAGCTTTTTAGCGACGGAATATTCCATCGCCAAAAATCTTATTTAGCGACGGAATGTTCCGTCGCTAATTTCACAAAACAGAAAATAAATTAAAATACGTAAAATATAATTAGCGACGGATATTCCGTCACTAATTAATAAATAACTCCATCGCAAAAAGTGCAATATTAGACGACGAATTTAAAAATTTCGTCGCCAAACTTTTAGTAACGGGCTTTTATAAGAGGGACTTTTAGCGACGATAAATCCGTCGCTAAAACTTTTAGCGACTGATACTGGGCTTTTAGCGATGGATTTTTCCGTCGCTAAAAGCCTTTTTTCTTGTAGTGTGTGACCTGAAGGTCAAGAATTCGAAACAACACGAAGATAGTCCTTCAATAATAGTGAGAGTAAAACCATTTTGAACCCCACAATTGCGCAAGTCTTGTGCAGTAGTTCTGCCTTTGTTTTTTGAGAGTAGCAATTAGAAAAAAATGTTGTGTAAATTGTTCGCACGACCAACTCACGATACAGTGAAATCAAATCAGATGGCCTCAGCAGTTATATAAGGTTCCAACAAAAGGAAATAGAGGTATTTTTGTCATATATCAAAATTCAGTTTTTCACAGGATTCAGATGACATATTTACAAATTACAAATACGGTGAAGATCGGATGGCCTCACCAGTCAATTTACAACTAATATTTTTCCCTAGACCTAATCAGTGACCTATGTTTTTTCATTCTGAAAGTCAGTATACTTGTTTATTTTTGCTTTTTTCTTGCATTTTAGTACTGGAAGTATATTTGATCCTGGCCAATAGTAAGGTTGCTTCAGTTTGACCTACAAGTCACATATTTCAAGCACTGAGAGGGTAAGATTGCAAATTTTTTTTGGAGAAGCTATTTTTAGCTCCTGATATGCTAATACACTTCTTGTTTGTCACTAAAAGATTACTGCCAATATGCGAGTTATTATACTCGGTTGGTAAGCGGGAACCGAAAATAAAATGAACAGGAGACAACTCTCTCCCTACTATAGTATAGTCAAGTTCTATATCCCGAGCCGGAGCAGCTTCATCCAACTAGTGCTGTAAACTAAAAGATATATCACCAGTGAATTTCGAGCGAGAAAAAAAGGTCGCTAAAGACTTCAACATAAGCATAGATATATTTATAGCAACTTTTAAATGCGACCAAAGTAACACCCCGCCACCCCACCCCACCCCTGGTTATGATAAGTTGAGCAGTTTCAGATGTTGCACTCTTCCATTTGCTCAACCACTGTTTGATCTTTTTATGTCACAGGCCCAGAAAAAAGGAACTTGCCAATAACCCTGAGTTATTTAATTACCATATCATCACAACTTCGGTAGAATCATGAAATAAAGCAAGACAGACAGATGAAGACATCACTTCCTCATATAATGCAAAAGTGCAAAGACAGCGTTATGGGCACAAACTGATCATCCTTCCTCGGGATTGAATCCTACTTGCACCCACATGAGGGATCAAACAGAATCTCTTCTTTTTGTTTTTACAAATAAACTCCATCCCCTGAGCCATGCTCTACTTTGCCTTCGACAGAATCCTATGCTTTTAATTTGCATCAACCGCATATTCCCTCATCACCCTTGCTAGGGCTAGCTAGCTCTACATGCCTTTATATGTAACTCGCTTTGTCAAAGTATGTCACACAGAGTCCGAGCTCCCCTTGGTCAACTTATATATGCAACACAGAAGCTTAAATCATACCATCATTGGGAGACCTACAGTTTTGTGAAAATATGCTTTGAATATTTCGTTGTTAGTTGGAAAACTAAGGTCTTATACTACTTAGAAACTTGATCTTCGAGGGTTGCGTGTGGTGACGTAATTTTCTAGGCTAACGTACGCGACTGATTTCCTTAGAGGGTGCAAATATTATATCAGGATGCTAATTATTTGACCATCTTTTTGGTAAATCCACCCATGCCACATGCTCCTGGGCCCTTGCATAAATCCAACATCTTTAACCAATTTTTGTATCTATTTCTTTTGGCAGACTGAGGTTTGAGTAAAACTATCTTCGCTGGTAAACAATGTACTGATTTGAGGAAGAAAGAAGCTCAATGTATATGCAAGTCATATATATAAATGTTAATTTGTTCTCATTCGCGTGTAATTTGTCAAGTTTAAAGTACTATTAAGCAAAAAGCTACTTATTTAGTTATCTTCCACAAGCATGTAAGGATGAAAAATGAAGCAACAAATCCTTCTCAGTACTTGACAGCACTGTAACTGTATAAACTCGGTAGAAAGAAGAAAAAGGCTTAGGGTTTCCTCCCAAAAGCCACACAGATTAAGGACTACAAAAGTTTGACTTTAAAGAGAAAATGATCATGATAGCATCTGCTAATCAACAAGCTGATGTATATAGAGCTAGGGTTTCAAGACTTCTCTTTCCTTGATGAAACCAACAAAGGGCAATCAGCTTAACGTAAGGGACAAAATTTTTCAATCACCTTGCTGCTGCCAAGAAGATTCTTGGGTTTGATTTGAAGTGTTGATGCAGTTACCAAGACCAGCGATGCTGAGAATATCACTATGAGAGAGAGCTCTCAAACCCAAAAAGTCCCTCGTCATACTACCATGATCATCATTGCCAATATTGCCGCCACCACCACCACATTCTTCATTGAAACTTCCAGCAGTACCATTTTGCTTTGAATCCAAGATTCCATTGATCAATGCATCTTCAAAGGTTGACCCATCAAACCCAGAAGCGGTCATCATGTCCTGAAGAAAAGTATGTGGGCCTGGGCCTGCAGAAGAGGTTGCAGGTGCTGGTGGTGCAGCTTTATTCCCGAATGCGGACAAGCCCAGCCCGTGGACAAACCCATCACGTGATGCAGACAAAATATTCAAACCACCAGAGTTTGCAGACACGTGAGCGGCTGCTTGCTGCTGGTAATGATGGTGGTGGGGCCCAATAATGGCTGGGGATGAACTGCTCATGGTCGCACCCATCTGGGCTGCTTTTTGCAGCAATGCAGTTGCAGACATGTGGGCAGAGCCTGCTGCTGCTTCTGGTTGGTAGGGCGGGAATGTGGGTCCCATGCTACTAGGGTTAGGGTTCGGGTTTGAGTTTTCTTCTTGGACTTGGAAGAGGGTTTGGTCATGGGTTTGTGGTGAGTATTGCTGCTGATCATTTACCCTTGTGGAGAAGATTGCTGGTGGTAGTGGGCCCGGGCCTGCTCCTACTAGCCATGGCGGAATCTCTGGCCTAACTAGGCTGAAATGTTGCTGCTCTTTCTTCATCGGGAATGGCAATGCATGGAGGTTCATTTCATGGCTATTCATGAATTGGGTATTATGGGGTTGAAGACTTGAAATTGTTCCAGCTGCTTGAGAGGGGTTGATTAGAAGTGGGTTTATTCCTCTTGCACTTTCTTCTGCTAGGGCATCACAGAAGGCTCTGTGAGTGATAAAACTATCCCTCCTGTAAAAGGAAAGCCAAAAAATTTATATATCAGCAAATACAACAGATCAAGTACTGTTCTTTCTGTCTGCTGCCTTTTCATTTGAGGAGCTTGATTTGATCATATAGGCCAGATTAGTTGCTCTCAATTAGAATCTATCATCAATGCGCATCTTCTTAAGAGTTCTACACTGTAATTACTAACCCATCAATGGAGATATAATAGTGCCAAAATTCCACAGCAAATACAAATGTGAATAGTTGTGCACCGTTTATGGCAACAATGGTGCAGTTCATGTTTTCCTTCCGTTGAGGATTTCTCTTCCTGCTTTCTAAACCAACAAATAACAGGAAAGGCGGGGGGGGGGGGGGGGGGTGGGGGGCGGTGCTATACTATACAACTCCAGTCTCCAGGAATGAAGCTATGGACATTAATTAGGCATTAATGGGGACTCATGATGTTGGTAGACTTAAATTTCTGTAAGAAATGATTGGGGGGATAGTTTATACTGTTTAGTACCTTGAGAAAAGGGTACCACAGTCACATCTGTACTCTCTGGTGCCACAGGTTTTGGAATGAGCTTTCCAATCTGATTGAACAGCATATCGTTTTGAGCATTTGTCACATTTCCACTTCTTCTCACCATGTTTTCTGCAAAAGTGCTTTTTGATTCCTGTGAGGTCCCCAAGTGCCCTTGATGGGTCATGGTGCACACAACTAGCTTCTGGGCATACATATACCTTCTTCCTCACCTCTTTGGTTGTCCTCTGCTTCAGTTTCCATGGCAGATTGTGCCCTCTCCTGTGCAATTGAAGATTCTGTTCCCTCTGAAACCCTTTGTTACATATTTCACAGACGAATTTGTTGGTTGCCATCAAAGACTTGGGCGACAAAGCAATTACTTCTGCATTGGGGTCTGAATTTCAAGATTTACCAAGAAAGAAATTCAGTTAAACTCAAATAGTTCTAATTACATTAAAGTAAAAAGCAAGGTTATAAGATGGATATGAAACCTGGGTTGCCCGGTAGATTTCGCCTCTTCTTCACTTGTTGAGTAGCTTGATTCGGATTGGCAAAGTAGTTTGATGGGTAGATGCTGCCATTTTCACTTGCTTCACCAGATGCAGAAGTCAAATTGGACATGTTTTCATCAGCAACTGGTTGTACTTCTTTTTGTTCCATTGTCAAACCTTTCATCATCTGCTTCTTCATTCTCTATACATGGTTACACATACGCCATATACCCAACATCAGAAGATCTGAGAGTTGCATCATGAGGAAAAGATATCACCAACTTTTTATAGTTGCGAGGAGGGTGTGTGAGATCTAAAGACAAAAACCGAAAACCTAGAAAAGCTATAGTATTAGGTGAAACTAGACAAATTAAGAAATAAAGGGAATCAAGTAGAGCTAAGCGGCGAAATTTTGGTTTCTTCAAGTTAAAATCCTTGTTTGAACCCACAAAAGCCATAACTCTCAACTGCCTCTTAGATCTTTGATGGGTTTCTTTTGTTTCTTTGGCATCAACCCAACAAACAAGCTTTGTTGTTTTAGAGCAAAAGGAAACAAAAGAAAGAGACTAAGAGAGGGAGATAACTAAACCTGAATCAGGCCCTCCAGCCACTATATATGTTCTTCTCCTTGTTTCAGTACACGACTGTGTTTGCTAAAACCAAGAAATATCCCACCACTGTATCAGCAAATAAACTAGACCCAGTTTTCCGAACACAGAATGGTGGGCGTGTGGGTGGGAGATGTGGATGAGAAAGGACTCCTGGCTAATCCTCCACCCGTCCAAAACATACCCCAATACACCACAACCCTACGGCTAACTCTGACGTGCACTTTCTGTCTTTTCCTTTGTTTTCTTCCCAACTAATAAAAACAGAAATATCTGCCTTTCTTTATTGTTCTTGCCTTTAGCAAAGTTAAAATTTCTCTGCTTAACACTTTTGCTTAGTGGCACCAACTTTCCCTTCTCACGTAAAAAGAGTGTTTGATTTGTATAGGCTGTGAGAGAGAGAGAGAGAGAGAGAGAGAGAGAGAGAGAGAGAGAGACTGATGTTGATTTCCATATTTTACATTGGAGACAGCAGTAGTCTAGAGAGTAGGGACCTTTCTCACTTCTCCTCAGCTTTCGAAATTCTCAGGCTCCATGATTAAGTCAATCATTAACTCCTAACAGATATGCTCATGGCTACAGGCTTACTTTATCCTGTTTCTTCCCTTTCATTTCTCTCTTAATACCATCAAGGGTCCTTTTTAACAGTGCTTTAACGTACCTTTGCCATCTTATATGAGCACAGTTAAAATTGTGCTGTCGAAGTTATAAAAGTGATATTTTCATCTGGATCCACGGTTCAATACATAACTGCAAGATTATCGGATTCCACAGTAAATGGAAGAAGTCTGCGTTCCTGGGTTTATTTCAAACCATGCCAGCTTGCTCAAACTTTTCTATATCGACCATCATAACATCCCAATTTAAACTGTTACGGTGAATCAAATGACTGAAAAGAGCATTACGAAAGTTGCAGGAAGCATTTGCACACCACAGTGAAAGATCAGCACTAATAAAGATTTGAAAAGATGAAACTTCAATCTGGTCACAATCAGCATTATTTGATGGAATTATTTTAGTTTCACACCAACCATATATTCTTTTGGGCTGGTGCTATCAGACTTTGCATCTATGCACTTAATTAATCCATGTTTTTATACTGCTTGATGTCCATTCGAGATAGATGGTATTAGAAAATGGCGGGGAGGAGTAATTAATTACTTTAATTTTGTCATTAACTTGTCTTTATTCTTCAATCATTTAGTTATTCAAATGGGATCTTGCTGAATCCAAGGTCTCGTCATGCTCCCCAGCTCATTTCCCTCTTTAACATAACCAGATTGCTGCTAAAGAGTACTATCATAAGACACAAGGACAATTTCCATGTACATAGTGTTTATTTTTTGCTTGTCAAGTCAAGTAAATCTCTCTGTCTGGTCTTTAATCTTTATAGATTTGGTGAGAGAATTTTCTGTCACGAATGAACATGCACAGATAGTTATTAACTAGTTGATCACCCAAAAAATTATTTTTCACGCTTATTTAAGTAAATAATCATGATTAAAGATAAAAAAAAATAATAATAAACAGAGGCAATGTAGTGCACAAGCAGCGCACAAGCAAGCCCATGACCATGTCCGCCTTCTGTTACTAAAACAAGGGAACCTTCTGTTACTAAAACAATGGAACGTATCACATGAATAAAATACCAACTTATTTTTTCTCCACGCTAAACAATGTGGGATTGTTTCGTTTTGTGAGAGTCGATCCTTGAACTTTCTTATTTTTTTCCCAACTTTGAGAACTTAAATAGCTCCAAACTACTAAATAAGATGACTTAATTCTTGTTGATGCTTGCAACTTGTAGCTAGTATAGGCTTAATTAGAGCTACAACTTGGGCGGGCCAGACAGACCTAAGGGTCAAGACCATGCCCAGCCCATTCTCAAAAACTCGTGCCTGCAAATGGAAGTTTTGGTGGGCATGGGTTGGACATAGGCGTCTCACAAGTTGTCCATTGTTTCATGCAATTTTTTGTTTACTTAAATTTAAAGCATATCAATTACCATCTAAGTCTACTAATTGGTCATGAGTTTTTATTTATTTAACTTTTACGCATATCATTTACCAACGGAGTCTACTAACTGGTAATGATAATAAAGAAGAGTATAGTTATAAGCATGAAAACAAAGTTTCATGATAAAATTAAAAAAAGAAAAAGAAAAATACAAGGGTTTCAAAACAATCTTATGAAGTCTAGTCCCGTGATAAGAAATAAGGGAGAAAAAAAAAAGAAGTCTTCAAAGGTCTCTGAACGCATATGGTTGGAGGATTTTAAAAACTAAAAAAAAAAGTACACGTAAAATTTTTATATGCCATTCATATATTATATAAAGGTTCGACGGGCCGGTTTCCGACAGATTGGGCAGGCTTCGAAAAACCTTTGTTCATGCCCAATCCATATTTTTTTATGGGTTCAAAATTTTGTACCCCCTTCCACCACGGTCACGACAATAGTAAGCTTACGTCCATATTTCTACTGGCTGGCATGGACTGCTCACTGGTTTCCCAGTCCAAGTTGTACCCCGGACTTAGAGGCTGTTGATAAAACTGAAAACTTTAAGCTATGAATTCGTAAAACTGAAAACTTTAAGCTACTAAATATTTAACATGTTTGGTAAACTAAAAGTAGATGTCCAAAATTTCTTATTACAAATTTATCCATTTTACCAAAATTATGCATTTATTTATTTACTTCATAACTTTTTTTGAGAGGTTAAAATCGTGTTATTGGTGGTAGTGGCAGTGACGATGGAGTAATAGTGGTGGTGGTGGCGGCGGCAAAGGTTTTAATGGTGGCAGTAATGGTGTGTGAAGAAGTGGTATTGGTAATTGTGATGATAGCGATAGGCGGCGACATGACGGTCATAACAGTGGTTGTATTATGATAGATTTTTAAATAATTTTGACAGAAATAGATGTGGTGACAACATCGACGGTATGGTGGAGGTGGCGGTGTCCTTGTGGTGATGTTGGTGGTGTGGTGGTGGTGGTGTAGTGGTAGTGAAAGTGGTTAGGTCATGGTAATTGTGGTGGTGGTAGCAAAAGAAATAATGGTTGTGGTGGTGGTTGTATTGTGGTGGAGGAGGTGTTTCCAGCAAATTAATTGATGCGGCATTATGGTAGTATTTTATTTTTATGTAAAAATATGTTAAATATCTTTTAGCCAGAATTAATATCCAAGAGTTAATTTAATTACGAAAAGTTTCCAACAAATGTTCAGAGAGCCGTTCCATAGACCCGAAGATGATCGACAGAACCACTCCATAGACAGGGAATGGTATAAGTTTACTATACGATTAACCAGGGCTCCTCACTCCTTCAAGCTGTCAAACTCCTCAGTGTCAAGTTGTCAACAAGTAGGCACTCCATATTTGTCATCCTTAGATTGCACTCAAATGAAATTGGACCTTAAACCCTCCAGGAAAAGTAAGAATTGGGTCCATTCTGTGACCTACGGACAGACATTGAAACCCTGAAAGATATTTGCTTAAAATTGCATTCTTCCATGTAGTAAATTTTTCAGTAGTAATATAACGATTTATCGTACGTTGAAAATGATAATAGAAGCTCATATTATAATGTAAAGTGAAAGAGAAAGTTTGATTGAAGTAAGAGTAACGGGCGCTTACTCACGACATTGAAAATCTTGAGTGAATGATGATATGTTGAAAATTCTCATTCAAGAATTAGTATTGGATGATTTGCACGCGGACCTATCATGGTTTGGCCAAGATTTAAAAGCACACCATCACTTTTATTTTCTTACAAATAGTCTCATATACGTGGTTCTAATCGTATAACTTCGGTCAAAACCGTAACAGAATAGAGGAAATGTGACATTTAAACCTTACAAAATCTGGTCCCACGATCATTCCACCACCATCCTCCATTGTCCCAAAACCCCACAACACCGCTCTGGCCATGGTAACAAGCAGTCGTTGATCAACATAATCAAATTGGCCATTGAAAAAATTGAACCAAATCTAGCGGGGGTACACGTGCGTGGTGGTAGTTGATAGAGCTAAATTGATGGTGGTTGGACCAGGCATAGTTTGTGATGGGCGAGAGTGGAGGTGTTGGACGGGACTAGGTTGGTGGAGTGTGCAAGCGATGATGGCAAAAAAAAGGTTTGGGTTGGTAATGGACGCGAATAATGGTGGCAGAATGGACCAAAAGGTTGTAGGGGATGGGGGGAGGTGGTTGTGGTGGTTTGTGGTTTTGGTGAGGGTGGTGGATAGATTTAGGTTTGGTTGTAGTGGAGAATAGAGATTAGGACATGCATGAGCGGGCGAGAGAAGAAAATGGAGGGTACCATACTCACTTCCACGTTTTAATTTGTCTAAAAACGTACTTTTTAAGAGCGAGAGTATCACGTCCTGTCAATTTATAAAAACTTTTTTAACGGTTGTAAAACAATCAACAGGGAGGCATTTGCAAAAAAGAGTAATAAAACGCTAAAATGCGTGAAAGTTACTTAAACGCTAAAAAGTAATAAAACTTAAATTCATCGCTCCCTTTTTTTTTCTTCTTCCTTTCTTAAAATAAGGCCTCAATTAAGTGTGTAAATTGTCATTAATCAAAGGAAACTGTTACGACTTGAGAAGAATAAAATAGTACAGTAGTAGTCAAATTTATCATTAAAAGTTTTTGACTTCCCAAGTAAATGGAGTTTCAGTTCCAAACGCAGTAACTTACAACTCCTATCCTATCCTACTGTTTAAATGTCCGAACATGAAACATAGGCGATGGCTGCAGTAGTCCGAGGTAAGGCAAAACTGTCAGCAATGGCGCCAAAAGGAAGCCTTGTCAGTACAACGTTAACTGCCTTCGCCTTCCTCCTCGCCTGCGTTGCTCTCCCTTCTCTATCCTCTCCATTTTCCAGCTTCGATGACGTAAGCCTCCCCCTCCCCCACCCCCCTCTCCCCCCCTTGTACTTCACTGTCTGGATCCCTAATTCGTGTTCAATTAACTGTTTATCGTATATTTGAGTTGTTTGTGATGATATGGCTTTGTTTGGTTATGGAAGTATGATCGGGATCTTAGTCGAAAGTTCGAGATTGATGACGATATGTTCCGGAAAGACGGCGAGCCTTTTCAAATTATTGGTGGCGACGTGCATTACTTTCGCGTTCACCCTGAGGTAATTTCTGTCGATCAATCAAGTAAATTGTTAGCGGATTGTAGTGGAAAGTTGGACCATTTTGTCACTGTGAAAGACATTTTCTAGCTATGTAGTTAGTTATTGAGATTTCAGTCAGTTGCATATTTAGCTAGTCATTTTGAGGAGGTATTGCACCGTGGTGAGCCGTGGACTTGGGTCGTTGCATTTGGACTGCATTAGTTTTGTATTTCGTAGCAATTCTTGAGCTTTAAGGAATACCTTGAACTTCTTGGTTTGTAAAGCTCGTGCTCGTGCTTTGTGCAGTAAGTTTGAACTAACCTAGAAAAAAATTGAAGGTTATTCTAAAGAACAACAATCTTCTTTGTGCCAGAGCTCAGCCTGTGTGAGTAAAAATTGATTTACGTTTAAATGACATTGAAATACGTAAAAATTCTCAAACATCCTTTGCTGGAAGCAGGACTTTTGAGTTCCGTAGTGTGCTCATTACGTAGAAAATGCACATTTGCCTTTTGTGATTGGCTTCCTGAAATTCAAGAATGGAATCTTGGGTTTGTAATTGTCTCTTTTTCTTCTCTAAAACTGTTATATCTTTTGTGCTTTTTTTTTTTTTTGCCTTTAAAATCAGTACTGGGAAGATAGGCTGCTGAGGGCGAAGGCATTGGGCTTGAATACTATTCAAACTTATGTTCCCTGGAATCTGCACGAACCAAGAAAGGGTCATCTGGTTTTCGAGGGTATTGCAAATATAGTTTCATTTCTACAACTCTGCCAAAAGCTGAATTTGCTGGTTATGCTTCGGGCTGGGCCTTATATATGTGCAGGTTAGCCACAACTATCAGGTCTAAGAACTTTAGAACTCGTTGCAGTCTACTCTTAAAATTTGTTCTTTCAGTGGAGCACTTATCCTTAAGCTCTTAAATTTTCTTCTTCAAGTGGAGCACTTATCCTTAAGCAAAATGTAAGATAGCCTCAAGAAAGGAGTTGTTCTCATTATGAATCCTATTTATTAGTTAAATCTACTAAAGCTTCAAAATCTTGTGTTCTGTTTGTCTTCGTCCTTCTGAGGTTGCCTTCCATTCCTGTTGGGCTTTTAGACTTTGCTGTATCTCGATTGAGAATCAATATGATTTCTCATCTAAACCTTCATATTTATTCCTTTCATTGGTTTTTCACACGGTAAAAATTCGGTTCAGATATTAAATTTTTGTAACATGTCTGTAAAGTTATCAAGTAATCCTAATTAATAATCGTCATGAGGAGCCTCAATAAGCTTTCAAACCTCTGGATTTTATATGTACGTGATTCTAGCACCAGATGGTCGATTGAACTGTTGAAATATTGCTGTTCTACCGTCTATAACTCTTTCTTTAATGGTTGCTGCTGAGACTGGATTTCTCTTGCAGAGTGGGATTTTGGGGGCTTCCCTGCTTGGTTACTTTCTACAGAACCAGCTCTCAAACTCAGATCATCTGAACCTGATTTCCTTGAATTAGTACGTCTTGAACATTAAATGTCATATTTCTATAAATTAAGAGTATCCTGGCATATACATGGAGTATAGGTGGATTATAGATATTTCATCTTTGCTAGGGTGCGTTTAATACTAAGAGGCCATAATTACGGTGGACATACAATATGATCAAGTGCTTTCTGGGTCGTCTTACCATTCTCCCATGCCTTGAACGGCGGATAGGCAATGTAAAAGAAAGAATGAATTTGAGCGTTGTATAGAATCAGACCACATGCTCCACCGCTTGTGCCATTTAATTTACTAAAATTTTCCAAATAAAGGCTTGAATGTCGGAAAATCTTCTTCAATGGGAACAAAGACATTAACATCAGGAGAAAAACAGGAATGCTAAAACTCCTAAGAAGGAAGAGATGATCACAGGTAGTCAAAGATTAGGTAGCATTCAGTCATTCTGATCAAGCTTAGATGGCTGAAACTATTTAGTGGTGGTGAATGGAGCACTTGCTGTTCAATGCTAATTTATGTTGGTGTCAGTGAAAAATCGTTGGATTGTATTACTTGTTGTCTTAGTAAGACAACAATATTTCCTGGAAGCTAGATCAAGTAAGTACTTGAAAAGTTTGCACAGCTCCGTGTATCTCTAAAAGTAAAGTAGTTGTATGGTTCTGGTTAAACAGTCTCTGCAAATTAGTGGGGGTAAGGTTGCGTACATCAGCCCCGCTCAATCCTTGAAGTCAAAATGACGGGAGCCCTGTGCACTGCGGCTGCCCCTTTTTGTATACTTCTAGTTATTTTCCTCCAGAGATTTTCATCCAATTATTGTTAGTAAAGATGCTTTTCTGATCCAGTGTCACTTAAACAAAAGGTTAATCATCTTGTGCATCCCAGCAGTAGTTCTTGCAAGCCTTTTTGACTCTGATGCTTCTTTTACTTGTATTCAAATACAGCACATTTTCGGACATTTGCTGCTAGTGGCTTTGTGTTTCTTCAATCTTGACATCTTGTTACTTCCGTCATGTTATGGACTGTAACAGGTTGAAGGATGGTGGGGAGTCTTACTACCAAAAGTGGCACCTCTACTGTATGAGAATGGAGGGCCTCTAATCATGGTCCAGGTGAGGTGATGTATTACTTTTCTTAATTGCATATCATATTTAACGCTTTAGAGTTCAATTTTCATCATATTATACCGATTAAATTTTGTAGTTGGAAAATGCTTGACTTGTTTTTGCCTCCTAGCTAGTGAACCCTCAAACTTTTTGCCTCTGGTTGCGAGGCTATTGCCCTTCAAGAAATAAATTTTTCGAAAAACCTTCCATAGGATCCCTGTATTGGGATGAGAAGAATGACCTCCTGTGCCTAGATATGTCAAACAAAGACCTGAGAATCTAAGTTGTGTAAAGCAGCTTATAATTTCTTTGTCTGTCTAGACGAATTAATATACTTTAATGTATGGACTGCTCATAAATAGTTCAGCTTTAGAATGATCTGAATTAGATGTTGGGCTAGATTTTGAAGTATTGCCAGAGTGGCTGGCTGCTCTTCATCTCTTATTTTGCGGCTGCAACTTATAGTTAATTCCTCCGAATTTTCATTAGCTCTTTTGGCAACAAATGTTGCATTAACTCACAAGTACTTCCATATACATATTGACAAATTTTCTCCCAGTAAGATGGTGCCACTATTCTCATTTTTGATAAATGAATGTGCTTCAATATGACATATTTTGCAGCCTGTGAAAAGGAGTAAAACTACGTTATTAAGATGTTCCTATGAAAATATAGTTTCTTTTAAGAGTTGGCTTAAAGATTATAGGCAGTTGAATTGTTGCAGTGTTGGTTTTTTTAATGCTTCTGTCGTAGCAAGCTATGTTACATGGACTCTTCAAAATGTGTGAAGTACCTGTGTCGGACACTCGACACTTGGACATGGGTATGGGATATGTGTCTGACACATCTCATAGGATATGCCACCAAGAACGCTATTTTAAAGTGTTTCTTTTAATTCGTTATTGGTTTGAGATGAGATAGCATTCAATCAAAACAATGTGCATTCGCAGAAAACGCCATTTTACCTAAGGAGCAACTGAAAAATAGTAATACATAGAACTATTTTGCCGTGCCCCCCTGTCTAGGGTTTTGAAAATTAGATGAATTCGACACTTGGACACGTATCTGACTCGGACACTCATACCGAGTCCATGTAACATAGGTAGCAAGTGCCCAAGAAAGTTCGCATGAGTTTGCAAAACTACTATTAAAGCGTTTCGTCTACAGAAAAGTGCAATAGGCTGAAACTTAGTGCACCATACGTGCTATAATTTTATCGTTCTTTGATACTTCATCAGGTTGTACTTTCTTTTATAAATTCCCAGTAAGGTTCAACTTGTAATATTATATTTTGCCAATGGTCTGCCTTTGAGGGCGAGTTGTACTTGTCTTTTGGATGAATAAATTTCATCTTGACAGATAGAAAATGAGTTTGGCTCATACGGGGATGATAAAGCGTATCTGCATCATCTAGTTACAGTAGCAAGAAGACACCTTGGAGAAAACATAATTTTGTAAGTTCTTTAACGTGTTCAGAAAATGCATACGAAGCTTTTGGAAGAAAATTACCATGTATGTTGTTTTGCTCGTTGCTTATAACTCTTTCATTGCTGTTTCTATGTTTTGGTTTTGTAATTTATGCTACAGCTTGCATTTTCCATATCTCGCGACATATTTGTCAAGGATTTATTTGTCTGCTACAAGTCACCTGGATAATGGACCAATTTTTTGGCATGTTTTGGATGGGAGAGTAGGGTTCCCTCCTAAAGGGTCAATGTGAACCAAGTCTGAGAGCCAAGGAAAACATTGGGGGGTGAGAGGGAATCAAATACTTTTTAATTTCTGTCTTTATTGTTTTTAGTATAGGATTCTCCTCCCGGTGGAGAAATATTCAAGTGGCCAAAGTGGTAGATATCATAGATAGCACAAAGATTTTAGGAGATCCTTGGTAACGCCCTATCAAACTATATTTGATCGAGGCACGGATCTTTTGGCCGCCTTGGATCAGGCCATTGTGCAACCAGGGGGATCCAAATGTTGGAGATGCAGACATGCAAAAGTAGAGACTCCTCATGAAAATGCCAATTGCTAGCTACTCGGGCGGGTGGAGGGGTGCGGAAGGTTTCCTGTGCATGTACTGCTGACCCACCTCCCTTAGAGTCAAAACTCATGTTATATCTTAGTTGGAGGGATTTGAATGTTAGTTGATAGCCATGGGTCTCTACAAGGGGAGTACGAGCACAATTTAAATATCCCACAACTTAAACAGAAGAATTGCTTTGGTCTACGGACAAATGACCTAGTTCCCTCGTATCATTTCAATATGTTTGCCTCTTTGTGGTTATCTTTTCCAACATGTTGCTGGTTGTTATGCACATCTGTGATTTGTTTGCACAAGCGCAGATGGTCAAAGACTATTATTTTGTTCTAATCGTGATCAAACAAATTATGATGAATTTTAGGTATACTACAGATGGAGGATCTAGGGAAAATCTTGAAAAAGGAACAATTCGTGGAGATTCTGTCTTTTCAGGTGATATCAACTTATACGTGAAAATCCAAACTCTAAATATAGCGAGGATGCATTATTTTTTGGGTGCTGAATGTCAATATCATGTTTTGTACGTCCTTTCTTAACAGTAGCACTCGTTGTCTTCCAGATGTCTGTATGTTAGTAAACTTGAAGTCTGGAATCTATTAATATTGCTCATGGTGGTCTTCAGCAAACCTGTAGAGTTGTTCTGGCATTGCAGCCAATAGTTCAAACAAGTTTTTGTCTTAATATAGTCTCGAAATTAACCATGTCTTTGTACAAATTCCTGTAGAGTTGTTCTGGCTTGTGGTCAAGCCAGGATTCTAAACCTAAGAAAGTGATAAATATTCATTACGACTATACTTCTCCCACGATGAGAAAGTTTGGAGATGGGGTGGAGTATTCTAAAGATATTGATTTTGCTAATGCAGGAGCTGTAGAGTTCCTTTCAATATGCATAAATATTTAATGCCAGAGTTGGATATAGTATCATATGATTTAATAGCATTCTTTTTAATTTCACTAGTGACTTTTGGATCTTGATTGGTGGATTTCAGCTGTTGACTTCTCAACTGGGGATGAGCCATGGCCCATATTTGAGTTGCAAAAGGAGTTCAATGCGCCAGGGAAATCACCTCCTCTCTCTGCGTCAGTAAATCATTTTGACTGATTAATCGTAGTTGTTCTTCTGTGCATTTAAAATTGCTCATAGGGTCTATTCTTTCAGAGAGTTTTATACTGGTTGGCTTACACACTGGGGAGAGAATATAGCAAACACCGATGCAACATTTACAGCAACAGCCCTGGAACAAATCTTGTCTGGGAATGGCTCTGCCGTGCTCTACGTATGTTCTTGAAAAGTCAATCCTTTTCTGTTTGCAAGTATTACCTGATAGGTGCATGATGTATGCTTCTCTAATATATAGATGGCACATGGTGGAACAAACTTTGGGTTTTATAATGGTGCAAATACTGGTGGAAACGAGTCCGAGTATAAGCCTGATCTGACATCGTATGATTATGTGAGGAAGATGTTGATTTGCTTTTCTTTGTACCTTCTATGGATTTATGCTACCTCAGTAGGTTCATAGATACCATGAAACTGACGCCCACTTTTCTAGGATGCACCTATTAGGGAGTCTGGTGATGTGGAGAATGATAAGTTCAAAGGTACGACTGAATGAAATTTGCTTGTCTTTCTAGAATTTAGAACCGCATAAATTATTTGTTTTCCCCTTGCAACGATAATCATTAACGTAGTTGGTTCACTTATAGACAGTAGATTGGAGGACAAATGTACAGTTCTCCAATGTATCAAGTACCCAAGGAGGACGCTGGACGCCTGGTAAGGTTATCGGATGTGTGTTTTTGGGATGAAATAAGGGATTAGTATCTACCAAGTTGGTTGCTTGAGTTTGTTACTCGCTTTTCGGGCTGGAACATGAGTCGAGGAGAAGGAACTAAAGCCTGACTGCAATTAGATAGAAAAACTTGGGGAACGAGAACGCTAGGGCAGCTGAGATCCTTTTGTGTCATTTTATGCTTTTTGGAGAATTTTGTTTCGGTGTGAGGGAGGTTGCACTTGGGGAAAGCTCTATACTGGTTTTACAAATCACGGACTTGATAATGATTTCATAATATTGAAGGATCTTAATAAATGGGATGATGCTCTTCGTCTTTGAGCTTGGACATTAAATAAGTCTGACGCTTACACACAGCTCATACGATACCCCATGCCGAACGTAACAATACAAGTCAATGGACAATGAGCCTTTCAGGTTATGATAGTAGGCTTTAGATGCTGCAAACTTTGGGGTGGTGCTTCCGCAGGACTTGGTAAGTGAAGATCATGCTGTCCTGGTCAGAGATGCATTATCTAGAAAGGGAAGTATAAAATAATTACCGCACTTTCATAAACTAAGTTCTTTTGCATATCGAAGTCATATTGATCACTAGAAATGGGAAGAATTCTGGAGACCTGCTGTGGAGTGGTTGAGTGAGTTCTACATCATTGACTTTATTAACCCCACTGGTGGGACATCAATCCTTCAGCATTTTAAGTGCATTGGCTATGAAGATCTGATAATCAGGATTGGAAAAGACTTCTTCATCATATAACCAGTGTTATAAAAGGCGCGCCTAGGCGCCAGGCACACCCCTCGCGCCTCGCCTCGCCTAGGCGCAGCTCGTTCGATTAGGCGCGCCCCTAGTGAGCCTAGGCGCCAAGGCGCTAGGCGCACAGCGGGGCGGGAGACGCATGGCTAGGCTCACAAAATGTGGACTGTCCATTTCTCTTCCTATTTTTTTTTTTAGCTCCACTCCACTAATACACTAAACCTAACTCTAAAAATGCCCAAATCAAAAATAGCTTTCACGACTCAGTCAATCAGCTCTCAAATCTCGGTGTCAGCTAGCCGCCGCCGTCCCTTACTTCTATGCTCAGTCTCTTCATGGATATACTCATCTTATTGACTACTACAAAAATCCAAAAACCCCATTAACTCGTGATTGTTAATCATCTCAATGCTCTTCTCAATGCCAATGACTAATGAGGAAGATTAACACACAGAAATAACCAAGTTAGCCTTTAGATGAACCAAGACTAATAAATATGTTGGAAACTTGTTAAATTACGATGTGATGGAATTTGAAATTATTTCTAGTGTTTGGAAGTTTGTTAATTATCATGTTCTTCTTTTTTTATTACACAATTTTATTGTTTTAGTGTATTAATTTTTATTCATTTTAATATTGCGCCTCGCTTCGAAAAGGCGCGCGCCTGCGCCTAGGCTCCAGGGACCTTTTGCACCTTAGGTGCGCCTGCGCCTTTAATAACACTGCATATAACTTTGCATGGTGTGTGCTATAGCGTTTCTGAATGTGAATGACAACTTTGAGAGGGTAGCATAAAAATAAGTATACATTTGCTTAAATTAACTACCTGATCTTGCTTAATCTTTGTCTGGTTAAAGAGGTGTTTGTCGCGTACTGACCACTTATGTCCACTTGGTGGGCAGTTATACAAGCCTATGCATAATCTTTTACTTATTGCATTGCCAGCAGTTCCTGCCTTAGTACTTGTTTCTCAAAATTTGAGGGCTAATTATTGATTGATTATCTAGTAAGTTAATCTTCTGGTTGTTTCAGCGCTGAGGAGGGTTATAAAGAAATATAGTGCAACATCTCTTCCTTCAGTTCCTCCCAATAATGAAATGACAGGATATGGACGTATTCAGTTAGAAAAAACTGCATTTCTATTCGATATACTTTTTACCAAGGGCCATACTCGCATGGTTAAGTCTGAAAACCCAGTTTCAATGGAGGCTACAGGCCAGGTATAAATCATTTTGCTTGTGATTTAAAAATGTGTTTGTAAGTTCTATTCAACGCATGAAATATTGACTGGATGTTGTATACAAGCTGCAATCTAATTGGTTTTTTCCTGCAGATGTTTGGGTTTATACTATACGTAGCTGAATATATTTCTAAAGACAAAAGTGTTCTCTCCATACCAATGGTAAGCCCTGTCCTATTGTCTGTTTTGTATTTTTAGTGAGAGAAAATTAGGGTGCATAAGCTTGGCTGCTCCATTAGCATAAAGAACTTGTTTGGAGGGTAGACGTGGGTGTGCATGCATCAAATCTGCAATGTGCAGAATCAACAAGGTCTAGGAGCTGGTTCTGTGGCCTTTTAGACAAGAAAGGTAAGATCACATATTAGTCTCGCATGGTTGCTTGCGGGCTTGCGGCATTGATATCTAGAGGCTAGTAGAATAGACGTGCTAATATGTTGAGTCTGGCAGATTCTAGGGTCCATATCCCTTTTTGGCTTACTTGTAGAAGAGTACCATAATTGTCCGGGTACTTTTGTGATCCACACCAGTTTTGCCCCTTTCTGTATGCCATGTACCATTATCTGATTATTAAATTTTTAAATGTACTTGGGTGACAAACTTGTTCCCGCCAAGTAAAAAGCTCGTTTAACCGTTCACTTATGGATATGACGTGTTATTCCTAATAATGTGCAGTCCAGATAGTGGCTTACTGACAAGGAATGGAAATTTTAAATTAAAGAGGTGAAACTGCATCTCTTTGATGTACAATTTACCTGCATCGCTGTTGCAGTTTACATGGGCAAGATTGGGATTCTGGGAAGTAATTTTTTCATGTCCCATGACTACATGTTTTCTGGTCACCTGACTACATGTTTTTTGTTCACGAATCAGAGCTTGGGTTTCACGTGTTTTCATCATACTTGAAGCAATTAAATGTACATAGAAATGACGGAGGTCTAAATTAGCCTATCTTGCAGGTGAATGACAGAGCTCAAGTGTTTGTTACATGTCCTTCTGGAAACACAGAGAGACCAAGATATGCTGGCGTAATTGAAAGATGGTCAAATAAACCTGTTGACCTTCATTATACTAAATGTGATTCTAAAGTTCGATTATTAATTTTGGTACACGTTATACACTCTCTGACTTTATTTTTGGCCCTCTAAAGGTGAATTCTATCTCAAATCATCCTCCATTTTATAGGTTGAAAACATGGGTCGTGTAAACTATGGGCCATACTTGTTTGACAGAAAGGTAAAAAAGTGATGTCGTTTAACTGTTTATCAACCAATGTTTTGCTTAGTTACATCTTGACATGCCTGTGCGCATCAAAGTTCTTGTCGCTCTTACTCTACTTGCTTTTTTCCTAGCTTCAGTATGTGTGCGTAATTTTTTCTAGGTGTAACTTCTAACACACAATAGAAAAACAAAAAACTTAAGATTTAAAGAATTAGCAAGGAAAGAAGAGAAAAGCACAAAGTAATTATAGCTATTTTAAGAAATTTAGCGGAAAGCTACAAAGTGCAATGACGAAAACATCCGTTTCATGGAACTTTAGCCATGGTGTGCACAAATGACTTTACATGAGTTTATCGGGATAGTTTATCAAAAGAATTATTGCTGCTTTCTCCGTAATTTTATTGAGGTTTCAACTACACTGCTGCTCTTTTTTTGCACCTAAGTTCTTATGTCAGATTTGGATGACAACTGTCTTTTAAGACGGAGCTTTTTCGTTTGAATGGAAATTTTACTTTATTTATTGGTTTGGTATACAGGGTATCTTGTCTGCGGTTTATCTAGATGGGAACCCTCTGCTAAACTGGAAAATGCTCACCGTTCCTTTCCACAATCTAAATGAAGCCCAGAAAAGTAATCCCATCTTTCGTGATGCATATTCCAACTTCATTAGAATATCTGCCCACGAGAAAATGAAAGATGCTCATGGTACTCCTGAATCCTTACTTATTATAAGTACCTTGTATACTGAAAGTGAATATTAAGAGCAATTGAACATCCTTTTTGTTTGTATTGCAGAGGTTTCTCCAAAAGAGCCAGCTTTCTATGCTGGTCGTTTTGTCGTTGACAACAAGAAAGACACATTCATATCCTTCAGTGGATGGGGAAAGGGCATTGCATTTGTGAATGAATTTAACATAGGAAGATTTTGGCCGGTAAAACAGTATTTTGATGTTTAATTGTTTGGTGTGCGTCTGAGATTTGGCATCAATATTTGACATGTTTTGCTTACTCTTTTCTGACATAATGAAATTGAGTAATTAACAAATTTTATTCTGCCTCATTTTGCAGTCCGTTGGACCTCAGTGCAGCCTTTTTGTTCCTGCTCCCATCCTACGAGATGGGGAGAATGTCCTGGTATGAGATGCTATATAAACAGAAAGATATAAACATAGTTATCAATACCGTACCGGTACAGGCCGGTACGTACCGTTTTTACCTTGTACTGATATAGTATCCGTTACATTTTGTACCGATCAAGATACAGCTGTACCGGTTGTATCGGCCGGTATAGGTGATACTGGCCAAAAACTACGTACCGGCCGAGATATTGTGTTTTGTATGGTTCCTTAAAAAATATTAAAGTAACAAATTTTGTTAGAAATTTTATAAATTGACAGTACAAAGATTAAATAGAAAAACACTTTAAGTTCTATTGTACCAATCAAAGCCTCTATAGCCTCTTACTCATAATATTTATTACAATTTGTAAATTTTTTCCTGATAAGTTAAGTTATCAATCTTCACTTAACTTTGATTTACTTCATACCTGTAAGTTTTTATCATATTCTTTCATCTATATGATATGATGTTTTACACATGCACGCTCGCGCACACGCACACACACAAAAACAGCTTATTCTTGAACTTAAAGGCATTATTATTGAACAAAAAACTTATTCTTACATAAATATGTGCGAATGAGATCGTTGAAAAGGGGGATAATCTTAGAGGAGGTGATTCAATTGAATAAGCTATTTGTTCCTAATGTCACTGCTTGCGTGAATATTACAAATATAAACTATTGATGAAAATTTTGAGGTGGTACCGGTACCGGTACGTACCATTTCACGGAAAAAACGATCTGTACTTTGGTACGGTATTCATAACTATGGATATAAAGCATGTGCTCAGTTTTGACTTTCTGACCTTTGTAGTGCAACTCTTTCAAGCCAAACAACATGCACATCAAAGGGCATGCTAATATATGTCTTGCTTTGTTCATATCTGTTATTTTTCCTTGCTGTGCACCTTGCATTGTACTGTCATGTCAGGTGGCTTCTTAAACTAAAGGAAGCAAACATCCTTTTCCACCTTGCATCACCTGGCTTTGCTGTAATCCTTTTCCATCTTTCCTGTGGTAAAGGAAGCAAACATCCCTTGTGAAATGAGTACAAGTGCTGAACTATACTCTTTTTCATTTTCCTCTCTACTTCCTTGGTATTAGATAACTGCTGCTATGCTAGTATTACTACAGCACTTCTTCCTTTAGTCAATGGTAATCAAAGGTTAATGGACATATGCTTTGAGATTTCTAACCAAGAGGGAACTAAGTCGAGATATACAGGGGATTAGGAACGTAGAAGTTCTGTACTCTGCCAGATCTGGCTGAGGTCCAGAGCTCAGGAAATGCAATTCTGTAAGAGCTTGTTTGGTAGGATGGAAAAGAGTGAATGGAAGAGAGGAGAGTGGAAGAACTTTCATTTGTTTGGTAGGACGGAAAAGGGGAGGAAGGTAAAGCAGGATGGATGAACTTTCATTTTGGGCCCACCATACTTTCAGTCCAAATTGGGCAGAGAAGGGAGGAAGAGAGTGGCTTATTCGTTTAAATACTCTTAAATGTTTGTGTTCAATGCATTTGAAGGGGCGCTATGGTAAAATTATTAAAATCGCACTTAGCTCCCTTTTCGGTCCGACACAACCAAAAAAAACAAGGGATAGACGCAATCCTGCCTCGTAGCCGTTGTAGGCGAAAAATTGGAGGGATGATACTTTTGCAATCCGCTATCTATCCATCCTCTACCAAACAAGCCCTATTGTACTCTGCTTGTGGAGAAAAGATGACGACAGTACAAAATGTATGCATCGAAGCTTTAGATCTGTCCCCTGATAGTGGCTGGCAGGTGCAGCAAAATGTGATTGGCATTTTAGCATATACACATAATCTGAAGGTGGTACTGCCTAGTTCCATTAGATTTATCTGAGCAAAATTGATCCATCCCTTAGTTTTGCTCGTCATTTTTTCCCCTCTTTCGTCCTCTTGGTTCTTATTGTCATAGATGTTTTTGTTCCTTGTTGCCCTACCTCGAGATATATTTAACTTTTTTGCTTTCTGTCCAAGCCCCGTCAGTTTGGGCATTTATCAGTTGTGTACCCCCACCTGTTTGCCCAAATTTGAATGACTGTATCTTATGGTTGTGCTTTGCGCTTGGATAATTGTACTGTGCTCAGCATACTTTATACATTATGTGATATTTGCAAAACATCTTTAACACCGGTAGTTTTTTTTTGCCATGTAGGCCATACTTGAGGTGGAATCTCCAAACTCTGAGCTTGTCGTAACCTCAGTTGATCGGCCTGACTTCATGTGTGGTTCAAGAAGTTCTAGAGTGCTTTGACACCATCATTCTCTGAACTTCTATGATGATCGAGAAAATGGAAGGTACGATTCAACTGGCCAGATCTTGTGGAATATTCTTAGACTTTTATCTTGTGGAGACTGTCACGTTAAGAAACTCTGTTCAGGGGTAATGACTTCCAACCCAAAAATGGAAAATCAGCCATATTTAGTCTTTCTTGCATACTTCTTGACACATTATGGCATAAAATAGCTTAGAATCTGAACTATTGTGCAGTGGAGGCTTGTTTTAGCTACTGGCACTAAGATTCCGGTTTGCATAGGTTGGTCTGATAGGGTGTAATTTGACACAGGTGCTCTTTCTTCTCCGAGTTTAAGCCTTCCTCGGCTTGCAATGTAGTATTTCGGTAGGGGAAGTTGTGATGCTCAATTAACTGCATTTGAGGTTGTACTAAAACTTGATTCATTCATAGTTTATACCAAGTCTTCTGAATATAAGCAGTGACTAGCTTGCCCAACTCTCTAACCTTCTTACCCAATTCATTCCAACGAGTACTCGAATGCAACAATTAAATTCTAAATCGTAATACTAAACTCAAATTGATCAGGTTATCACTTGCACTCTAATCGTTCGTGGACGTCATGAACAATGACTCAGCTAATAAGAAACTCACTTGCACTCTAGTCGTCTCGTTCATTCTTTTGTATATCGAATTCAATTGCAACTTAATCGAATGCCAACTTGCTTTAATATCTCTTAGAATTCCCATACGGAAAAATTCCAAAAACACTTTAAAATACCCTTTTAAGTATCCTAAAGTCATTTTTGAGTTTTTTTTTTTTGAGAAAAGATTAGAAATATATACAAAGATTAACTGGGAGGGTTATAAAACATGCCAGAAAGGCAAGTAAAAGACATACGATGGCATTCCCATCTGATAGGCAGTGCAATAAAATAAACCATACAACTTTTTTTTTTCCTTTTTTTGAGATAAACACTAACAAGCTACAAAACAAAATCAAACCAATCAAAGTCATTTTTGAATTAAAAAGTATTTTAAAAAAATTTCACCCCAACAGAGACCGTGCCTTCAGAAGCCGATTTTGTTAAAAATAGCTGTTAACCTTTGAATAGCACAAAATTTTAGAAAATGAAACATCTAAGTAATATTTTCAACATTCAGTATTTGTCCAGTCCCTCAGGCATTTATAATATGCTTCTAGCAAAAAAATTTAGCCAAATGATATCATCAGCTCTAAGAGTCTAAGACAAATACCATAAACATCTTTACGGTACAAATTTTCGCCGAACAATTGATATGTAAAACCTGGTATCTAAGAATTCGACTACACTACAATTTTTATGTGCGATGTGTATACTAAAATTACACGTAGCCATACATTAGCTCATCCCAAAAATTGTCCTGCCGCACCATTAGTTTCTGGTACCTGCTCAAATTATTCACTCGGATATATTTAAAGGCCTATCACTGTCAAGACTGCTTGGAAGTGTCCTTTGGTTCTTGTTTTGAACCCGACACAGCTGCAGTTGCCGCCACTGTCATGGCAACTGCTGCTGCTCCCATTTTCGCACCACCTGCAGCTTTAACTGCACCAGCGATCTTTGCAAATGCAGCACCTCCTACTAGTATAGCCCTCAAGGCGACTGTTGGTTTAATTGTCATCTCTTACTCTAACAAGATGTCCCTGCAGTCACACAACAACATTCACATTTTCAGGCCATAAGAAATGGATATGCCAAGCATAAACAAAATCGTGAAATTAAATTAACATATTAATCATCAAACACTTTCGAAGCAACCAAGAACAACTCGAGCAAAGAATGATTGCACCCCCCCCCCCCCCCCACAAAACACATACCCACACACAAAAGATGATTTTAGTATCCTCAGAAACAAGAAAGTTTTAAGAAGTTATTTTACCATTAAAATCATTTACCAACTAGCAAGTTGACCACAGTTCTGAAATAAGCAACCAAAACGATTGAGGTCGAATCTTTCATACTCGTTCTCTAACCCAACACCACTACGTGATGTCATCCTCTCTACACCACAACACATCCAAAGTTTCTGTTCCATATTTGATCAATCGTTACCAGAACCATAGTCCTACAAGTTGGTTGTTAGAGCTAAATACTCCCAAGCCAGGATATAACCAGGTTATTTAAACTGTATATCTGTAAGTGTGTTTGTTTTCCAAATCATCAACTTGTCCAGGCTGTTTCTTGTGCGGGAAAAGAAAACAACTATAAACTACGGCCCTAAATAAAAGCTATAACCAAAAGAAGTTGAATAATTTGGCAATGTAACATGGACCCGGTACCTCTGGTTTGTGTGTGAAAAAACTATGTATCCTCGGATGCATGGATTTGGAATAAAAAGGGATTTTTAGATCAAGTAACAATATACAATTCGCTAGACTACTTCTCTGCTTTAACCCCATGATCTTCATATAACAACGGCTCAAACTCACCTTCGCACCATTGGTCACCTTAACTCCACTAATTGGAAAACTAACACCTCTCCCCTCTCCCTCTCCAACACCACCTTTGTCTTGTCCCACTTTCGCTCCATAATGGACACCTGAGACCACATCCAAGCAATCGTACATCAAATTACGTTACCCTTTTCAAGAAAACACCTTGTGAGCATGATCCTTTCCTGTCTCGATAGCGACAAATAGAGATAACTGGCCTAAATGAGATTATGGACATGCTATTCAGTAAACATTACAAGACGTTAACTCGCATTTGAGCCATAGGACCATCGAAATCAAGTAGAGTCATAATAGGAGCTAGTAAGTACAAAATTAGACAAAGACACGATTACTTTCCAATTCCTACAGCTCATAACAAGTTTTTTAAAGCCGTAACTACATCAGTAAAGTACTCTCTCTAAGCATCTCCTTAACCATGACAGTCTCCAACGCACCGGAGCACACACAAGCACACCTTGCACATGGTTACTTGGACTATCCCAACACTTTCCAAAAATGATGGGGCGCCAAAGACTCAACTAGAGATGCTCAATGCTTAAATATCCGTATCTTATCTCAGCCATTTGAGGCCAATAACCCAATCCACCGCCTTGTTCGTCAGTAAAAAGTCAGAGCTTGTCACTAAAGAATGCTCTTAGCGACTAAAAAGTTGTGGAAAAGCATATAAAGGGGGTGGAAATAGCATTTTCTCCCATGAAGCCGTTTGGCCCAATTCAAAGAATCTAACCCACTCAATTTGAGTGTTCATGACAAACAAATTCTCACGAAACAGACTTACACTCTCCTTGCTACAAAACCTTAGACGACAATTCTATACCATCAGTGTGGACATACATACAACCTTTGGCCATTGGCCTTGATTGCTTGATTTGAGAGGCGCACTTTTACAGGCAATATCAACAGAAAGTAAAACCCAAAATATAGAGATGCAAATACCAATCACATCATGGTAAAATACACAAAAGCAACATGAAAGTGAGAAGAGTCAAGGAATTGAACCTAAATAAAATGATCCTTGCTACGAAACTGATCTTCGTTACTTAAGCCACGGAGAGAGAGAGAGCAGATAAGCAAAGGCTCACCCAATTTCCTTCACAGCCGGGAACCAGATTCGAGGTCTGTAAATGTCTACAGACGACAATTGCGGGTAATAATTCATTAAATAATATAAATTACGTCGCCGTTAGCAAAGATAGGGCTGCAATTGCCAAACTGCTGAACTGGAGTGGCCTCCTTAATGTGGCCCAATAACTCCATATGGCGCTAACCCAATAACACACCACACTGGTAAAATTCTAATAAATTTTGGCTGTGGTAAAATATTTTTCAAGCACTATTATTCGTAATTTTTAATATCACTAACTAGCTCGATAAATATATCTATCAATCATTATTTGTCGCTGCATTAGAGTTATAGGCTCATCATAGGATTGGAGTCACAGCTGAAATTTTTTTCTTAGGTAATTATATCTTCTTGCTATGCCGACGATGGTCCTCTTGGTTTTCGTTTTCCTTGTGATGTCAAGAATCGGTTTAGGATCATGTCTTCTTACTTTTGACCCGCTTGAAAAGAGGACTATCAACTGATCCTAAGTCAAATCGGGGGCGGGGGGAGGTGCCCGTGGGATTATGACACAGATTTATTCATCAAATCTTAAATTTCTTTTCGTTTTACTTTTGCAAATTCAGGTGAATTTATCGTTTAAATATCGAGTCGAACTCAAACAACAGTTATAAATTTACTATCAATCGTTTGACAAGTCAAATCGAGAGAAGAATGATAAAAAGAAGTCAATGTTCACATCGACCGGGTATGTTGTGAGAATTCGAGTAGACAATATACAATAAAATGGAAAAATACTTTGCCAGTAAAATTACTTGTAGCGACAAATGAAATATTTGGGGTGGGCCTGGGCCTAACCCTCGACCCAAACTCCCAAGCGGACTAAGCTAGTGTGGCCCAACCTTCTCAGCTCATCTTCCTCTCGCCCCTTCCCTCTTCTCAATCTGAAAGTTCGTCGGACTGAGCAAAATTAGCGATGGATCATTCCTACGGAGGAGGAAGCTGGCCAATGATGCCAAACATCCAGACCCACAGTAACCCCACTACACCCTCCAATCAGGACCATCTATACCTCCAGCAGCAACAATTCCAGCAACAACAACAATTTCAGCAACAGCAGCAACAATTTCAGCAGCAACAACAACGTTACCACAGCCCTATTCAACAACAGCAGCAGCAACAACAGCCCAACCAATCACTCGCTTCTCATGTCCATCTCTTAAATGTATGTGCTGATTGCGCTCTATCAGTTTCATTGGATTTTTTTCTCCCAATTTCTGTGAATTTCCAAAATAGATTTAGTACGTGGATACGTTAACTATACTTAATTGTTTTCACGCTAGCCTGACTTGACAAACGGTACTCATTTTGTGTATGATTGCGATTTGATTTTAATATAATGTTTACATGTACCAAAATCTATGACACTTTTGTAAAAAGTCAATGGGAAAATTGTAATGGAATGGAATGACTGGTTTTTTGAACCTTAAAGTCATTCTTCATTAGTATATCTGTTAAATTTTATTCGTTTTTTGATTATTGTCTAGTTGGTGGAGAATTTGGCGGATGTCGCTGAGAATGGAACTCGGGATCAGAACTCGGATGCACTGGTTTGTACTGCCAATTTTCACACCGTTGCATAAGGAAGGCATTTAAAGTAATGTGGTCTGGATTAAATCAGTAGCGGTGATTTTGTCATTTGCTATACGATTAACGTGGTAACATTAGAAAGCGATCCAAACGGCATCGTTTTGAATCCCACCTTTGACAGCCTATATAGAAATATGTATATATTTATTGATGAGTGTACTTTAATCCTAATTGGTTGCATAATTTATCAAATTAATTTAGAGGCAAGGGGTTTGTTCTAAGTTTATATGTTGTTTTGGAAGGTCAATGAACTGAACAACCACTTTGACAAGTGCCAGCAGCTGTTAAACTCAATATCAGGCTCTATCAACACGAAAGCCATGGTAATTCTTTGTTCACCTTTATTTCTTGGCACATCGGGAGATAGTTCTGGTATTACTATTAAATGTTACAGAGCCACTATCTTGAAGGATTTGGCAGTTGACAGTCTGGGTGCATGAAAATATTCTTCTTTGTACCTTTTCTCTTGTTTCTTATTTAATCAGCTTATGATTTGAGAACAAGTTATCTGAACACCCCCAACCTCCTTGCCAGTGCTGTCTCCATTGTACTATACCAATGTCACAAACATGGCCACAGGAAAAAAATTCTAAAGCTAATTTAGCTAAAAGAAAAGAAAATCTTCGCTCAGCATGGAAAAGAAGTTTAGAGCTGCACTATTTGCTCGACATCTTGCAAAGTGATATCAATACAATCTTGAATGTGTCTTAGAGCAGATGCTGCAACCCTACCAAATCTGTAAGGATATTAACAACCATACTTAGGATTATGCTTTTATGAAGAGATACTTTGCAAAAGGTCATGAAGAATTTAAGTTTCAACATCTACTCATACAATCATTTCAAAATGTCACACTGGTATAATGTGTGCTCTTATTAGTGTATTAGAATATGGGAATAATGATGATTTCTTTCTGGATATGTTTGCAGACGGTTGAAGGACAAAAGCGTAAGGTGGAAAGTGAACAGATGCTAAATCAGCGAAGGTGAATAGCTTGCAGACTAAAACTTTGCTGTTGACATATTTTGCCATTGAAAGATATTTGGTTCATCTCTGTCTATTTTTAGGGATCTTATTGCAAAGTATAGGAACTCAATTGAAGGCCTTATCCAGTCTGAACTATAATGTCATCACTTTCTAGTTGGGGGTAAGAATTTATCTCGGAACTTTCTCTTCTGCCTTTTTTTTTTTTTTTGTTATTATTTTTTGGTTGCTTTTTTTACCATCTACAGCATTTGTTGTAGTTAATATGCTTGATCTTCTTTCGAGTACTTATTTATCTGGAAAAAGCAGCGAAGAAGGAAGAACAAATATTAGGTATAAATGGGCTTACTTTCAGGGTATAGAGACCATAGGCACATTACGACTAAGGAGAAAGATAGAGGGAAAGATAGGCTGCAGCAGAACCTGTATGATGCATTAACTCAATTGATGTTAACCTCTGTGTGGTTTCGTGAGTTTGCTTGTTACAAGGTATTATCAGTGTTGATTTCTCCTGATCTTTTGCGTTCTTTTTTTCTTTTTCATAACTTTTCATAGAGAAAATTGAAGTGATAAGAGAGGACCACTTCTTTGCTGTATTCTTTATTATGCTAGCTGTGAGTCGTATTATAGAGCCAACTTTTCTTCTTCACCTTTAATCATAAAAACTTCTGGTAACTATGTTGTCATTTGTTATGATTTTCTTAAAGGGAGATCTTTTCTTTTCTCTTAGATGTTGGTTTCATTTCAGGAAGATGCCAATTGTTATGTTGAGAAATGCGAAGCAGCTAGGAATCATCATCTTGTGTTTGTTAGACTAGGTTGGTATTTTTTACAGTGAAGATTCTGCCACTTCTAGTTTGATTTCTTTTTCTTTTTTTTTTTGGGGTTGCTTTGATTTTCCAGTAAGCTGTAACAGTCTTATCCCCCAGTTTTTGGATCATCTGTAAATAGCAGATATCTACTAGTTTCAGCGAGGCCTGTCAAAATAAGTCCACAAGGGATTGAGGTTGTCAAGTTAGAGTTTTAGGGTACTAGAGTTGTGTACAAGAGAGATTTGGCATGTGGGAAGACCTGGTGGAGGCTTTGAGAGGGTCTGTGGAGGATTCAGATCTGCAGACAGGAATGGATTAGGGGAAGATGTTCAATCTTTTTTAAGTGGCACGTGATTTTGATGGTAGCAATGACCTTATAGAAAAGGGACCTCACTTAGTTACAGTTTAGTTGTTGAGTGGCAAGCAAAGTACATAATTTTCCTTTTTGGAAATATGATGTCAAAAGAAAAAAAAAAGGAGTCGAAATCTTGTAATGCTCGAACTTGTGGCTGGTGAAGAAGCAACCTTTTACCATGGGAAGCCTATTGTATAGATTACCAATGGAAAGATGGGCTTCCAAGTGTGCCATCAACAAGTATAGCTTCGTAATTTATAACTTAGTTCAATGTGGTTACTCTTATGTTCCTACTAAGACGATTATATGGCAGAAGCAGTATTCAAAGCCGTCCTATTTCACCCTATTGTATAGATTACCAATGGAAAGATGGGCTTCCAAGTGTGTCATCAACAAGTATAGCTTCATAATTTATAACTTAGTTCAATGTGGTTACTCTTATGTTCCTACTAAGACGATTGTATGGCAGAAGCAGTATTCAAAGCCATCCTATTTCACCCTATGGAAGAGCTGTGACAAAATGGGGTCTGATGACCCAACTCAAACTTCTATAAGATGTGGATAATATGCTTATCTAACTTTCAGGACACCACTTAATAGTGCTCCATACATCGTAACTCAAAATACAGATTTCATGTGGAATGCAGATTTGTAAGACTTTTTCATAAGCTTAGTACGTATGGGCTCGTCACTCTTGCTGTGTGAAAGGATTGAAGCATAGAAAGTGGTAGAGGCTATGTGGTCTTATATGGTGGGCAGGGTGAGTCTAATGTCAGTAATGGAAAGCATACTGCACTTAGGTAGCAGGGTGTCTGTGTGTGTGTGTGGAATACAAAGTTTGTAGTATAATTTTATGAGCTTGGTTTTGGTTTTATGTCCCATCTATTGTGGTCAACATTATCAAAAGATTTCACAGTACCCATAAGTGTACAGTCGCCACATGAGATCCCATACTTTTATACCCCAATTAGACACTTTTAGCTTCCAACTTTTTACAATGAAGACGAAACCCAAAACCCACAACTTCTAATCCCTAGTCGCCGCAGACAAGGACGACTGGAAAGACCAACACGTGCATCACAAATCCTAATCCAAACCCCAGTTTGTAATTACTATATGATCTTATCAAGTTGGCTGAAACACTGGGTGAGAATTTCTGTTGAGTCATGTTATTATCTGGGATTCACACACTAGTAACGATGAACAACCACTACACGGAGTGGTAACTATTTAATCGCTTAAGGAAACGAACTGTGCCAAATGACTCGCCTCTTGATGCATGTAGTTATGAACCTGGGAATTTTCTTATAGCATCACCAATGGATTTGGTGTTATAATGTATAAATATTTGACCATCTTTTATTGACTTGTCTACAGAACATATCACCAGCCTCTACTCTGCTTAATAGCTATATCACCATCAACTGTCATGCTAACCCTGCTGCCAACTCTCTGTTCCTCTCTCTCTCTACCAGCCCTTGAACCGTTGACCTGGTGCCATGGTTATCAACTCCAGAGTCACCAGAGCACAATAATGAGAGGCTGCCAACTCTTATATTCGCTGGCTTGTGATACTCTTCTCTGAGTCTTCCACGAGTCAGGACCTAGCCTCAGGTGGTACTTGTAACAACGCTGTTTATGTAATGTAATTCTTGAATGAAACAATTTTTTTGGTTTTCGATGTATCTGTGGACATTCCGAGGGAATTGAGCTGGTGAGAGAGAATTTTAGAAATGGAAAGCATGTAGATCGCAGCAGCATCTGCTTAACAAGGACTCCAGCCAGTATGCATCAATGACACTCGACTATAGCTTGGGCAGGCCCTTGGTTTACAGAAAATACAAGTAGAAGATAGAATGGAAAGGGTATTTTCAGCCTCTCATTATTGCTAAAAGGTTGACAATATAACTAGGATGCATTCTTAGCGACAAAAGGATAAGGATCTTTTGTTGAACATTATATATGATGTAGCAATTTTAGTGATATAAGATTGTCAATAAAAATATTATGTAAAGCTGTTGTGTATAGAAGAGCAGAGGATCCTAGTTCGTGACAAAAAGATTCCAGCAAAAGGACATGAAAAATAAAGTATTCTTAAGTAATGGATGATTTTCGTTGTAACAAAAAAATATTACTAAATGTATCCCAGCAAAAGGACATGAAAAATAAAGTATTCATAAGTAATGGATGATTTTTGCTGCAACAGAAAAATATTACTAAATGTATTTTAATGACGAAAAGTTGTCAGCTTAATTTTCAATAACATCGATAAAATATTTTTGATGACAATCTTTTATTACTAAAAATGTTACAGCACAAATGTTGTATAGCAGAAGATTCTAGTAATGACTAATACAAAGAAAATCAAAAAAGAATTTCTACCACTGCCATAGGCATGATCTTCTTCAATTTCATTTTGCAATACAAAGCTATCATCAGCTACAAAATTTTCCATTTCCATTAGAAGGCTCAAATCCCCAAGTATGCTACAAACTTCCTTCATACCCATTTGCACTGCATTCGCTACTGAGAACATATGCACCTTCTTATTAACCTCTATCCAACTCTGGCCAGGCATTTTCTTTAAACCACTTGTCCTAGCTGCAACTCTCACCCTTGCAGAATCCTCCCATCTCCCCCTGGCAGCATATATATTTGAGAGCAACATATAGCTTCCCGCCGTTGCAGGTACAAGACCCAAAAGCTGGGAAACAGACTCTTCTGCAACATCTGCACTTTTGTACATTCGACAAGGGTTAAGAAGAGCTCCCCATACACAAGCATTGGGTTCCATCGGCATGCTTTCGGCAATGTCCCTTGCTTCTTGCAGAAACCCAGCACGGCCAAGAAGATCAACCATGCAAGCATAGTGCTGCACCTGCGGTTCAATTCCAAACTGTCTTGTCATCTGCTCATAAAGCTTACGACCCTCGGTGACAAGCCCTGCATGACTACATGCAGAAAGAACAGCAACAAAAGTAACCTTATCTGGCTTATATCCAGATTTGATCATCTGGTCAAAAACTACTAGAGCATTCTCACCAAATCCATGCATCCCATAGGCTGAAATCAGCGTGTTCCATGAGAATAGATCCCTATCATCTAATCTCTGAAATGCTAGATGTCCTTCCCTAAGACCTCCACATTTTGTATACATATTAATCAAGCCATTTCCTACAAAAGTATTACTATCCATCGAGCCTCGAATTACATGAGCATGAATTTCCCTGCCAAGAACAAGTGCTGATATCTCTGCACAAGCTGACAAAACACTGGAAATTGTGACAGAGTTGGCATTTACTTTAGCAAGCTGCATTTGTCGAAAGAGTTCCAGAGAGTCCTCGCATCGACCATTGGATGCAAACCCATTAATAACGGCGCTCCAGCTTATCACATCAGGTTTCATCAGAGGATAGTTATCTAACTTTTCCAGCTGCGAAAACAAGGCAAAAGCTTCATCACACAATCCAGATTCAGCATAGGACGATATCATTGCATTCCAGGTTACTAGGTTTTTTTATCCGGTCTCTGAGAAGAGAAAATTTGCATCTTCTACAGATCCATGTCTTCCATACATGCATATGAGCGAATTGTTGACGGATGAGTAATTCCCAAAACCTGAATTTGTAATGTATCCATGGATCGCCTGACCCCTAGCAAATGCGTGTGAATCAGCACAAACGGATATAACCACAGAAAGGACTTCAGCTGTAGCCCCAATACATTTGTTCCTCATGATAGCAAACAGCTGCAATGTCTTTTCATAACGCCCGCACCTGGCATGACTCGACAACAAGGAAGTCCAAGTCACGAGATTCGGCTCCCACCCTTCTGATTCCATCCTCCGAAACATCTCAACAGCTCTATCACAATCATAATTTAACGAAAAACCCGAAACCATAGTATTCCAAGAAATGTAGTTTCTCACAAGCATTCTATCAAACAATTGGCACGCAACGTCCGTTCGCCCAATTTTCTTATACATACCCAAGATTTCATTCACCACATGAAGATTACTTCCAAAACCCATCAGTAAAACATGACAATGAACAATCTTGCACAAGTCAGCATTACCCAAGATACCACAAGCCCTTGCAACCAAAGGGAAAGTAAACCCATCAGCCCAAACCCCAAGATTTCTCATTTTCAAATAAAGCCCTAGGGTTTCCTTAAACTCCCCATTTGTGGCATTAGCCCTCATGATTGAATTCCAGAGAAGCAAGCTGGAAATGCACTCAATTGGGGTAGTCTGAAAGACTTTTCTGGCTTCACTGAGAAGCCCAATTTTGGAGTATACTGACACGTGTAGCGGCCAGGAACGCCGAGCAATGCGCGCGGGAGAGCAGGATTTGGGTGTGGATTTGCTTGGTCTGTTGTATGGTGGTGCATTGCCGGAGAAGGTGGTCGAAGAAATCGACAAGTTCACCGTGGGCGCTGATCTGGGTTTGATGGTGGTTGGAGTATACAGAGATCCAATGGCTGGAAATTGATCTGTTGAGTAGACGGAGATGTGTTGTGATCAATATGAAACGGCTTGGAGAAGAATTATGAAGCATGAAGGTCTCCGAAATCCCTCCAGGAGGCTGTTAGAGAAGCTGAAATGAAATCTATGAACTTTGGCGCGAAGCCAACATTGACTTGAAAGTCTCACGCAAAATTTGTAACAACTAAAAATTCTCCCATTATTATTAGGAATTGATAGGACAGTAATCTTGTTGTCTACGGTAGGGTTCCGTACTTCTGTCACTATAAATATTAACATTAGACAAATTATTTTTAGCGACGGAATATTGAGATTGGCAAAGCACCTCTAATGTTTTAGTAGAGAGTTCTGGTGCTCGTAACCACACTTTAGTTGTTTATCACCTAGGCTCCATTTTGCTTATCAAACATCATTACGCAGCATTTAAGGCATCAACAATTAAGAGTTTCGTTAGAAATTTTTTATAACTCCACATTAAGCATCCATAAAGGGCATCAAAAATAAAAAGAGCTTGGCCCAATGTACATGATTCTTCTAATTTCAGTGTCAACCAATGTCATTCATCTACGTGTTTGACCCAGTACTCAATTAAAATAGCCTTGTCAGTTTCAATAACTTTTGTCTAGAGTTCAGTTAAAAGTAGCAATTAAAAATTCCTTTTGAGGCATGTGTCTAACAAAACAAAGCAAAATCCACCTAAGAACATTGACTTGTTACTTGAGCAGGACCAAATATGTGGGGATTTCTGGTGATTGGTTGTTTAGTTACATCAGTCCAATATGAACTACTTCTGTGATGATTGATCAAAACTATCAAATACTCTACTAAGCTGACTTGAATCTGAGAAAGCATTCGACAATTGGCTGCCCTGTCCTTTTTGGGAGCTTACCATGAGTCTGTTTGTGGTGGATTCAGGGGAAAACTACTGAACAATGAGTAGCAATTAGCATCAAAGGATACAGAAAAATAGGAGGAAATTAGAATAAACTTCACTTTTTACATACTTTGAGAACTTCTCCAAGCTGCAGCTACCGACAATCATGACACGGATGATTCGTAATGAAGCCAGTAACTTCTACATGGATATCAAAACTCAAAAAGAACTCTGAGAGAAGATAGGCTTCAAGAAAAGTGCATACATACCCAACAGAGCTTGTCAAAGAGCCACAAGCAAGCATTTCAAGGGATACATTCTGTCGCTCTGCTGGATGTGGAGAACAAGAAATGACGTCCGAGTGTACCATTAGTGCTCTCATCTACTTAGCAGCTCCAGCTCCGGCTCCTTATCAAAGGTCACCATCGATATTTGCTATTAGTAGTAGTTATGTATCCTAATTTTTTGTTTTCTCTGCACCGGTACGGTTGAGTGTGCGTAATATCGGCTACTTTGCATGTATTTATGCTCCGCTAGATCTAATAACAACAAGGAACAGTTGAAGAAACGTGTCACGGCTACAACAAAGGTGTGGTAGAAGTATGTTCTCAGTAGCTATATGTTAGAGTTTGTGAGGGTGAAGAAAGTGGCAGCACTCTTTAGATCATGATCCTGAGCATGCTGGATGGAATCATCTTGCTCTTCTTTTACTTTAGACTTTTCCTCTGGATACATAGCCTCGTCGCTACAAAATCAAGCAGAAAATTTTAAATGTCAGCCTTTTGAGGGAAACATATAAATGAACTGCAGAACCAGCAAGGATAAACAATTGAAGACAGCAATTTCAACTGTTCGCTGTAAACATTATTTTGTTTCTTATAAACAAAAAGTTCACCCAGAATTCATGTGACATTACATGAATAAAGATATCCTAGACAACATAGTAGTCAAAATCCAATTTTGTGCGTGTGTGGTCCTAAAGGGATATCAGTGGCATGGTATTATTCATGAGAATGATATGCCAAAGAACTTGAAATGTATAACACTTGAATCAAACAGATAAACCTATATATATCAGAAGATTAATTCTTCAACTTATCATCAACAAAGTAATCATGGAAAGTCAATTAGACGAAGAATAAGAGTCACGGTTTCAAGTTTTAACTATGACTAAGTGTCACGATAACATTTTTAAGAAGCCATTTTGATCATACCCAATTAGAAAGCCATATAAGCCAATTGAGTTGAATCTGGTTAATCGTGATAAATTCAAAAACATAAAAAAATGTGTGCGCGCGCGTGTGGTGGTGCTTGAGGGATATTGATTGCAAGACATTTGTAGGGCATCATCAACATGTCCAAAAATGTAGTAGAAATAGGCCACATTTGAAACTAAGTTCTTCAATCCCTCATCTCAGTTGAAGAAGGTTAATACAATGCCTCGCTGCGAATTCAAATGAAGGACTCTAGAGTCCATGATGGCAATTTATCAGTTCCTTGAAATATCACAATGACCATTCTGCATTGGTTCCCTGATTAATCTTGCCCGCGTAAAAAAGGAACTTGAACGATTATTCGGGTGCTTTTCATAAGGATTCAAAGACCATATAAGATGATATCTGACTATTTGTATCTGTTGTGTGTGTGGGTTGTGTGTTGGGGGGGTGTAAACAGGAAGTTGATGATTGCATTGCAAATTTTCCGTGAGAATCAGCTCAACGCCCACTCTAAAAAAGGACTCAGAATCCATGATTGAAGTAATCTGTTCGATGGAATGCCACAACGACCATTACCTCATTCTTAAAAACCATGCATGACTACGTAAATTGCTTCTAAATTGTTTGCGTAACACCAACTAAATGCCCCCATCTGCTAAAGGAAAAGATTCAAAGTCAAGATCTGCAAGCTATCTGTTCGACGAAATGTCACGAATGGCCAAACATTCCACATTCTAGAAAACATGCACGTGACAACTTAAATCAATTTGGATTTTCGTGTTGAAAACTCAAACCTTCGTTGCTCGGCTATCCCGTCTTCAAACTCGAACTTAAACATGTGCCTCTCGTCTTCTTCGGGCACGTCAAGAAGCGGCTTGATATCCTCCCCAACGTCACACCCATCAACAGAAGAAGAAACGGGTAATTGCTTGCCACCCAAGTCTGCCGAATTAGGTCCCTGCATGTTACTGCCCCACGGATTAATTTCTTGCAAAGGCACGGCGGCAACCATGCCCTTCTCTTCCTCCTCCCTGTCCTCGTTGTAGCTGCAGGTGGGCCCCATGTCAACCCAATGCTGTTGTTGTTGCTGGCCCCGCTGCGCGGCCGCCTGTGCTCGACACAATGCCAGGTGGTGGAGGACGGCGTGGAGCTCGGCGGTCTTGAGGTCGATCTGGTGCTGGAGGTCACGGACCATGCGGTAGCAGCCGCCGACGGGGTCGGCGGCGCGGACGTCTGACTGGAAGGCTATGGTGCTCATGGCCTGGTCACGGTCCGGTTGGGAGAGGTTCTTGATGGTCTTGGTGATGTTGCTGACGCCGAACAATTTATGGGCGTTGAGGAACTGGCGCTGGCGATGGTGAGGGAAATAAGGGGCGAGAATGCAGTCAGGGGCGCACTTCCTGCGCTGGTATTTGCATGCCGCGCATGCCTGGATGGTGTTTCCGTTGGACCTTGAATTGTTGCTCATCTTATGGGCAGACTCCCTTTTGGGGACACACACACACAGAGGGAGAGAGATACCGGCTGCGTCTCCGGCGGGGATGGAGATTGGTGTTGTTTCTTATTTTCTTGTCTCAGGTGTTTCTAGCTCCCCTGTTTTCTCTATGGGAAATGGAGAGAAATGTGAGGAGAGACAACAAAATTCTAGAGAGAGAGAGAGAGAGTGGATAATTAGAAAATTGGTTATAATGCAAAAAGAGTATCGGACCGGGTAATCTGAACGACTACTTGCATTTGAACAAATTTTGGCTGCTATCGAGGTTATAGGAATCTTTGTCCACCTCTGTATATAGTGACATTTAATAGTCGTTAAATATTTTTAGTGATTTTCCTGCTAATATTTTCAGCGATAATTTTTAACAACAATTTTGTATCATCATTAAATAAAAATCACTAAAAAATTTAGTAATCATTAATTATCGTTATACGGGGTATAAAATGAAGATTCCTTCAACCCAAATAATAATAAAAAAAAATTTGTTACAAGGCGGCTTTGTTGGCAATCTCATAAATGGGAATAGCACTTCTGGTAAACTTAGCAGGACTTAGCAAGATTACACTTTGTGCAGCAACTTGCAAAAAGTACCAGCGTACAAAATGCCCTTTTGGTTGTAAGGAAAGTGCCAATAGAACGACTCTTATTTATATTGTTGAAATGAATTTTGACGTGCACAAGTAAGATGAAAGAGCCTGAGGATGTGCTAGTTATTTTATGGGCACTTGACTACGTTGCCCATAACATGGCTCGTTGGTTGATGAAGGAGGGCAGAACTGTCAATTACCATTCCATCAAAACGCAACTTCATAATACAAGATCCGGTTCATAAGGCTTAGCATACAGGATAGATACTAGTACAAAAACTCAGGGTGACAGGAAAAAAAAAAAGCTCGTTTAAAATGAATATAATTGCTAAATGTTGGAATGTCAAAAGGATAAAGAAGACTGGACAAGAATTCATATTGCAATAATGTTAATTACTTTAAGAAAAAAATGAAAAAGTTTGTGCCTGACTCAATCTTCCTTCCAGTTTCCTTCTTGATTTTGATTCCTCCCTTCATGGACAATTTCTCGGTCCAGCAGCAAGATTAGAGAGGTATATATTTCGCAGGCTGCAGTACTTCACAGCTCTCGAAAATGTGAAATGCAAAAATCAGTAACCCATATCCTCCATATTTGGCATACGGTTTGCGAGCGGGTTTTCCTCTCCTTGAAGGTCCACAACAGCTACCTCGGTTGTTGTCAATAACAACGATACGCTGCAAAACAAACCCAAGTTTCGTTATGATAATAATTAAAAACTGAAGAAGTGAAAACTCATAGCGGAACAAGGAGATGGATGAGCAACACTCACCTGGCAGCATCTACAAAGGCAGTTCTAATAACTTTCAATGGATCTATAATTCCAGCCTTCACCATGTTAACGTATTCACCTGGCTCAGAACAACCAGACATTGAGTGCAACAATAAATCACGCAATATTTGCTACTGATGCAGTACTTTGACTTCCAAGAAGTTTAATAACCACATATAGCAATTCAAAATTCGACTTGAAAAGGTAAATGGTCATAAGCAGTGTGCTAGTAAAACCATCAATAGAAAACTTGCCAGAGCACATTAATAGACGAATGTCATCTAGAGTCCACTTCAATAGAGGAAATACAACAGCAAAAACTCATCCTTGAACAAAAACTGTTAGCATTTCGGATACCTGGAATTGTTCACTAGACAGTCTTAGCATAGGAACAAATGTTTGCATGACTTTATCAGCGTTGGAACATGCTGCAGTTTGGCAGCTAAGAACGATTTTTTGGTATAATTCTTTTTATCTAAGAAAGCTCAAATATCTGTGCAAAAATCACAAACAATCTACATCAGCACTGGGTACTGACGAAAGCCTCGACCATAGTGAGCCCTCTAGTAATACTCAGTGAGGGCAACGTGGAGCTTGTGCCAGTAGTTAGAGCCAATATGCATAACAGTCCACACAAATTTGAGGCTGGATATTTCCTTACTAGTTTTAACCCCGTGCGTTGTACACGGGACCAACAACGGCTAATTAAAAGCTCATACTTATATGTCGAATGATAATAACAAATAATGCTATTTTCACCTTTTTATGAGTTTTCTACCATTTTTAGTAACAATATTAATAACCCATGTGTTGAGGTTTTTATTAATATAACTCACCTAAAATAGTTTTAAAAGTTTTGCGACATAAGAGAAAATAAAATATGAGAGATAATTATATGTATATACAGACATATATATACATATACGTTTTATATGACTTATAATAAAGTAAAAACAGGGAGATTAATTTTGTTAGATTGTGAAAACATATTAGACTTATGTAAAATATAGGAAAGTTTCAAGATTTAAATGAGATTTATATTAGAATAGGATATAAATTTAAAATTGAGAGAGAGAGAGAGAGAGAGAAAGATTTGTTTTTAAATGGAACATGCTGACATGGAAGAGAGAAAAAGTAGAACTTATTTAATTGGTTAAATGTCAAATGGCATAAAAAGAGGCATGCCAAATAGGAAAGAGAATGTTACATTCTCTCAGCTTCGGCTTTTATATATATATAATTAGATATCTCGACATTTCAACCATCAAGAGAGGAGAGATAAGGGATGAAATTATACACAGGAAATGCATAGATGAGTGCCTTTGATACCTAAGAAGTTGAAGTTGTTCTCTAGAATGTATAAAGATCACCATGTTAGGGTGGATGTGTTACAAGAAGAAAGGGCAGAATAGGAAACAAACATATTCTGGAGATGGTAGAAATAGCGCTAAGAAGAAATAATTTAGATGCTTTGGACACATTCAACGAAAACCCTTAGCTGCAAACCAATTTAGACAAGAGGCAGATCATTATTACTGGAGATGGAGTAAGATTATATACAAGGGACATGACAAAATATAGTTTGCCGAAGCTGAATGGCAAAAGGAATTCATGTCCCAGACACTTGAGAGGTGGGATAAGACTCTTTAAGTTCAGTAATGTAGCACCCTTGAAATAAGCTGGTAAGACCAAATCATGATTTGAAGACATATTGGTGTTTTTTGGTTCAACCTGTGATATCCCAAGGACAACAATAATCCTAAGGAGAACTTTTGCCAAATTTATGGGACAAAGTGGCCTCCACAGGATATAACACATAACACTAGTATAATGTCCCTCTGATAAAAACCTTTTGCACAATAGAGGTTTAAATTTAGGTTACAAATAGAGAGAGCCATTAAGCTTTTTAATAGAACGCAAAAATCTCTCACAACTAACACATGTCTTTAGGGACAAATCCGGAAGTGAAAAGGCATACTGGCATGTAAATTTAGAGTCTACCAAGTCCAGACATCTTAACGTGCAGCTAACAAATATACCATTCATAGAAGGTAACCAAGCCATTTCCCCCGTAACACCCTGGACTGGGGTTTACATATACGAGACCAAAATGAGCAGAGGTCAACTTCGACCAGACAATATTCTAATTGTTCTCAGATCAAGAATTCATGTACCATGCAATTTTGAAGCCAATAAGCATAAGTTGTGTATCTAGAGGTACAAACCTTTGGCGGCATCATAACCCAAACTAAGATCATCTTGTTCCAATAGCTTGCCAAGAACTAGAGCACCATCAGTCCCAGCATTTGAGACTATTGCAAAAGTAGGTGCCTGCAAAGGATAAGAGATAAATATTACTATCAGAGAACACGAACTGCAATTTGCCACGCTAGACAATAAACCATAGAAGCAGGAACCTTAAGAGCATTCTCAATTATTTCAACTCCTCTTCTTTGGTCCTCATTTGCAGTTTGAAGGTTCTTCAGAGCTTTTGTTGCATACAAGAGAGCAACCCCACCACCTGTCAAAAGCAGTCACGTTCTTGTCATGCTCATTAAGAAGAAATATTAGCATACAGCAAACTCTGTGGACTTACCTGGAACAATGCCCTCTTCCACGGCTGCTCTTGTAGCGTTTAAAGCGTCAGTAACCCTATCTTTCCTTTCTCCAACTTCTGCCTCACTAGACCCTCCAACCTGGAAGAAAACGAAGGCTTACAGCAGGGCCATAACGAGATAAGTCCTTGTAGGTATACAAGATGGTAAAGAGTAAACCTTGAACACTGCAACACCTCCGGATAGCTTTGATAACCGTTCCTGTGCTTTCTCCTTGTCAAACACAGCAGTACTCTTTTCAATGGTTGTCCTAAGCTGTTTAAGCAATTATATATTGTCAGGTATGACGGATCAATGTTGCACCACACGCAAGAAAATGATGAGGATGTTGCAAAAAGGACATTGGCTACAAGGTGCACTTTACAGCAGCTGAGAAAACAATGAGGGACCACCCTTAGATGGCTGCATTACATTGAATGTTGTCCTTTAGCAGTTTCATTGTTAAGAACTGATCTGTGCCTATTTGATGCAATAAGACGAGGTAGGGGAGAATAAGAATAACATCGGGGCGAAGTAGGGAGGAAGGACTTGATTGCTAGGAACTTGTCAGAGAACATCTTGAAAGGAGAGACTGGAAGAAAAGGACCCAAGTAGCCAACCACCAACTCGTATGGGACAGGGGCTTAGTTGAGTTGGATTGAGTTGATGACTGGCTTTACCTCTTGTGAAGTTTATTAACTATTATGCAATGCAGGTATCGAGCTATAGATACTCAGCATTCAATATCTTCAATACAAACCTGCTCACATCTTTCTTCAATCTGCTTCTTATCCCCGCCTCCATTTAGAATTATGGTGTCATCAAGAGAAACAGCAACCTGGTAAAGGAAAAAAACTCAAACATGCCCCAGAAAGGTCCACATACTAGATAATCAGACAATCACGCAAACCTTTTTAGCAGTACCAAGCATATGAACTTGAACTTTATCAAGACTAAAACCACGTTCTTCACTGATAACCTACGGAAATATTAAAAGTGGATTAGCAAATAATATAGCAAATCTGGATGTAGATTCTTGTCTCACCTCTCCTCCAGTAAGAACTGCAAGGTCATCCAAATTTGCTCTTCTGTTATCTCCAAAACCAGGAGCTTTGATGGCACAGACCTATAAGATAATGTAATTATTTATAAACATAAAATCCAAAAAAATTAAAAAAACACGAAGTAAAATTGGTAACTTTTACATTGCATGCATGGGAAATCAGTTACCCAGTAGAGTGGCTCCAGAAAATAGCCAACCTTACCTTAAGTCCAGCACGATGCTTATTGATGATAAGCATAGCCAGCGCATCGCTCTCCACATCCTCGGCAACAATTAGCAGGGGTCGCTTTTGCTATGAATGACATGGAATGGAACAAAAATTTAGCAACAATTGGGTTAAATAATTCTTTCACCACGTGAATTAACCCATCCAGAAAAGGTCAGTCACCCTTATTGCTAGCTCCAGAACTCCCACAAGCATGTTCATGTCTGAGATTTTCTTATCATGAATAAGAATCAGGGGGTTTTCCAATTCCTGTTGACATGCAAATCATTTTAGATATCATGAAATTCAAACTTAAGTAAGCAGAGTTTCAGGTTAAATGACAGGTAAAACTGAAAACAATGACCACATATAATTCAGGAACAACAAATAGTGGCAGAGAAAATCTGATCAGCACCAGATATACTTGTGGACACCTGAACATTTAGCTGCTCTTTTTGCGTATGAATAAGACAATGGTCTTACAAATTGAAGACAGATGGCAGCATCAGTTCAGCAGAATCATTTCATAGCCACTGTTTGACGATTAAAGCACAAACAAATCCATAATCATAAAGTTCTGGGAATACATACACATTTCTGCGTCTTCTGGTCAGTTACAAAATAAGGAGATATATAACCCCTCGCTAGCTTCATCCCTTCCACCACTTCCAGCTCATTATCTAAAGTATTTCCATCCTACAAAATTTGCAAGTGAAAAAGTAAAGATTTAGTACCAATATATGTTTGACGATCATGCAGAGGCCAAGTTTCAAGCATGCTTACAGCCACCGTGATGACTCCTTCCTTCCCAACTTTCTCCATTGCTCGTGCTATCAGTTCCCCAATTTCATGCTCACCATTGGCAGATATAGTAGCTACCTAAATCAATTTTAAGGTACACCAATGGACAGGACAAAAAATTTTATAATGAATTGGCGTGCAAGTAGTAAGGTTAGTCAGATGAAATCAGAATGAATAGTCATTAGATTGCACTTTAACGTGAAACTATAAAACAATCACGATTGTGCCTATTAGCTTTTCAAAGAAAGTCAACCAAATGGATTTCAATACCTTCAATTTTTTTAATGTTGTGCTGCTCAATTTTCAAAAATTAAACTTGGAAAAGGAAAAATATGATTACAGCGCACAAAGCCAGCCTCAACTTCAGGAAAGCTTGTGTTACACAAAGTATCACAATTGATCTGCTCCAAAGATAGAGCAGTAGGAGAGTTCTGAATCAGTATCCCGTTTCTGTTGCTTAAAAAGTGCAACCTTGAAGACAAAATTACCTGCGTAATTTCTTCGGGCGTGCTTATCATGAGTGCTTGTCTCTTCAAATCAGCTATAACAGCATCAACCGCCATATTGACACCAGTGCGCAAATCCATCACATTGACACCAGCAGCTACTGACTTGCAGCCTTCATTGAATATTGCCTGAGTCAGGACTGTGGCACAAGTGGTACCTGTAGCCACATTACACATTTTTTTGCTGTGAGTTCATTTACAAACAATAACGGAATTCCATGAATTACACAGAAAATCCCTATGTAGAATGTCCTTGTTTCACTGTAGTAAGTATCAGTTCCCACAACACATGAGTCCATGTATGTGCCTTATAAAAGAATGCTGGTCTAATGATAGGGGACTGAAGGGCCCATACTCCAGAAGGGCCCATACTCCAGCACTTTAAAACCATGCCATCCATCCCATGCTAAAAAGAAATTAATCACAGAAAGATGGGGGATGTTATGATGTCATCACTTTCACTGGGGGGTGGGTGGGGGAACAGATACCCCAACACACACATATACAAGATGGGGGATGTTTATGGAGTCTAAGGGCTTGGCTTGCTAGCTAGGTTTTTGTTTTGCTACTAAATTGAGTACTGGCATCTCTCATCCTCATAGAAAGAAAGCACTACTAGTCCTTGAAAAAGAAAGATGAAATGTGAATATGAAGGAAAGTTTAAGAGGTCCTAAAGAAAGACTTATTGTGCTATTAACTACATTTACACTTTTCTTCGGTATCTAGACTGAACACTAACGATGATTCCATCCCGCAACATATGTCACAGAGAGAGGGGGGGGAGAGAGAGTAGCCCCGATTTTGGTCTCTCTCGATCTCGTTGTTTCAGCTGACTGCTTCTTCACATGAGGTGTATGCAGCGGTCCGACTTCCAAAGGCCACCTCACCATGATGCGGGTTATAGTTTTTGGAGCAACAGAAATCAGGTGGAGGTGTGAAATGGTTGAGGGGTCTCACTTTTATACTTAATATGCTTATTATTTCTACACCAAAGGCAAAGGTTGCTAGAGTTTATCAGCATCAGGTCGGCTGGAATATGAGCTACTCAATGGTGAGGTCGATTCTAAAACCTGACAAAAAAGAAACTGGAATATGGAATATGGAATAAAACAGAAGTAACAAGAATGGTAAAACACACTCAAATTTGACTTCAAAAATTTATTCGTCCGTTCAATTTGATTGTGGTTGCAAGCTTGGCTATTGTTCACTGTTCTTGCTCTTATTTTGGAAAGAAGGAATTTCTTATCGATCCTAGGACACAGAAGGGACTCATTCCTACGCGTCTAGTTTGTTGTTCTTATCAGTATTAAGAGATTTGCTCATTTGGAGGGTACTATTTAAACCTTGTGTAGGATCTTTCCTTCCTATATGGCCCTTCAACTTCGTGAAGGGCCTACATTCTATAAGAACCACCATTTGATTACATGCTCGCCAAGTTTCAAGTCAGTTGGATGCTAAAGATGCCTCCAACCTTTACTTATATTTTAGCACAAAATTTCAATTCAGTAGGAATCTAGGATACTTATAGAACTCTGATTGATTTAAGACTTGGCAATCATGTGAGGTACAAACGAGCACATACTCTATACGTTCCGAAGTTGCGGATTTAAAATTGTTGAGAAGTGTACAAACGATAAGCTACACAGCATGTAAGTGGGAGTCTCCCAATATGGTTATATATCTACAAAATGTCCTTCTTGTTAAGTAGTGCTTTTTCTTGTAGACATTGCACCTCTTGATGTGGCCCTTTCCGTTCTTCTGTTTACTTTTTCCCCCACTTTGCTTCAGAACATTTTACATTCTATCAAGAATTTATCATATACACACACACATGCATACATCTATATATATTCATGTGTGGCGCGCGCGTGTATGCACGCGAAAGAATTTACTGTGCATTGGATAACGGGATATGGAGGTTCAGTCAATCACGGTTTTTCAGGAGATGGCAGATGGAGGGAGAGAGGGAGGGGGAGGGAGAGAGAGAGAGAGAGAGAGAGAGAGAGAGAGAGGACACTGAGCCAATACAGCATATGAAAGATCTGCTACATCTATCACTGATAGTGAAAGCAGATAGAGAATGTTAGTTTTCTGTTCTAAAATTCCATAACAGCACGTTCAATAATCGTAGTATGAAAAGTTAGGGTTGGATTCCCCTTCCCCCACACCCCCAACCCAGACAAAAAGGAAAAAAGAAGCATTTGACACAATAGAACCATATTAAGATGCTATCTCGATGGCCCTTAATGGAAAATAAGAATGATGCATACCATCTCCGGCAGCAGAATTAGTCGCATTAGCAACCTGCTTCACTAGTTCAGCACCAACATTTTTGGCCTTATCCTTAAAGTTGATGCTTTTGGCAACTGTAACACCATCCTTCGTAACCTTAGGATGCCCGTGGCTTTTCTCTATAATTACATTACAACCCTGAATGAAGGATTACACAGAAAAGAAGAAGCAGGAATTTCAGTTAGTCGTGAACCTTCTATATATTCTGTTTAAGAAAACAATATTACCATAAGAGCTAAAACAATTAACCACAAAGTTCATTTCAAATGATCTTTAGAACTTCATGTGTTCTTCAACATGTATGCTAGTGCTCCCCATTTTTTGCACAAAAACATAAAAGTTGACAAAAAAAAGGGCTGTAATAGTGCAAGTTATAGCAACCAGCCAGCCACTGCAAGCAAGATCCAAAATATAAACAAATAGATCGAGACACTAATGACCAAAAAATAAATCTCTTTGCCAGAATAAGCTCCTTGTCTATGTAGCTATCGTTTACCGTCACATTGAAATAAGTTTATCTCGCAACAAAGTTCAAAGTGATACTCGTCAATTGTTTGACTGCTAGTTTGCAGAATTCCATCCCGTTATAGTTTCTTTCAAGTCACGAAATTGTAAACAAATACTCCATCAGTTCCATTGGATTTTCCGCTATGACTTTTTGCGAAGTCCTAAGATAGATTTAGTACAATGTAACCGTGGAATTGAACTTAAATAACAACAATAGACGAATCAAGCTAGGGTAAAAATGAAGAGCAAAGTTACACCTATCGAATCTATCATAGGAATTTGCAAAAAACCAAATGAGGAAGATCTAGCGAAACGGCGGGAGTAGTAGGAAAACAACGGGAAAGAGAATCCGTTACCTTGGGTCCCATAGTGACCTTAACGGCTTCAGCAAGCTCGTTAACGCCAAGTAACATGGCCGCCCGAGCCCTAGTTCCGAAATTGATATCCTTGGCAACATAGTTTCTATTACAGATAACCCTGCTACCAATCTTCCCAATTTCATAACACCACCAGAAGAAAAAAGACAAACAGTTAATTCAAATTCTCCATCTAATTCCTGCACATAAAAATAGCAATAGTAATCGAAAATGATGACTGTAACAAGTTCGTGTATTTTCCAATCATTGAATCATTCTATTCAACACAATTCCAATCAAAACGTACATTTCAATTAAGGGCAAGCTGTCCACGCCATAAGCGTAAAAGGGAGTGGACATTCCGTTCAAATTAATAGGTGCAATAATCGCTAAGGATGAACACAAAAATCCAAAATTTGCATTTATTGCAAACCCAACAGAGGGACAAAGAAATTAGGCACGCAATTGAAGTGAAATGCAGAAGCTTAGAAATGCAGCGCTTACCAGCTTTCTAGAAGTAGAGGACCTGCAACAAAATTTGCACACAGCATAAGCCCGTGACTGTGTTTGAGTAAGAGTGTGCGTGTGTTTGGGTAAATCGAAGAATACGCATGAAACAAACCTGATCGATGAAGTTAAGGCTGCAGCGACCCGACTAAACATGGCCGTTAGTTATGGGGTTTTAGAGAGCGACAGATGGAAAAAATCTGGGTGTTAGAGAGAGAGAGAGAGAGAGAGAAAAAGGGGGGGTTTGAAGCAGAGTGTGGATCTTGGGGTTTAGGGTTTAAGCCTAAAACCTTTGCTCCGCACAACTCTTCAACGCAAGAGACTTTGCATCAGAAAGAGTTTTTATTTCTGGGTACAAAAAATGGAAATGTTTAAATTATTTCTTTTCTTTTTTTTTTTTTTGGCTATTGTACTTGAATAAAAAGAGAGGTTTTTTTTACTTTTTTCCTTTCTTGCTGGTTATTCAAAAAGAAGTTCATACATTAAATACTTGTCCATTACGGTTATAAAAATAAAAAATTATTACCCAATGCTCATTTTTAATATTGGCACGAAAAAGCAGAAGGATCCCGCTCGAACTATGATGAAGACCATGGGCATTTAATTTGTGCAAGCAACGACTTTCAAAGGAAAATTCAATTGGTATTTAAAAGTATTTTGTAAAGTTTAGTAAAGGTTTTCAACCATGCTTTGCTTCATCTTCTCTTGTAGATTTCAAACACAAAATTGGTATAAACTCATAAATGGACTTGCATAAGAACCAATTTAATTATCCCTCAATTTTTACTAATCCATTCATTTTTGTCAAAGAAAAAAAGAAGCTTGAAGTGCAACTCAAGAAAGATCATACCAAATGAGATGGAACTCAATCTTTGTCATGAAAAGCATTTCTTACACGATTTGAACCTTGAAGCAAAGCTTCAAAAAGCTCCTCTAATGAAATAATATTGAAGATGGCCTCGTTTTATTGGGCAAAAGCAGTTGTGGAGGGAGCCGTAGGCTAGGGAAGGCCTTTGCCCCTCCAAACTCTTGTACGATTTAGGATACATCTAGGGAAAATGATAGTTTTTCCGATTTAGATGGGCCCTAAACAAAAGAATAATAAAAATATCAAAATGAGTCACTTGCACTTCACCATTAAATAGGGGTGAGTACCAAACTGTTTAAATTGATCTGAATAGCTCAAACTGATCAAACCGAACCAATTCAATTTGAACTGTCCAAAGATCTTAAGGGTTCGATTTTAAGTTTCTCAAACTAATCTTATTTGGTTATGTTCACGGTTCATATTTTTGAAACCGATTTCAAACCAAACAAAACGGACCTATAATATGTTAATGTATTCTTAGTAACATTCATTGATAATTTCACATATGGTACTAAGAAAATTCAAATAAACAAAATTTGGAAGTTAAAAAAACTAATGAGAACACTTATAATACAAAATTTTCATGACCAATATATATTATATATTTACTTATTCATTCTCATACATCAATGAACACTTATATATCAATTATAACACGATTATATGCAATTTAAAAGAAAAAAAATATAACTTCAATTTTTCAAATTGAGGGATAACGGTTCGATTTGCGATTTGACCCCTAAACCGAACCGTCTCACCCCTACTATTAAAAGTTGAAGTTCGTATGCACTTTATTTTGATCAAATTAGCAAATCCTCCTCGTGTTTTTTTTTTAAATAATCCAAGATAACTCACTATGATATGAACATGATTCATCTTAACACATTTCGTGATTAAAGCGGGTTGGTTTAGGTAAAAGCTCACATTATTTTTGGTTGTTATCTAAACCATAAAAAACCTAACCCACGTTGTAGTCCTAATTTTAACTTTAATTTTACTCACTAAGGCTTATGTTCTTGTGAAGTTATACATTGGCTCAATATACTAATTAAAGTTCTAGATTCGCCACTAAATAGAAGAATAAGTTTATTGGAGGGAGAAAAAATCGTTGAGTCATGCCTCATAAGTCATGTAGCACCGTAGCTGCATGCCAAATACAAGGTTGTGTTTTGGAATGCCAAATAGGATAAAAATAATCATAATTAATAGCCAACCATATAATCTGAGGGAGGAGTTTTCGTCCACTTGAGTGGGTTAATTATGTCTCGTCTCGAGTGAGGCGGGAAGGGTTTTAAATTTACCAGAGCACTAGTGATAAGAAGAACTAAGATAGAAAGAAAAATAACGAACAATGCCTATTGCTCCACCCATTTCCTTTGAGTCCACCTCCAGCACCAATTGCCTTCGCGATATCTCCATCGCCAACCAACCGCTGGTGGCACCGCCTCTACCCTTACCAGTGCTGAGGTCCGCGACCATGGCGTCCGCATTCTAGTCATGGAACGACATGGATTTCCCCTTCAATCTCCCTTACGTGCTCTTCTGATGCTCTTTCCCTTTCCAATGGCCCTTCATCGTCTGTATTGAATTACACATTAGATTATAAAATTGACGGCAGCACCATGAACGCTAGTCACTCCCGATGAGGCAGTGGCTTAGGCGATGATGTGATGGTGGTGGTGAGAAGGTGATTGGGTGGTAGATGGTTTTAGCAGTCGAGAGCAGTGGGATTGTAGGAAATTAAAATAGTTTTGAGAAATGAAGATTTTATTGATAGGGAAAATATGGAGCTCCTATCTCCTATTGGAACAAGGTTTTCTAGTTCTCTCCATTCTCTTACAAATAAACTAAATCCGCATATTTATAGACTCACTAACCGACTAAAACAAAGGATAAAACCAAGTTGGCTTCTTAAGTCAGCTTCTTCGAGATGAAGAAATCTGCTAGCAACCATTCATTTCATTCTAGCTGAAAATTTTGACCAAGACTCTTTATCTTCAAGACCAAAACTTGCTGGAATTTGCTGGAACCTGTTGGAATCTGTTGTCTTCAACTTGCTGGAATTTACTTAGTTATGAAGAAAGTGCATTGATTTTAACACTCCTCCCTAATGCACTTTACAGCATTAATTTTAACACTCCTCCTTAATGCACTTTACAGAAAACTCCAAGCATGCATCGTAGTAGCTCAAGCTTGAATCCCGGAAGTGCTTTGGTGAAGATGTCTGCGACTTGTTCTTCTGTCTTACAATATTTGAATTCAACTTCTTTATGATTTGTAGCATCTCGCAAGAAATGATATTTGATTGCTATATGCTTTGTCCTGCTATAAAATACAGGATTCTTTGTCATAGCAATTGCTGAATTGTTGTCACATAAAATTTGTGTAGGCTCTTTTTGTATTTCGCTTCTATCTTCAAAAGTTCTTCTAAGCCATATTGCTTGACTTGCACATAATGCTCCCGCTACATATTCTGCTTCTGCCGATGATTGTGCCACCGTGTCTTGTTTTTTTTATGCCCAAGAGAAAATTCCTGAAAGATGCTTTCATCACCTGTTATGTGATTGTTATAGCCGTTGTCGAGAAGCCATGTATCCATGTTTTTGTCTAACGCTACTTGGCTGGCATAGAAAAGAACTCCTTGATCTTCATTTTCTCCAGTGTAATTGGCCTGATGGTTTTGTTTGGACCTACAAAATTTCTCTTCATGTCCAAATCTCTTTCACTTTCGGCACTGGGTCTTGCCTTTATACCAACAGTCTTTTTTCATGTGAATTGTCATTTTGCATATACCACAAGGAGGATATTTTGAACTAGTACCTTGTTGATTATTCTTGCTTGTAGAATTTTCTCCTTCCTCATAATTTTGCCTTAATTTCAGTTCACCATTGTTTCGGAATTTCTGAGACCTTAAATTGAGTTTAGACTGAAAGGCACTTTCTACTGAGTCTTCAGTTCGCCTACTCAATCTTTTCTCATGTGCTTCTAGAGAACCAATCAACTCAGTGACTGATAAAGTTCTAAATTCCTAGATTCTTCAATAGCAGCCACAATTGAGTTATACTTTTCCGTAAGACTTATCAATATTTTTTCTACAACCTTTTTGTCGAAAATATTTTCTCTGTAGGCTCTCATTTGATTCATTATTTCTTTTAGCTTAGCATAGTAAGCTTGTATAGCCGCAGAATTCTTCATCTTAATATTTTCTATATCTCTTTTTAAAGTTTGGAGACAAACAGTGCGTACCTTTATACTGCATTGGAACTCCTCCTGCAAAGTATTCCACGCTACTTTCGTAGTATTTGCTCCGATGATTCTAGGAAATATTTGTTCAGTCAAGGCTTGCTGAATAATGAAGAGAGCTCTGGCATCTTTCTACTTTAACTCTTTCAACGTCTTCTGTTGAGCTGTCGTTAGAGTGGAGACATCTTCTGGAACATCAAATCCGTCTTGAACGATATCCCATAAATCTTGAGTTAAAAATCATAGTTTTTGCCATGAAAAATAGGAACTGACATCACCGCGGAATTTTGGTTGAGGTGGGCCGTTTGGAGATGATATAGTTGCTAAAAGGATTTGAAAAAAGTGTGCGGAAACGCTACGCTGAACAAATCGAACGTAGCTCTAATACCAATTATAGGAAATTGAAATAGTTTTCAGAAATGGAGATTTTATTGATAGGAAAAATATGGAGATCTTGTCTCCTATTAGAACAAGGTTTTCTAGTTCTCTCCCTTCTCTTACAAATAAACTAAGTCTGCATATTTCTAGACTCATTAACCGACTAAAACAAAGGAGAAAACCAAGTTGGCTTTTTAAATCAACTTCTTCAAGATGAAGAAATCTGCTAGCAACCATTCATTTCATTCTAGCTGAAAATTTTGACCAAGACTCTTTATCTTCAAGACCAAAACTTGCTGGAATTTGCTTCGTTATGAAGAAAGTACATTAATTTTAACAGTTGACATTAAAATCGATGTTGATGGTGATTTGGGATCCAAGGGTTTGATGTGCACACAAATAGGTTTAGGAGGGCGATGCTGCAGGAACTACTTATCCAGTCTATAATCGGGTTTGGTCTAAATGCATGATATGATTTGTTTCATGCTAGCACTTATTCGACAGACATGTTATTATGCCTTATTTGGCCATATCATGTCATATCTGAATCAATAATCTTGTGCGGCCATCCTCGCATATCCGACTGAATAATCTTGAGCACCAAATGCAGCCTACAAGTATTGAATACTCTTGAGGCTTTCCCCGAGCCTCTACTTTAGCTTCACTTTACAAGGTCAGCTAAAAAACACACATGTCTCTGAGGTTAAGATAAAATTATAGTCAAGGATACAAAGTTTAGATATGTAACAAACTGTAACCAAAAGCACGAAATTTGTACCAGTCATTGACCCATTAACTTTTTTGCTGATGACATGATTACATATTTTAAAAATGCCAATATAACTATTATACAGTGTGTACTACATAAAATTATAAAACCCTAATTCCTTAGTTTATCTCTTTCTTTTCCCACTTCAACTCCAAACCCCACCACACTACCCCCTCAACACAACATTACCATCGCATTATCACAGCACCACAAATCACAACCATCGCACCACCCTAACACCAACACCACTAATCGACACACACACTGTTCGCGCTGCTGGGCAAATTCACTATCAATCGGTGCGCCGATGGCACAACCGATTAAAAGTGTGAGATCTTTTTTGCCTCTAGGGCCTGAGGGCTTCCCTGAAAGCGAGAAACTTCGACGAAGAAATGGAAATCAGATGTAAAAGACTGCGCACCCATAAATAACAAAGAGAGTTTCGATTGATTGCGAAAGTTTACACAATACTATTTTCAAGTCTGAAAACTGAACTTCTTATTGATGGCAGCAAAAATCTCTAACCTAAAGATAGAAAAATACTAATTTGTCTAGTTGATGATTGATTGTCTCATCTAACAGACTGCCTAAAGAAGTCAAAATAAGCTATTCTTCCTAGTCTAGTTTTGTTAAGAGTTTGACGACTTCTTTCTATGTTGCCTTCATCTGCCTTTATACTCGCACTATTGTAACTATCATCTTCTGATAATTGTCACTCCTTATCTTTATTGGATGTAACTTCTCAAACTCCAGGATCGATTGCTCGCTCCAACATCTTCTCAATCATGGTTTGTAAAAAATAACTACCATAACATGACAAACTATCAACTTAGAGATAAACTGCCCACTTAGAAAATAATTACCCACTAATAAGTAACCAACCACACTTATCTCTTTTCGATATGACACATTTTCAGAAGTTGGTTTCTTTCACTTCTTGAATCTCCATTATCTCTTCAGAAATAATAAAAAGTAAACGCCATTTAGTGGCATTTAATCAAAGTGAACTTATTAGTGAAAATAGATATTTTGTAGTGCAAACACACACATAAATGCATAATCACACACACTCACCAGCACACTCGCTAGCACGTACAGCCACCGCTACCAATGATGATCCTCTATCTACAACAAGTCCGTCATGGCAGAGGGGGGATTGTAATGGGTGATACCATCAAATCCCTTAGAAACCTCTGTTCATTCATGGTGGCAAATGAGGGAAGACTGTGGAGGTTAAGGAGGCAAGTAGAAAAGAAGAAGGATGGTGGCATTTGCAGTGATGCGGTGGTGGTCACTGAGTTGGGGATTGGGATGCTTCGGGGTTGTTATGGGATGCGGTTGTAGTGTTGGGTTACGGGATGCAGTGATGGTGGGGGGATGTAGTGGTAGTGGCTGTGGCTGGTCTGTTGGTTTGTGATGTAGCAGGCGATCTTGCTACTTGGTGGGTGGGTGGTGGTGTGTACTACGTGGTGGCCGATAGTTTCCAACATGTTACGGATTGACCATAAAATAAGCACGCGCACGCGCACAACACACATCCCACATAGTTCAATCAAGTTGGGTAATTTTATGAGGGTGAGAAGGGCATATTGGTTACTAAGCACAATGCCTTATTTATTTAAGTTTTCATATGGTCAAAGAGTATCAATGTTATTTGTCAAAAAGAACGGACACACGTGCAAATTCACCCTACATCAAGAATTTAGGTCTAATTAACCCAAAAAGAATGTAACAATTCTCAAAAGAATCTCAATAGACTATCACAAAAAAAAACAAAAAGGAGTCTCACTTAACATGAACCAACAAGAACAGTGAGAACTGATCCATCACAAGGTTTGAAAATAATCTGACATGACATTTTCGGAGCTGATATTTCATGGGCTTATAAGAAATGGAAGGTGGTATGATTGAAAATTGAAAGTGTGTTATAGTAATGCACATCGCCCTAGAGTTGTCAAATGGGCCGGGTGGCCCGCGGGCTGGTCCGGCCCCCTTCATGAACAGTATAGGCCCGCCCTTTTAAGGCTTAGGGCCTGGGCCTGGATCAGGCCTGCATTTCCGAAAAAAAGCCCGGGTCAGGCCTGGCCCGAAAAAGCCTTGGTTTGGCCCGGCCCGAACCGTGGCCCGGAAAAAGCCTGGGTTTGGCCCGAATCTGGCCCCCTGCTTTACTTTTCAAATTTAGATTTTCCCCCTTTCCCCCCAACGGATTTATTAAATTCCACTTTTCCTCCCCCAACAGCAAATAACGGCTAGTTTGGGAGGTATTTTGGTCAAAGTTAATTTTTTCAACTCTTTTAAGGTTTTTACACTCTTACCCTCCCAACAACTATAAACAGATAGTTTTTAGGGGTATTTTGGTCTTTTGTGAAGTTTCAAAAATCTATAAATTCACACCATTTCTCTCTAATTTTTCACACCAATCTTCTTACTCTCTTTTATATAAACATTCTACATTTATACAAGCTTTGCTACTCTTGCATATTATTACTCTTGTTTACTAATTACTACTTTTGCTAAATTTTAATTACTAACCACTCTCCTTATTAATTTGTTACTCTCTAATTCTTTTGTCTAGTAATTAGTAATTAGTGAATTTTTATATTTATCAATTACTATTATTATTTTTTTAATTACTAACTCTCTTCAATTTCGAATTACCCTCAGTGATTCATTTGTTACTCTTTAATTCTTTTAATTGTTATTTCTAATTACTAATTACTGCTCTTATACTTGTGTATTTAGTTACTCTTACTAATTTTATTTTTCAATCTAGTAAAAAAGTTTAGCGTCAAATATGACTGGATTACTGAAGAAACTGAAGCGTGGATCATCATCACGAAAAACATCATCATCATCACAAACACCACCACGAGCGCCAGCACCACGGCCATCACAAACACCAATCCAAGCACCACCACAACCATTCGTTCCTGGACGAATGAGTACAGGCTGTATGATAGATACCCAAGCCAATTGAGAGTTCAATCAAAACATTCCAGATTTTGAATACACGCCTGATCAAGACCCCCCGCATTATAGTCAAGGACGCAGCTCGGTTGGCGAAGCTACTACTCCGTGGCATAATCTTAACCCTATGCCTGGTCATGATGAAGAAGGGCCGAGCAATGCCTCCGGTAATGAGCCAGAAGTCCAAAAGGGAAAAAAAAGAAAGCCGAGTGTTGGAATCATTTTGATGAAGTTATGGTGGACGGCATCCGAAAAGCTCGATGTAAGTACTGTGCTAAATTATTTTCGTCTGGTAGTGGTAATGGACATCTTAACAGGCATTACCCTCAGTGTGCACCTCGACAAGGCCACGTCGAACCTACCCAAACGCAGTTATCTTTTGACGGTAAGTTATTTGTTTATAATCAGCGAGAGCAAAGAGACGGTCTCGCTGAATTTGTTATTCACGATGAACAAGCCTTTTCTTTTGCCGATAATGCTAAGCACTCTAGATATATGAACACATACGTTCAACCTTTGTACAAAAAGGTTCATAGAAACACAACTAGATCCGATGCACTCCGACAGTATAATGCTGCTAAAGCACGCCTGATCGATTATTTCGATAAATTTGACGGTAAAGTTAGTCTTACTTCTGATATTTGGCAATCTCCGTTTACTTTTGTTAGTTATACTTGTGTGACGGCCCATTGGATTGATGCAGATTGGATTATGCACAAGAGAATCATCGCTTTCGAGCTCTTTCCTTTTCCGCATGATGGAATGAACATTGCTAGTATTATATTAAAAGCATGTACCACGTTTAAATTAAAGGATAAGATTATGAGTATTAGTTTTGATAATGCTTCTAACAATACAGCTGCTGTTGATGCTTTACAAGAGAGCCTCAAACTTGTACTTTCTGGTAAATTATTTCATGTTCGTTGTGTTTGTCATATAATTAATTTAATTGTTCAAGATGGTTTAGCTGCTGCAGGAGATATTCTTGTCAAAATGAGGGGTATGACAGCGTATGTTAATAGTTCGAGTCCGAGAACACAACAATTTAAAACGTTGTGTGTTGAATATAATATGCCTCGCAGGAGAGCAGTTACAGATGTGGTCCACAGGTGGAACTCTACATACCATATGCTTTTACACATTCTGGCATACAGAGAAGTCTATACGCATTTTCTACTAACCTTGTTCCCAGCCGGCTTGCCAACTCAAGAGGAATGGCAGATGGCCACATACCTAGCTGAATTTTTGGAGGTATTTTACACGTCTACCAATTTATTGTCTGGTACGTACTATCCCACCTCTCCTCTCGCTGTAATAGAAATTCTCAAGATGGCTACAATGTTAACAAAATGGAGATATATAGGACCCTTTGAGGAAATAGTAAAAGTGATGGATAAAAAGTTTAATAAATATTGGAGTGAACTGCCTGTTGTTTTTGCTGTTGCTACTTGTTTAGATCCTAGGTTAAAGTTGCATGGCGTGAACGTCTCGATACAAGAGATATCGATATTAATGTGCTACCCAGTAGAGGATACAACCGCACTCACAGCGAAAGTGAGCAAGACATTTGAGGAACTGTTCAACCTCTATCGTAATTCTGCTGACGTGCGCGGACGAGCTTCATCATCAACTGCTGAGAGGTATTATGCGCCATACCTTAAGGGCTTTGAACATCTAGTAGCAAGACAACTACCAGGTGAAGGTACTTCTAATTCGGCAGGTTCGTCTACTTTTTTCTCTTTTAATGAGATTGGTGTATATTCAAATACTGATCATTATTCTGATTTATCAATGCAAGAACATGTTAATTTTAATTTGTTAAATTTTTAAAACAAAATCAAAACATGTATAAAACTTTAGCCCAAATTGCACGGGATGTACTGCCAGTGCAAGCCTCCACGGTTGCTTCAGAGTCGGCATTTTCAGCAAGCGGGAGGGTTTTGGATGACAGGAGGAGTCGTCTTAACCCCGAGTCGCTCGAGCTATGTGTATGTTGGAAGGATTATCTTGATGCGAAATACCGCGAGCAAGATAAACCGATTGATGATAGGAAGAGCAGTGACTCGGATGTTGAAGTACTTTCGGATGATTAGGTAATTTCTTTTTATTTTCCTTCTCTTAAGTTTTAAGAATAAAATTTCTCACAAAATATAATTTTTTCATATATATATATATATATATATATATATATATATATATATATATATATATATATATATATATATAATGTAATAAGTTTTTACAAGCAAGATATATATTTTTTCGTATATATAAAAAGAGGTAACTTCGCCTGTTTGTTTACAAGCAGCCGGTCCCAAGCCCGGATAAAAGGAGGAGGGCCTATAAACACAATTATCTTCAATGTATATGATTTATAATGAAATAAAAGGATAAAGATTAGGTTCGTTAAATTGTGAATATTGGACATGCCTAGAGTACAATTTGCTTAAACAATAACAACAAATTACCATAATTAAAATCCTTACCTTGAATAACAAGAAAATGCAAAAAAAATTGGGCCCGGGCCCGGCCCAAGCCCGACCCTAAATGTTGGGCCTAGGGCCTGCCTGGACTTGGACTAGGCCCAGATATCCCCAGAATCTGGCCCGGCCAGGCCCGTTTGGCAGCCCATTGGCCCGGCCCCGGCCTGTTTTGCTATAGGCCCAATGGGCTTGGGCTGGCCCAAGCCAGGCCCATTTGACACCTCTACATCGCTCCCAACTTGCAAGTAGATTATACAAATTTGTATAACATATGGTAGGTGACTGGGACAGAGAGACTATTGCACATCCGCTGGTAATGCCAATGTTAATATATTTTCTTATAGTACAAAATGATGGTAATGGTAGGTCATATTACCTTATAGTTTGCATGCACTAAGTTCAACTGTACTTCATTTTCTAGGCAGCGCTAGTCAATATAATTATATAAACCATCGCTGCATCACTTTAGTGCTTCTATAAAACGAATTATAATAACGCTTTGAGGTCAAGTCATACGGTAAAACTTAAAAAGTTACATTAAACTTTTTGTCACGACAACGAGTGGATATCCATAGTCGCTACGCTCGATTAAATATTGGCATAATGTTTTGTGATATGGTAATTACAATCCAAGCCAAGGGTTATTGTGATAATGGTTCTAGTACTTTCTCTCGAACACACGTTATAAAAATGGAAGCAACCTCTTCAACAGGTGGGGGGTCACAATGTTTTGTTGGTGACATGTTGTACGAGTGAGAGTGATGGGTACATCACACCGTTCTAATTTATTCTGCCTTCACTGCCAACAGTCTGATAGTAGCTTGACGAGTCACACTTACAGATCAAGAGTTCGATCCAATCATTCAATATGACTCACACAAGCTGCACGAGTCCACAACATTGTCAACTAATCATTCACAACCTCTGATTCTTGCTCACATGTCTTCATTCGTAGGAGAAATGAAGAATGAAAAACACAAAAATTGCCAACTGGGTTGTCATTGTCATGCACATATGCAAGTTTGTAGGCTCAATAATAGGGAACCCCAGGAATGCTAGTCAAGGTTACTTTGCGTTAATTATTGTTTTAGGATCAGGTTTTAATGTCAACTAGTTCACAAGTAAAGTCTTTTTTAACAAAAACGTTTAAAAACGTATTGGAAGGTAAGCGAAGGAGATAAGTAGTCTCCATCGTGTAGCACAGGCCAACTAACGTCTGATACGCAAAAAAAAAATGACCCACCGACACTCGCAGGCACTGTTCATTTGTTAATGTGACACATCATGCCTCCACCCAATGTTGAGATGGCACATTCACTAAATAAACTAATGGGCTTGGATTTAATTCTTTTGTTCGAAGACTTAAATCCGCTGATATAAAAGTTCATGCCTAACAACTATACAACGTTGGAGGCGTAACTCTCCTCCGACTTCGACCGCCCTTAAAGTCACGGCTTCAATAATTAATTGCATAAATAAATGTGTTTCTGCTTACTAGGGATTTTTTTAAAAGGAGGACACATGGATCCGCATTAATAATGCTGTCAATTCTCAACAAACAAAGTCCACATGCAATAGTGGCAATGTGGTAAAAAAATTTGATTAACGAGTAATTTCATTGAAAGTAACAAAGATATATATATATATATATATATATATATATATATATATATAAACAAAATGTTCTAAATGCGACTAGAATCGAATTTCCATAACCCTTTTCCCTATTTATAAACAAAACATATCAAAATCACAAAAAGAAAAAAGAAATTAACCACATATTTATCAAATTTTCACAACAACAAAAAAAAAGACTCATACTATAATCCAAAAAGTAAAAATCAAGAAAACAGATATAACCACACCTTTCTTTAACATTTACTTTAGAAGGTCCATTTCCAGATCTTGATCCGTAGATCAACCTTACACTTGGCGTCCGCCGTGGTCGCCTTGGCCGCCGCCTTTCCGGTGGGCACCGCCGCCTTAATCCCGCCGCAGACAATTCTAACCTTCACCTTCTTTGTCTTCAGCCCACCCACCTTCACTTTAACCTTGGTGTCCAACCGAATCTTAAGTGGCAAGTTGCTCTTATTCTTCAGATCCGATCTCAAGGCAGTGGCAGTAGTACTGTCAACACTCTGACTCGTGGTCTGGACAGTAGTCCTCAACGTCGTCGTGTTCTTCTTCCCGTGCGTGAAACTCGGAAGGGACCCATCCCCGAGGTCAACGCCGTCTGAGTAAACAGAAACGGCCACTGGGTCGTAGAAGAATATGATCTTCTTGTTGGGGTTTCGTGCGGTTAGGGTGAGGTTGAACTTGGTGGTGAGTTGGGAGGATGAGGTGAGGTTGAGCTGGGAGATTTGGAGGGAGGAGACGGAAAAGGAGGGGCGGTGGGGGCGGTAGAGTACCCAGAGGACGGCGCCGGCGATGGCGGCGAGGAGGAGGAGGAGGAGGATGAAGAGGGTGGTCCAGAGGCAGCAGGAGCAGCAGCAGCTGCGGCGGCGGCGAGGCGGGGGTTGCGGGCGGTAGGCCGGGCGGGTGGCGTTGTAGAGCTGCGCCTTGGTGGCCGGGAAGGACGGGTTGGTGCCGGCGGCGGCGCCGTTGGTGGCTGGTTTGGAGGAAGGGTAGACCCTGTCTGTCATGGCTTAATTAAACTGTTGATTTGCCGCTGCTTTTGCTCTCTCTCTTTGCCGCCTTGGTGAGGTAGGAATCTATGAGGGTTCCTGCTGCGTTTATGGCAATGGAGGAGGAAACATATATATGGAAGGTGAGAGAAAAAGGGCGGGATGTGAGGTGAAGAGAAAGGGAGGAAGGTAGAATTGCAAATGGCGAAGGGGGGAGAAGGGGAAGAGAGAGCAACCTCACAACAACTAATACTCTCTGCAAAAGTATACTGCGCGCGTTTTCTTAGCGAGTGTTTAGCTGTGTTTTCCGCGTATTATTTGCGGTAATTGGTGCGTGGGACACGGACGGCCGAGATTTGACGAATTTCTTTTCCCGGGACTCCTAAAATGACTCTAATTTCTCCCAAATCCTATTTCCGACAGGGATAGTTGACAACTGAATCCGATTGTGGGTTTTTATGATGAATCAAACTTACGTGATTGTTTTTATCTTGATTGTTGATCATTATGCGTTCAATTCAAAATTATATATATATATATATAGGAGCTGATCCATTGCTCGCGCTAGCAAATGGAGTTAAGTTGCAAGCGCGATCTGACCGTCCATCCTAAAAGATGGACGGCCCAGATCGCGTCTTTTTCGAAAGTTCTCGGTAGTGCACAGATGGTATAAAAGTTCTGGGAAACATTTGTTCTGTCATTTCTTTCATGTTCTGCTTTGTCTTTGTGAATTTGGCGTTTTGGAAACATTTTTTCTTCAGATAATATTTTTTGTTTGTATGGTTACCTAAATGATAAAAGTTTACAGAAACAAAGTAAGAAAGAGAGGGTTAAACGGGCTCTAATGAGTTACAGTGATGAGTTCGTGGGTAAGCAGCCATGGCTGCCGTGAGGAGGTGAAGGCGAGGGGATTAGTGCACCTGTGTGCAAAAAAAGAAGAAGAGGGGAGTAGCATCAGGTTGCTGCCTTGCGTGAGAGTGCATGTGTGCGTGTGTGAGGGAGAAATGAACAAAGGGACACTGCCGTGAGGCAGTAGCACTGTTACTTGAATGCCTTTTCTTCGAGCTTGAATGCTCCGGCGCTGCTCTTCGACGTCTCTTCTTCGCGGTTGTTGTTTGGCCAAGAAACAAGTAGAAAGATGCAAAAAAAGATTCTTCAGTGCTTATCATCACTTGACCAAAAAAGAGCCCAGTAAAGAGCCCCAATCCAACTCACGAAAAATCAACAAAGCATTGCCCAAAACAAAAACAAAAATACAAGAAGAAATACAAGATCGGCAACAAATATAGTACGGCTTGTTGCTGATGGACTTGAATGGGTTCTGTTCAACGGAGCTGCAGGTGGCCGGACACACTCTTTCTCTCTACTCTGTGTGTGAAGTGAAGCAGGATAAACATGAAAGAGAGAGAGAGGGGGAGGATGAGAGAGAAAATAAAAAGTGGTGAGAGAAAGAGAAAGGAGAGAGAATATTCATGAAAAAGAGAAAGAGACATGAGCATTGATGAGGGAAGAGAGAGAGAGAAATAGAACATGTCAGACAAATAATGTGAGAAATGAGAGAGAAAGGGGAAAAAAGCACTGCCTACTCGTCCGCTACATAATGTAGCGGACGAGAGCTGAAGGGTATATTTTTTAAAGTACGTCCGCTACATAATGTAGCGGACGTACTTAAAAAAACATAAAACTTGTTGTCCGGGAAACAGTGTAGTGGACGGGGCGGAGGGGCAAAAAGGTAAAAAAGTCCGTTCGCGACATAGTGTCGCGGACGACTGACAGTATTCGAAAAGGGCGCGATCTGGGCCGTCCATTTTTCAGGATGGACGGTCAGATCGCGCTTGCAACTTAACTCCATTTGCTAGCGCGAGCAATGGATCAGCTCCCTATATATATATATATATATGCTCTAATTTGAAGTTGCACTCAAAAGTTTCAAAAGTACTTTTGAAATATAAAAAAAATATTTGACTTTTAAATTGCAAATCGTTGTAAAGAGTAAATGAAAGCATATTTTGTATAAAAAAAATATTTTCTTTTATTTATATGCACCCAATCTTAATTTAATTTTTAAGCTTAGTTATAATTTACTTAGGCTTGGTTAAGCTCGCCTAGTTGATAGTCCCATATTTGTTTTTACAAACAATGTATCAGAAGTTTTACAAATATTATGATATATATATATTTTTTTGTATTCACTTTTCAATCTTCAAATTTCAAGTCAAGTTATGTTGCTACTTCGTATTTTAAGGTCTCGACGTGTCAGATCAAGATATTAGGATCATTTCTTGTATGTATAAATGAGTAAGGTGAATGAGTAAGGTAGAGGAAAGAAAGGTAACAGGAAAGTAGAACTATCATTTATTGTGTAGTTCAAGTTTAAGTGATCTCTGATGAATCTCAAAAAGAGAAAAAGAATCGCTAATAAAACAAACTGCTACTACGACATACATAATATTTAAGAATAAAATCATCATAAGAAAACGTAGCGATTTTCTAAGACATTGTTTCTTTGCTACAATGCTGGTTTACCATAATCTATGTATTAAATTGTACTAATTTGGTTCTAGTTACTAGTGCTAAATCACTGGGCTAAAGTACCAGAAATAGAAATAATCACGAAGGCGCAGTGCACGCGCTGTACCAGAAAGTGGATCCTACCGTCTGTTGGACCTATAAAGATGTTTCCACCTTACCTACTTTCCAATCTCTCTCTCTCCCCTCTCTCTCACTGGCTGTTGACCACGTGTGAGAGTGATCTATCATTTATGAAGTTAGCACGGATCCAACTGTCCTCATTGGGCATCGTAACACATTGCTATTAATCGCGGAGTACCAGATCAACACTTGATTAATTTAGTTGGGTAAGTGAGAAAGTCAAATTGGAGAGAAACCCAACACCAGAACAGCACAAATTGGGCGTTTCTACAGCCGTCAATGAAACTGAAGTTTACAACTGGATCGCGTGATCATGGTTTTCGTGGCTGCCTATGATTGCTTCTGTCCGAATCAATTATGTGAGAAGAATAGTATGGCTCAAGAACAATCCGACCCGATCACCTACGATCTTAGAATATGAATGAAACAGAACGCACACAAAGAGCGTGTTTTTGTTTGCGCTTGTAATCTAAAGGTTATCGATTCGACAGTTCAAAATCGTGTCTTTGGACAATGAGAAAGAGTAAAGGTAAGTAAACGTTATACACACATATATTCAGAACGTTTTCAATAATTTTGGATCATCCAAAATTCTTCTCACGAAAACGAATGCTCTACAATTTGATAACAACTCTACCTTTTGTTCTATTTTTATTTTTTCTTGTGCGGAGCTAAAGCTTCACATTGCATAGAGCATTTGAAATTTACTTTTGGTATTAAATATAGGGATCTTTAGCCGGATAAAAAAGAAGGTAAGAACTTCTACGTAAGAATCGTATCTTCGACGTTTATTAGTTGACCTTTAGAGTCCGTAGACAGTACGTCGAATAAGGATGGCAATTAAATCCGCAATCGGCGGATCCCCGACCCGCTCCGATCCGATAGGAGCGGGTTATATTGACTTTGACCGAGTCACAGGGCGGGTATGGTATTTTAAAAAAAAAAACCCGCAGCGAGTTAGGGTCAGGTATGGTATTCTGCCCTGCCCCGCCCTGCCCCGCCCCGCCCCGCCCCGCCCCGGTCTACTTACCCTATGCAATAACTAATCTCAGCCGTCCATCATGTACTATATATATGTACTACTTACCCTAGAATCTAAGACACGGCCGTCCACTCTCTCTCTCTCTCTCTCTCTCTCTCTCACACACACACACACACACACTCGGCCGACCAAAGATACATCTGCACTCTCTTTTGCCGACCATCTCTATCTTTCTCTCCACCGCCGGCCGCTGCGGCGTTGTTTCTCCACCCCCGTGTAGTTGATAATGCGATCTCTGGAATTCGCCAGCAGTGAGTAAGTAAATCGAGTCTAATCTTTTTTCCCTTTTTCCCTATCCTCCATGCCCACTATTGGTGGATCGAGAGAGGTATAGATATTGGGCGCGGTTGGTTGATCAATACTTTTCTCCAGGTGGATGCGTATGGCCCTTCATCTACTTTATTGAATAGGCCGGAAAGAGATGCAGTCGATTGGTACCTGGATCTCTATCCATGATGCAGTTCATGCAATTCGGTTGATTACGATCTCGATCCAGTGAATGATCCACCACCGACAACTCTCTTCAAAACATCTCGCTCCCCAAAAAGGGAACGGTACCCTTTTCATGGTGAAGGAATCCTTCGATGGCTCGGCTACGGGGCGTATACAGATGGTCCCATATTTATACCCAATTGATTTGCTATTTTCTTCATTTCTTTGATAGAGGTAGTGATATGAACTTGCTATTGCTTGTAAGTTATATTGACTTGCGAAAATAACTAAATATGCATTAGAAGATTAGAAGCTGAGAAGTTATTTGTGTTAGATATGATTTTGTTTTACCAGTGATGTTTTAGAAGATTTGTTTTATCTGGAATTTGGCTACGAAAACAAAGACTGAGCAGGGTTGGACTAATGGTGCTATACAACCAACACTATGAGTCTACGAGGCTGATTTCACTTCTTCCGTATTTTCATGCTCTTATGTTAAGCAGTAATGTTATGCTGCTGGGCATTAAGCTTGCTTTTCCTAAGAATAAAACTAGAGAAGGTGGCCCTTTCTTATTGAACAAGCAGCTGCTAAGGACTATGATCAAGTTGTTCATATGTAGCATTTCATTTTCAGCTGGGCGGGGCGGATCGGGACGGGTACGGGTTTCTTAAATTCAAAGAGGATCGGACATGGTATTCTACATTCATAACCCGGTGGCGGGGCTGGTCGGGGCGGGGCAATGTTTCATAACTAGCGGGGCGGGTTCGGATTTTACTAAATCCGCATCTGACCCGCCCCATTGCCATCCCTAACGTCGAATAGTAGTCTTCACCTCATAGTCAGCCTTTACACTATCTGCATAATCTTCTCCTTCTCCTGAAAGTTATCATTTACACTATTTTAAGAACAGAGTTGGGAATTATTTCTAAGGTGAGCACAGAATAACAAAATGATAAAGCTTAAAGTAGTTTTGTATCAAAAATTTAAAGCCTTTAGTGTTTAAAGTGAAGCTCAAATGGTAAGAAATAAAGCTCAAGATTCACTTTCTTAGTTGGTTTTCACTTTTGTCGCTAAAGCGACTATACAAAATCGCTGAAAAAAAGTTAAGCTCAAATATTTTTTTTTCAATTGTGCAAGTTTAACATGCAAAAATGGCTAACATAACATTTCCTTTTAAGTAATAACAGATTTTTTTTCATATAAATAAAAAAATAACATTTTTTTATAATTAAGACGATTTTATTCTACTAATTGCAGGGTAAATCTTCTTGGATGGCAGGTGTTACAAAATCCGATGCATCTTCCATCCATGTGTAGAAATCCTCCAGGTCCTTAGCATATTGTGCTAATCTGTGAGTTACTTTATTTCCTGTTCGCCATACTAAACTAAACTCACATCTTTGAAAATTCTGACACATAATTTTTGCTTTATCAATCAAATTGCCTATCGCTAATAAGTTCTCTCCTTTTTGTAACGTTGAGATAATATTTGAGGCATCACCTTCAATGATTACATTTCGAAATCCACATTCCCGACCAAAGAGTGCAGCTTTAGACGCCGCCACAACTTCTGCACATTCAGGTTCAAGTACTCCAATTGTTTTCTTTGACAAATCTGCATAAAAATCACATTTGTCGCCTTGAATCACTATCCCAATACCAATTGCGTTCCCACTTTCAAACACTATTGTGCCGAAGTTTATTTTGTAGTATTTATGAGGAGGAACCTGCCAATTTGTTGGAGCCGTGGGCCTAGGTTGTACAGGCTGAATTTGTGCATCTTTGTAATGCTTTAGCATGTTAATAATGGACAAATATAACTTTAGCGTATCTCGCTGGGCACCTGAAAATAAAGTCTCATTCCGGTTATTCCAAAGACCCCAACAAAGTGCCACAAATACCTCAAACTCTTCTGTATCCACTCTTTTCTTAATATGCCTCCACCACCCGTAAACATTCTCTTGACAGGGAACATCTTTATAAGAGATTATACTAACATAATGTCCACACTTGCCTGGCAAAAGGTACATAGTCGAAGAACGTGATACATAGATTCTCCCTCTAATCCACATACAAAGCACACATTATTCACTTTCATTCCTTTACTTTCAAGTCGTTTACGGGTTGGAAGAATATCGGAGCATGCCCTCCAACCGAACACCTTTATTTTGCTTGGCATATTTAGAGACCAAATGAATTTCCATTTTACTGTAACCTATTTGCTTGTACCTTCATCCAACTGCTTCTCGCGTTTAATTAACCCTCTTTCCATAATAAGGCGGTATGCACTTTTTACCGAAACACATACCTTGTTTTGAGAAATGCCAAATTAGTCTATCTTCCCTTAATGATTTGCCAAAGGGCATTCTCAAAATTATTTTAGCTTCATGAGGCCAAAAAATGTCACGAATGAGACTTACCTTCCATTGCTTCCTTTCGGCATCAATGAGCTCTGAGACATAAGCCTCAGGTTGAAGGATTTTTTTTTGGTGATTGAACTTTGAAGGTATTTGGTTGCGGTAACCAACTCTCTTTCCAAATTTTAATCTTCTTCCCATTTCCAACTCTCCATTGCATCCTAACTAGTATAACTTTTCTTGACTCTAAGATACTCCTCCAAGTGTAAGAAGGTCGGTTCCCTAGCTGTGCCTTGAATATATCTCTGTCTTGAAAATATTTAGAACTGAGTACCCGAAAGAGAAGTGAGCTTTTGTTGGTAACAAGACGCCACACTTGCTTTGAAAGAAGTGCTAGATTGAAGGCTTGTAATTTTCTAAACCCCATACCACCTTGATCCTTTCTTCTGCACAATTTGTCCCAACTCGTCCAATGTAATTTTTTCTTGTCGTTCTCGAAACCCCACCAAAAGTTTGCCATCATAGCTTTTAGTTCCTCGCATAATTGCACGGGAAGTTTAAAGCACCCCATAGCGTATATTGGTATAGCCTGAACAACATATTTTAAAAGAACTTTTTTCCCAGCCTTAGAGAGAAACTTGGATGACCAGCCATGTATACAATTCCATATCTTCTCTCGTAGGTTATTAAAGATCTCTTTCTTTGATTTTCCAACAACCGAGGGCAACCCTAGATATTTGTCATGTGCTGCCACAACTGGAACACCCATCAAGTTACTCAGTTCAGACTTTACCATTTCTGGTGTGTTCTTGCTAAAAGCCATCGCTGACTTTTGAAGGTTAATTTTCTACCCTGAAGCTGCCTCATAGCCTCTTAATATCTCCCGTACAGCATGCACCTCCTCCTTTGTTGCATTAAAGTAGAGAAAACTATCATCTGCAAAAAGGAGATGTGACACCTTTGGACTATTTCTTCTAATGGCCACCCCTTGAATTAGTCCTTTGGACTCTGCTGCTCTGATCATAGCTGTGAAACCTTTTGCACAAATTAAGAAAAGATAAGGGGATAAATACATAGTTACAAGAGTTTGTCACATCAGCCTTTTGGCTTCAACAATTTGCAACACAAACAAAACCTTAGTTAAGAAGTCTCATGACTATCATGAGTCCTAAACACACTAACGCATGGGGAGACAACTGTCACGCCCCCAAAACGAGAAGCCGTGACTAACATCAAACTCCATTATACACCATTACAGTTCTAAAGATAACGGTATAGACAGAACAACTAAATCCTTTAAGATAAAATATCTCCACAAACAAAAGCCTATGACAATCCGTTCTCAAAATAATTTCATTACAAAACGATTACTAAACGCAGCGATGAAACAATATACATAAAAGTAATTCTATCAAATTACCCATACCGGGTTAAAGCTCTCAAAATGAAATTCATTAAACAATTTCGCACATAAGATCAATACTCTAATTTTAGGATTCATACACAACCTTAAACCAAGACCCAAACACGCCGATGACATAATCATTAAAAAGTATATCAGAGCATCTACGATGCCGCAAGCACAATTATTTGAATCTCAATCTTATTTATTTCAAAAGGTCCAAGAGTTAAATATCATCCTTTCAACTAACAAAAAATCTTCCTCATCAAAATCCACAAAAAACCAAAAAATATGACCAAAACTCTACTATTTAATACAATTTTCAAGTCTCACATCTAACTAATCCACTTCCGGGTAGAGTTCTCAAATGATTTACATTGCTCAAAGATACTAACAAAACTAAATGCTCTAATGTCCCCCAAACATGTCACGCCCAAAATCACGTTCGATACCTGTGGTAAAGGACAAAACAAACGTAGGGGGTGAGCTCGAATAGCCCAGTAAGTGAAAAACAAAATGGGAAGCAAATACGATGATTCGTAGTCCAAAACAAAACCAAATATTTGACGAACAAATGATAACAATTGACCATGATGCCAATAAGGCGAATCAAATATGCGAAATGATCATAAGGTGGTCCAAAGGACCCAACTGACTACAAGCCCGTAAGTACAAAAATGAGTAACCATATTTTACTGTCAAATACCAAAGCAAACGTCATTAAGCGTTTAACCCAAGACACATCTCAATTATATGTCGGGTATGCTTCAAACATGCGATGACTATGATGGTCATAAGACCCAAATATCGAACCAAACATACAAACATCAAACATCAAACGTGTGCTCCGGAGCGTACTAAGAGTCTTTGGCTCACTAGCATAACAAACATATGTCCAAAGAACCCTCTCAATTTGAGAGTTGTTCAACATAGCCAATATCAATCCTAAATTAACGATTACAAATGTACAAATGCAAAGGTGTGCTCATCAAGGCTCAAATGGAGGAAGGTATACAATGTTATAAATGAGAGTAAAAGTTAAACAAACTAATAGTGAACCAACGAAGATGAACAGTATTGGACAAAGCATAAGCTATTGGATTTCGAAAATACCTTCTTACAGCAAAAAGCGATAAAATCCCTTACCTCAAAAGCTTTCGAACGAGAAAAATCTCAAAGCACCACCTTAATGCTAAGGGATCTTCCCAAGCCTTCTAATCTTTCTCCCTCTCTATCTCCCAAAAAGAAAAGAACTAGGGAGCAAAAGAAACAAAGAACCCCAAAAAGGCTTGAAAGGAAGTAAGAAGTCTATTTATATTGAACAGAAAAATTTTAAGTTTTCATTCGAAAGAAAAGACATTGCCTTCGACCGAATCCAGCCGACGCAAAAAATGCTTCAAATTATTTTCATTCGACCGAAAACTTCAGTAGCTTATTCTACACACAAAAATCTTTTTATTCGAAGCAAAATTCATTTTCATTCGAAACCAAACTATTTTCATTCGACTTGAAACTTTTAATTTGACCGAAAACTTTTTAGTCGACCGAAAACTTCAGATTCCAAGACATCACTAACCTTCCTACTTTGATTCGAATGAAACCATTTTTCATTTGACCGAAAATTTCAAAAATGATAAAAACTGTTTTCTTAATATTATCGAAAGAGTACAAACTTATTTACTTAAAATAATAATTACGCACAAGAAAAGAAAATTTTTTGGGGCATTACAACAACCGAAAATTAAATCTGCAAGCGGCTATACAAATCGAGAGTGAACTCGCCACGCTATGGAATCACCGGAAAAAACAAAGCAGTCACCATCTTGCAAGATCCGCAACCTTCCTCCGCCATATCAAGAAACCATTTAAACTCTAATACAAAGAAAAGGAAAATAAAAACAATCAGTACAAAAGGCAACAAAAAAAAAATTGATAGTTCCATTGTTTTTCATAAATTTCAAACCTTGGTATGAGAGGACCCTATGGTACGTAAGATGGCACAAGTTAGCACTCCATCTCTAAAATCGATTCATTTAATAGCTTTCCACCAATGTATTATTACTGTTTAAAAATTTCAGATTGTGGGATCACATGAAGAAATAATTAATTATCTAGCATTTAGTTAGAAAAGAATTATCAGCTCATTAAATATATTAGATGTGTAGGATGCAGATGACCAGGCAAACATGCGAGCGACCAGCTGCTTCTATGTGAAATGTGGCTGCGACATAATTACTTCTTGCTCATACTAGGGGTTTAGCAATGGGAGAACTAATCTCTCTTGATGAATTACACACTTCATATATTTAATCAAATCGTGAAAAGATTTTGACTTTTATGTGACTTTGCAGTGATTTATGACAAAGCGTTCCTTTGTTCGGGCTGAGAACACCGCTAATTGTTTTATATGAGTGTCGCCTTGCTTCCTTTTCGAGATTGAGAAGAAAATAACTCGTTCTAAACAGAGTTGCATTACTGTTTTGTTTGTTAGTAAATATTATATCCCGATCAGTTACGGCCGTTAAATTAAAGTGCTGATGTAATAAAATAAAGTTAATAAAGAGAGGGGACATATTTAATAGCCAACAATCCTAAAGGGCTGAGCGTGGCACGAACGATAGAGTAGAATAAGCAAAAGAGCTTCTTACCCAAAATATCAGTTTTTTGTTCTGGTCACAAAATGGTAGAGTGCCTGCGTCTCAAATCTTGTGGGACTCTTTACCTACGCAACCAAAACTGTTTTACCTTAAAATCGTAGACTCTCTCCTCTGTCCCCTATGTCATATGCAACCCAAATCGCTGCATTGTCTCTTCCTTCATTGCTTTGTGTTCAGTTTATGTGGTTTGGAGGGTCTACGGGTCTTAAAATTGACCTGATTGTGTTCCTCTTTCTGAGAATGGCTTATCACTGGTTTAAAAATCTCAAATCCTTGCGCAAGCGGTTCTTCAGGTTTGTCAATATACCCCTAATAGTGTAGTTTATCTGGTTGAATAGGAATCAAACAGTCTTCAGACAAAAATAGGTATAACAACCCCTTCAATACCTTACACCAAATCCATAATCTTGTACAAATAATTTTTCCTCCACATACCATATATAGCAGTCTCTCCCATTCTCAAAAAACATCTTGAAAGAAAAAATAAACCTCCCAATTATTCTGACCACTAATCCCAATACTGTACAATCAATCAGTAAACAACTATCCATCTCTATCTAGCAATTTACTATAATAGAACTAATATAAGGACGGCTATTGGATTAACTTGTCTATCCGGTGACAACTTTAGATATGGATATCCGACCTTATTCACTAACGGTCCGTTTGAAATCAATTCTTTTAGGATTTGAATTTTAGATTTGGAATTGGATTTGGAATTCAATTCACTTTTTTTTTGTTTGGAACGAAAGAGAATTCAAATCACAGAATTCCAATTTTGCGTTTGGAGAACAAAGGAAATGGAAAGGTAATAAATTTTTAGACAATTATATCCTTGACTTACGATGAAAAATAAATTACGGTAAGCTGTTTCGAGTGTGCTGGTGTCACCACATGGTGGTGATGGTGATGGCAGCAACACTGAACGGGGTAGCAACATCGATAGTGAAAGTGGTGAGGTGGTCAAGTTAGAGTTGTCAAACGGGCCGGGCGGCCCGCGGGCTGGCCCGACCCGGCCCGGTTCTGGCCCGGGCTGGCCCGGCCCCGTGCATGAACAGTAGCGGCCCCAGCACAGCGGGCTTGGGGCCTGGGCCTGGACCAGGCCTTCATTTGCTCCGAAAAAGCCCGGCCCGGCCCGGCCCGGAAACGGGTTTGGCCCGGCCCGAAGTCGGCCCGGGTCTGGCCCGGTTTGCGGCCCGGTCTGCGGCCCGGATCTGGCCCGGTATGCGGCCCCACATGTTTGAATTTTTTTGTTTTTCCCCCTTTCTTCCACCCCTTTTCCAAAATTCCACTTTTACCCCCCCAACAGCAATATAACGGCTAGTTTGGGGGGTATTTTAGTCTAACCTATATTTTTCAACTCCTTTACACTCTTACCCTCCCCAACAACTATAAACGGATAGTTTGTAGGGGTATTTTGGTCTTTTGTGAAGTTTCTAAAATCTATAAATTCACACCATTTCTCTCTAATTTTTCACACCAATCTTCTTACTCTCTCTTACCTAAACATTCTATATTTCTACAAGCTTTGCTACTATTTTCCTCTCCAATTACTACTCTTGCTAATTACTACTAGTATTTACTAATTAGTACTCTTGTTTATTAATTACTAGTCTTGCTAAATTCTTTTTAATTACTAACTCTCTAATATTTGTTACTCGTTCATTCTTTTAATTGTTATTTCTTATTACTACTCTTATACTTGTGTATTTAGTTACTCTTACAAAGTTTAGCTCGAAATATGGCTGGATTATTGAAGAAAATGAGGCGTGCATCGTCATCACGAAAAACATCATCATCATCGCAAGCACCACCACCAGCACAAGCGCCAGCGCCACGGCCATCACAAACACCAATCCAAGCACCAACACAACCATTCGTTCCTGGACGAATGAGTACAGGCTGTATGATAGATACCCAAGCCAATTGGGAGTTCAATCAAAACATTCCAGATTTTGAATACACGCCTGATGAAGACCCCCCGCATTATAGTCAAGGACGCAGCTCGGTTGGCGAAGCTACTACTCCGTGGCATAATCTCAACCCTATGCCTGGTCATGATGAAGAAGGGCCGAGCAATGCCTCCGGTAATGAGCCAGAAGTCCAAAAGGGGAAAAAAAAGAAAGCCGAGTGTTGGAATCATTTCGATGTAGTTATGGTGGACGGCATCCGAAAAGCTCGATGTAAGTACTGCGCTAAATTATTTTCGTCTGGTAGTGGTAATGGACATCTTAACAGGCATTACCCTCTGTGTGCACCTCGACAAGGCCACGTCGAACCTACCCAAACGCAGTTATCTTTTGACGGTAAGTTATTTGTTTATAATCAGCGAGAGCAAAGAGACGGTCTCGCTGAATTTGTTATTCATGATGAACAAGCCTTTTCTTTTGCCGATAATCCTAAGCACTCTAGATATATGAACACATACGTTCAACCTTTGTACAAAAAGGTTCATAGAAACACAACTAGATCCGATGCACTCCGACAGTACAATGCTGCTAAAGCACGCCTTATCGATTATTTCGATAAATTTGAAGGTAAAGTTAGTCTTACTTCTGATATTTGGCAATCTCCTTATACTTTTGTTAGTTATTCTTGTGTGACCGCTCATTGGATTGATGTAGATTGGGTTATGCACAAGAGAATCATCGCTTTCGAGCACTTCCCTTATCCGCATGATGGAATGAACATTGCTATTCTTATATTAAAAGCATGCACCACATTTAAAATTAAGGATAAGATTATGAGTGTTAGTTTTGATAATGCTTCTAATAATAAAGTTGCTGTTGCAGCTTTAAAGGAGACGCTTCAACCTGTACTTAATGGTGAATTATTTCATGTTCGCTGTGTTTGTCACATTATTAATTTAATTGTTCAAGATGGTTTAGCTGCTGCAGGAGATATTCTTCTCAAAATGAGGGGTATGACAGCGTATGTTAATAGCTCGAGTCCGAGAACACAACAATTTAAAACGTTGTGTGTTCAATATAATATGCCTCGCAGGAGAGCAGTTACAGATGTGGTCCACAGGTGGAACTCTACATACCACATGCTTTTACACATTCTGGCATACCGAGAAGTCTATACGCATTTTCTACTAACCCAGTTCCCAGCCGGCTTGCCAACTCAAGAGGAATGGCAGATGGCCACATACCTAGCTGAATTTTTGGAGGTATTCTACACGTCTACCAATTTATTGTCTGGTACGTACTATCCCACCTCTCCTCTCGCTGTAATAGAAATTCTGAAGATGGCTACAATGTTAACAAAATGGAGATATATAGGACCCTTTAAGGAAATAGTAAAAGTGATGGATCAAAAATTTAATAAATATTGGAGTAAACTGCCTGTTATTTTTACTGTGGCTACTTGTTTAGATCCTAGGTTAAAGTTGCATGGCGTGAACGCCTCGATACAAGAGATATCGAAATTAATGTGCTACACAGCAGAGGAGACAACCGCATTCACAGCAAAAGTGAGCAAGAGGTTTGAGGACTTGTTCAACGTCTATCGTAATTCTGCTGACGTGCGCGGGCGAGCTACATCATCATCCACTGTTGAGAGGTATTATGCGCCATACCTTCAGGGCTTTGAACATCTAGTAGCAAGACAACTACCAGGTGAAGGTACTTCTAATTCGGCAGGTTCGTATACTTTTTCCTCTTTTAATGAGATTGGTGTATATGCAAATACTGATCATTATTCTGATTTATCAAGGCAAGAACAGGTTAATTTTAATTTGTTAAATTTTTGGAAACAAAATCAAAACATGTATAAAACTTTATCCCAAATTGCACGGGATGTACTGCCAGTGCAAGCCTCCACGGTTGCTTCAGAGTCGGCATTTTCAGCCAGCGGGAGGGTTTTGGATGACAGGAGGAGTCGTCTTAACCCCGAGTCGCTCGAGCTATGTGTATGTTGGAAGGATTATCTTGATGCGAAATACCGCGAGCAAGATAAACCGATTGATGATAGGAAGAGCAGTGACTCGGATATTGAAGTACTTCTGGATGATTAGGTAATTTGTTTTTATTTTCCTCTTTTGATCCTTTTGGTTGACGTTGCAGATTTCTTGATCTTTGATTGCTGATATTTTGGATAGACATGCATTATTATTTTGATTGTTAGAATTTTAAGAATAAATTTTTTCACAAAATATACTTTTTTTCCATATATATAAAATAAATTTTTACAAGCAAGATATATATTTTTTCGTATATATAAAAAAATAGGTAACTTCGCCTGTTTGTTTACAAGCAGCCGGTCCCAAGCCCGGATAAAAGGAGGAGGGCCTATGAATACATTTATTATTTTTCTATATAAATTGTTATGTGTTAAGATTTTATTAATAAAGCTCACCAAGAAGAGTATGAAAATGTTTAACATATAATAAAAAATATAATGGCTAACAAATAAATATGTATATACATACATACATATATATGTATATTACTTATAATGAAATAAAAGGATAAAGATTAGGTTCGTTAAATTGTGAATATTGCCTAGAGATGAAATTTAAAATTGAATAACAAGAAGAAAAAAAAAAAAGGGCCCGGGCCCGGCCTAAGCCCGGCCCTAGCTATTCGGCCTAAGCCCGGCCCTAGCTATTGGGCCTAGGGCCAGGGCCTGGACTGGGCCTAGGTTTGCCTTCGGCAGGCCCTGCCCGGCCCGGCCCGGTTGGCAGCCCCACTGGCCCGGCCCCGGCCCGGCCCCACAGCAGGCCCGATGGGCTTGGGCTGGGCCGGCCCAAGCCCGGCCCTTTGACAACACTAGGTCAAGTGATGGTAATGATGGTGGTAGTTGTGATAGTACTGGAGGTGGTGGTGGTGGCGGTACGACGGTGGTAGTTGTGGCAGTACTAGAGGTGGTGACAGTAGCAGTGGCAGTAGTGGTGGGGGATGCAGTGGTGACAGTGACAGTAGTGGCGGCAGTAGTGACAGCGACAGTGATAGTTGTGGCACTACTGGCGGTGTTGGTGGTGACGATAGTGGTGGCGGCAGTGGTGGTGGTTGTAGTGGTGGCTGAGATGGTGGGAGTAGTGTTAGCTGTGGTTGTGGGGGTATTGACAGTGGTAATGGTGGGAACGACAGTGGTGGTGGTGACAGTAGTGTTAGTGGTGGTTGTGGCGGCAGCGACAGTGATAATGGTGGCGACGTGGTGGTGGCAACGATAGTTGTGGTGGCGACAGTAGTGTTGGTGGTGGTGGTGGTGCGATGGTAGTGATGACAATAATGGTGCTGGTGGTGGTAGTAAAAGTGGTGTGGTGATAGCGGCAATGAAGATATTGGTGTTTGGTTAATTGTTGGCGAGATCCAGAAAAAGTATAAAATAAGTAAAAAAAAATTACTTTTAATTCAAATAAATCAAAATCTCATGAAATCCGACCATTTTTCATCAGATTTCACATAATAGAAACAAATCCAATCAAATCTCATGAAATTCAATTATAATTTCTTTTATTTAATATTCCAAACAACAAATTTTAAGAATTTAAAATAAAATTTCATCAATTTCATGATTCCAAATAAGGCTTCTGACCTTTATATGACATTAGTAAAAGGACTCTTACTTGCAGTACAATGGACCATTCCGACACGCTCCAGCTTTTCATGTTATTCACTTATTCTTCTTTTCTACTACTTTACAGATGTAAATGGATTATTCTTGGACAAGGTGGGACCACTTGTATATAACTTTTGTTACTTAACTAATAATTCAAACTATTATAGAACGAACATGGTAGAAAATTCAATACTCACATCTCTAATAGCTTTTACCGGTCAAGCTAGATTGATGTACATCGGACCGCTACATGATATTTTGTTGCAAAGGGATCTATGCTCCCACCTCTAACATCTTCTTTTGAACAATATTTGATAACGCTTATTAGACTATTTTAAATGTAATATGTGTGCACGATGTCATGATGTTCAATGTTTCCTGTAAACGCTAAAACAACTATCTTTATATATATATGCTATTCTCACCTTTTATCCAAAAAAAAAAAAGTACTTATGACATTGCACAGGAAATAGAGTGGTTTTGGTCTCAATAGTATATATACTGGTTAAAGCGAGTACCACCTTACTGGGCTCGGGTGAGCTTGGGCTACCCAATAGGTTGCAAATAGGGCCTGATAACCATGCCTAGTAAATAAGATCTCATACGGGTCAACCAAAAAATAAGTACTTTAAAGTGGACTTGGGCCTCCTGCTGAGGTTGGGTTACCACTTAATTTTCAAGCCTAGGAAAATTTTAGAAGTCAAAGATAGGAACTTGGAGTATCAATTGAATGGAAAGTGACAATGATGCCACCTCCCAATTGGAAATAAATTTTCATTGTAAGATGACAAGACTGTAGTACCACATGATAAGCTCTTAAAGTTTTTTTTTTTTGTAAAAATATTCCTTTTTGTTTGCTTGGTCTATAGAAGCCACTTGGGTATAGAACATATAGTCAGAAATGATTTCTTTCATTCGTTAACCCCAAAAACTGTTCCGGGAGTCGCTCAATCAAGATATTTAACCGGCTGAACTAGTTAGCGCTGCTGAATTTCCTCCAAGTTACTCTCATTTCAACCGAAGTTTATAGCGAAAAGATTATGAGGATTCGTTTATGGAGTTATGTACAAAAAAATGTTTGCATAATCTCTTAGTATAATTTAAGGCTTATGGGTACAGTATTCTCACATGAAAAAGGCTCTGTAGCTTGAAGAAAGAGTCAACAGGAGTAAAATAGTACTCCTAAGAGAGTATGTTTGGTCTGACCTTTGTTTAGCCATTAGGACACTAGCAGAGAGTCAAGGTACATGATCCTCAAATGCATATAAAAAATAGTGGTGAGAGTAGACTTGTTGAACCATAATGAAATGAAGAGGTGACTGATCAAGATACAACCAAACTTTGTTGAAATATTTGCACAGACCTAATTTCCACCGACACACACAGAGAGGAGACATTAGTGTGTGAACGCCATAGTCCGATTCTGAGGCTGTTTGTCATTTATGCAAAGATGGTGGCATCCAACACCATATTCCAAAAAACCCACCAAACTGTATCCTGGTTAATTGTGGGAGGTGGGGACTGTCCATAATCCATTGGCTCATATCATATTCAAGCTTGATTGCCTTATTATTCCGTTCCAAATACAACTACCAAACCTTCCACAACTGTACTATTAAGTAATTGCAAGTTGTCTCCGCATAAGAAAAAGGAAAAAAAAAAAGATTTGGTTACTATGTTTGTAAAGCTCTAATAAGTAGGTTATGAATAATTTGACCTGCCTCTTCATCTGCAAAACGGAAAGGTTATGAATGTTTACGTTTAATAGGAAAAAAAGCAGTTGAATAAAAGTAGAAGAAAGTGAAGATAAAGCAACTAAAAGGATGTTTCGTCTTTTTAAAACTATTCGTTCGAATCATTTTACAAAAGTTTTGACGTTATTTTTTTATTAGCTCGTTTGTGATAAAAAGTTCTAATTATGCAGATTAATCGCACGCCTATAGCTTAAACTGTTTTTAGTAATGAAATTAGTACAAGCCACATTTCACCTTTTTGGTTACTCATTTTTTGCTTTTACATTATCAAGCACTACCATTGATTAGAAGAGAACTTCATTTTCAAACACTGGTGATGGGTTCAGTACACTATGTCATCAAACCATTGGCCCCTTTTGTAATGATTGCAATGCTGAACTGCAGAAAAGGGTTAGACAAATTCAATTAAAAAAAATGCAGACAAATGCAAATAAACATTAACCAACAAAATCACAAGACTCATACTGGCTTTTGTAGAATCATTCCCATCCAATTCCCCCCCACCCACCCACCATTCTCTCTAAAGTGCTTTGATACTTAGCTTTGTTGTAAGTGCACTGTTGCTGCTTTTTTGCTTCATCAGTTTTACCAGTCATTAATCACTCTCATGTCAATGAACACTACCATTACATCCTTCGTAGTCTGCAAATTTCTGGCCTCAGCTTCAACTAAAGAGCACCACTTAATTAGCTTGCTTCCACCTAACCCCCATGCTTGTGCTTTCACCACTGCCACTACCTCTTATACCTCACTGGTACTATTTGTGGGTCTTCTTTAAACTAAGCCCCTGTACGCTGTTGTTACCTTTTAGAGAATTGCCTATGTTCTACCTCAGTGCATTATCTGAATTCAAATCATTTTGTAGTAATACATTCTTCTTGCATATAATGGGTGGGTGAGAGATCAAAGATCCTGAGGTTCCCCTCACTATTCTTTGGGAGGGAGATGGGGATGCAGTGGATTCTCGTGTTCATGGCATTCTATGTAATTGCCAGTAATTCGTCCTTTCTAGGATCTGCAGGTAATGGGTTCATGTTTTTCCTCTGTGTTGATAATTTTCTTTATTTGAATTTTGTGTGATGAAAATGATCCTTTTCTTAGTCATATTTGGGTCACTTCTCAAAGAATGATAAAATAAATAATATTTATTCCATAATATGGCTCTTCATGCAATTTGATACTATGATTTATAATGGAATCTGGGTTCTTGAAGATTTATTATGCTGTGATCAGTAATCATGGAAAAAGGAAGAAAATTCTTTGTCGTGAATTACCCTGCGGTTCAAATTGGTGACTCTAATATCAGTGCAGTTAAGCTGCATTGGGATGTATTGATTTGATCACTAGCTTAAGAAAAAATAGAAAATAAGCAGGAGAACAAGTCAAACACTGAAATTTGTGTTTTTGGAGTTCCCAACTTGATGTTTTAGTTTGGCAGTGTGGGATTGAAGTGTTTACTTTCTTCATCACCTCCCAAAATGCATGGAATTCAAATTGCTAGGTCCCTATAGCGCGTTACTGAATTTGGGATCCCAACTATTTAGTACTCTTCTAAAACTTTAGCACAATTGCATAGTCGTCAGGCAGATTCCTAGCGCGTATAATTTGATTCAATGTTTTCTGTCAAATTCAGCTGGATTGCCAATATTCGAGTACCAGGTAACGGGAATTTAAGAACTGTATTGCATTCGGCCGAGGATTTAGTGGAGTTTTCCAGACACCAAAAGAATGTAACTTGTTGCCAACAATTGGCGTTTCTTTTAAAGCTATCCAATTGCGGAGTAAATTTTGTTTCCCTAGAACCAGGGAAGAATGTAGCAATTTGATAGGATCTGCATCTAGATTTGGTTTTGGCCTTCTGAGTATAGGATTAGTTAGCAAAAACAACAATTATTTGGGCACTGTCGTAAAGGTCATTGTGCAATACCAATAGTTCTCTTTTATTTCTTCCTTTTACCAGCAGCAGTAGCAGTAGCAACAGCAGCGGCGGTAGCAGTAGTAGTGGTGGTAGTAGTAGTGGTAGTAGCAGCAGCAACAACAACAATGGTAAAGTCAATAATAACAATAGTAATAAAACAAGCAATAATATTGATCACTAAAAATCCAAGATTTTATTGTGCTGCTCTCTGATCACCATCCTTTGTTACGATGCTGTCTTTTCCATATTCACACATACCCTTCAAGAACTTTGCATTGCCATTAACTGCAATTTCTAGACAGAAATAACCGCATTGATCCTTCAGATCACAAGAACTTTTATTTTCATCAGAAGGACGTCACATGTCACCAGTAAAGCAATAACTAATTATCACCTATGGATGTTAGAGTTTGTCAATTTTAATCTATGTAATTATTTGCCGAAGCCTGAAGGGAAACTAGTTGGCTAACGCGCCATGAATTGTGGATAATTTTGAATTGACAAAATTGTAATAGGATCTCGACCACTGTAGATGCGTTTCTGAATATTTTCATACCTAATTTCTGAGCTGATTTGTCTCAGATGCTGCTGTCTTCCCGGCATCAACTCTGACCAGTTTTGGTGACAAAAGAAATGGAATGCTAGAAGCAGCATTGCAATTCAAATCACTCCATGATCCATCACCTAAAAACATTTCTCCAACTAAAGGTAGTAATAGTAGCTAGAGAAATTAATTTCATGTGCACTTCTACTTACATTAAAGAAAATGTGCACTTCAATTGATCATGACATGTTCTTGCCTTTTGTAGTTCGCATTCACCGCCACCATATTTTGAAGCCTTCCAGAAGTGCAATTGCACCTACAATGCCTTCTTTCAGACACCGTGGCCAGAAGCAAATACAGGGTTATGCACCTTCCCATTTATTATCATCTTACAAGCATCAATATAAACACAAGAAGTTTGGCAGTGTTTCCCCTCAACCGTTTAATCCGATTCATCCACCAACTTACAGCCAAGAAGGTTAGTTATATAAAGTGAAGCTATTCTCCCTTGAATTATTACATATTGCCTTCCTTTTGCCATCTGGCCATCTCACATCACTAACAATTTCTCTTCTGTGAATATCTTCTGCAAAAACTTAGGCCCTTCAATTTCCCCGTTCAGTTCTCCTTCCCCTTCACCAAATACCTGGGGATTACCTGGTCCTGCAACATCACCCACGTCAAGCCAATTTCAAGGTGTGAAGACTCATCTTCTGCTTTGGCTTTAAGCTTCCCTTTCCTTTAAGCATTATGATACACTGACCATGTCCTGTTTCTCGAAGTGCCCATGCCTCTGCCTACGACCTCTCCATTGAGCTCTTCCACAAAGAAGAAGAAACCTTTACCACCCTCACCACTTCTGGTACTACCACCTCCGCCTCCTAATGAAGGTAGACATGCGGTTAGCTTAATATTTTCTTGGTCCAACTTGCATTCCAAAACCTAGTAGCATGGGTAGACATGCGGTTAGCTTAATATTTTCTTGGTCCAACTTGCATTCCAAAACCTAGTAGCATGAATTATGACAAATAATAATCTGATGCCGCATTCTACTTGCAGATTGTACATCATTGACATGCACATATCCACTGACATATACACCTGCCAGATCACCCTGTGGTTGTGTATGGCCCATTGAAGTTAGACTAGGCCTCGGTGTTTCTCCTTATACATTCTTTCCTTTGGTCATGGAGCTGGCTAAGGAAATTGCAGATGGTGTTTCACTCAATCAAAGCCAAGTTCGCGTCATGGGAGCCAATGCAGCCGGCCAGCAGCTGGATAAAACTATTGTCCTCGTTAATTTGGTACCATTAAGTGAAAACTTCGACCCTGCTACTGCATTTTTCATCTACAATAAGTTCTGGAAAAGACAAATCTTGATAAAGACTTCCAACTTTGGTGCCTATGAAGTGGTATATGTTCGCTATCCAGGTCATGAATCGATCCTCAGTTATTTCTGGCTTCATTGAAAATCGGTGCTTACCAAATTTTGCTTCATAACATTTGTCTGTCCTTTTTCTATTTGCTCATGTATCTAATACGTACCTCTGAAGCTCATGCAAGTTGGTTTTTGCAGGTCTTCCACCCTCTCCACCTTCGGTTCCTTCAAGCTCTGTTACTATAGACGATCAGCCGTATCCTGGCAATGATAACGATGGTAGGAAAATAAAACCTTTGGGGGTTGATGTGCCGAAAAGAAGAAAGGACGGGGCTGGTGGAAGCATGATTGCTGTAATTGTTTTATCATCTGTCACAGCTTTAGTTGTTTTCGTAGGAGTTCTTTGGCTTCTGTTGTTGAAATGTGGATGCTCCATTTTTCAACCTGAACAAACCCCTCGTGTCTTGATTTCCTCCCATGGAAAACCATCAGGTAAACCTTTCTGATTATCCACAAAAATGAACAATTTGACCAATATGGCAACATATTCTGTTTTTCTTCCATTGTCTTCTGAATCCTTAATCTCCAGGACCTATTTCTCAAAATTTTTGCTTCTGTTTTACAACCATAAATAAATAGGACATGACTTCTCCATCATCTCCATTCTCATGCAACTAGTGTATATAAACTCAGCAGGAAATAATGGGTCTTTGAGGGGAAGCAGGCCTAGCTCAGCATCATTGTCCTTTAGTTCTAGCCTATTGGCATATACAGGAACTGCTAAGATTTTTAGCCTGAGTGACATCGAGAGGGCGACTGACAATTTCAATGCTTCAAAAATACTCGGGGAAGGTGGTTTTGGACTTGTATATAGTGGCATTCTTGATGATGGAAGGAACGTGGCAGTAAAAGTTCTCAAGAGAGAGGATCAGCAGGGAAGCCGTGAATTCTTGGCAGAAGTTGAAATGCTTAGTCGTTTACACCACAGAAACTTGGTCAAATTGATTGGAATCTGCACTGAAGACCATTGTCGGTGCCTGGTATATGAACTTGTTCCTAATGGAAGTGTGGAATCCCATTTACATGGTAGTACAAGTCTTTAATCTGTATCAAATTGTTTTGCAATTTTTGAGTCAACTTCCTCATACCATGTTAAGTGCTTTTTGCTATCTTCTTTGTGCGCTCTCAGGAGTGGACAAGGAAAGTGCTCCTCTTGATTGGTGTGCTAGAGTGAAGATTGCCCTGGGCGCAGCTCGGGGTTTAGCTTATCTGCACGAAGACTCAAGTCCTCGTGTTATACATAGAGACTTCAAGTCAAGCAACATATTGTTGGAAGATGATTTCACACCTAAAGTTTCAGATTTTGGGCTGGCTAGAACAGCACTGGAGGAGGGAAGCAAACACATATCAACACATGTTATGGGAACTTTCGGGTATGCACTTTCTCCGTTCAATAATAATTGTCCAAAGTCTGCTTCTACCTTTTCTTCGTCTTCTCCTATTAAAACAATTATCCTTGATATTTATGACATGTTTTGGTGGCAATATCAGAAACCATACCAAAACCAGCAGAGCCTTGGCATTAGTGATACCAGCTTAATATTGACCAAATGCGATAACATTCTAACTGACAACATGAAAGCTCAAGTCAGGAAACACAGCCAATGAATGATTTAGCAAGAACGTGGCCCTAGCCAGAACCTAAGATTAAAAGGAGAAAATGGTCAATGCAGAGAAATTGCACCAGGCCCATGTTTTATCAAGCGTTTTTTCCACCTTTGGCTAGCTGTGAACTAAGTAGTGATTATTGTGTTTCTTTCTGTGCTTAAATCTCTTGGCCAATTTTTGTTTTAATGCACGTCTTGCTTTGCAGCTACTTAGCTCCAGAATACGCAATGACTGGACACCTGCTTGTGAAAAGTGATGTTTACAGCTATGGAGTAGTTCTTCTCGAGCTCCTAACGGGAAGAAAGCCTGTAGAATTAACGCAGCCACCGGGTCAAGAAAATCTGGTTGCCTGGGCACGTCCTCTTCTCACAACAAAAGAGGGCTTAGAATTGGTAATTGACCCTCACCTAAAGTCAAATATCCCTGTGGATAGCGTTGCCAAAGTAGCCGCAATCGCATCAATGTGCGTGCAGCCAGAAGTATCTCACCGCCCCTTCATGGGTGAAGTTGTTCAAGCTCTGAAGCTTCTGTGCGATGAGTTTGAGGAGACAAAAGAGCTCATGTCGAGAAGTTGTAACCAGGAGGAGTTCTCCATCAATGTAGACAGTAAGCTCGATAAAGGCGCGGATGAGATTGTGGAAGTCTCGCAGGTCCATTATCCAATGCCTGGTTATGACCCCATTTTCCACACTACAATACCATTGTCGGCCTCAGACTTGAAGTGTTCATCGGTCGGATTCCAGGGACCAGAATCTGGGTCTTTTAGGAGACAATCCAACTCTGCTCCTTTGAAAATGGGAAGAAGAAGGCACTTCTGGCAACGGTTAAGAGGGTTGTCTAGAGGCAGCACCAGTGAGCATCCTTTCCATTGAAATCTTGCCCAGGATCATATTCAACGTCATGGTAAATAGTAATGAAGCATTGCGGATCCATATCTGGGATTTCAGTCATTTTAACTCCAAACTGTATTCAGTTCAGAGTTTAGAGCAAATGTTGTGTATCTAGCTTGACATTCATGACGAAGGAAAGGCTTGACGTCATTTGTCGACCTTCATCCTTTTATACCTACTTGCAGAACACAATTAGCGCATTTGTGAGAGATATAGTCGGACAGTTCATGGTTGTCTAATGTAGCAGCCTCTGTCCAAGTGATTGAGTTCAGTAGTTCATCGTATTTTTTTGTAAGTGACAGTTTTCTCGTAGGAAAGTACGTTTTTACATTTTATTATGCTTTTTAACACTCTCGTTTGTTACTTAAAAGTGCATTATGCACAAAACGTTAACTTTAGTTGCGACAATTCAAATGTGAAGAAGTACTCTGGAGAATTGGTTATCGCACTCTACTTTTTATCGCAAGCACTCTACTCGTATCCCTAAAAATTTCTTGGTTTTAACGCTTCTAGTGAAATTTTTGTTCTTTGATGACGAAATTGGAGCGTCGATACTAAAAGTGTGGTTGTCAATCCCTATATATATTCAGGTATGAATAATGACATCCTCAAATTCTAGGTTAATAGTTACTTCTCTTGCTCTCTGCTGACCGCAAAGTTTTAGCTATTTTCTCCTTTTTAAGTACTTTGTTTTCGTTATATTTGCGTTTGATTTGGTTGTCTGTGATTTTTTCTTTTTTGAGGGGATGTGAAAAGGTTCTTCGTTGTAAAGGTGACAGAGATAATGGTGTAACAAACAATAGAATTTAACGAGACAGAAGGATTTTCGGACAGTGAAATTATGATGTGTCAAAGTTATTATCTTTTTATCTCATTCGTTGATTACATCCTGTTACAAATGAATCAACTTTAAGAAGATAGAAAGGAATGTATATTTTCTCCCAATGATTTTCTAAATTGCCATGTACGAGTAAATTAATTGACAAATTTTGTGCAAGGCAGCTCCAAAACAACGTAATTCTGAATAATTTTTGATGTGAAATGACAAAAAGTACTTCTAATGATGTGAAAAAACGACGAAGATATCATTAATGACTTGATCAAAGTTACGTCACTTATAATCACGCCCTGATAAACAGCTCAATAGCATAGTAACACATTAAAATTCTCCGTATTTCAATGTCACAATTATTTATTCTTCATGTGAAGTATCCATCTCAACCAAACATGTCCACTGCTTTTGTTGGGCCGATTCTCAACCAATTAATCTAAGAGGGAGGTGCCTGCTATGGACCGTGGCCCAATCTTACATGGAGGTCGTTCGAGCCCGTTTGTACTTCGACTGATTTAATGACCCTGAAAAGGAAAAAAGGGCAAGAGGCTATACCCCCCCCCCCCCCTAATAGGAGTCGAGTTTATGTATTTTTCGCATATCATAAGTCAGTTTCATTATGTCATATCTACGTTTTTGCATCATAACAAATAGAAGAGAGACTCTCTTTCTCTATGACGATTCTCCCCTCTATTCAGATCTCTTTTGCATTAGTTTCTGTCGCCATGTAATAAGTTATTGCATTGATATTCTAATAATCTTGCAAAAACACTGCAAATCTCGCATCAGTATCTCTCATTAGTATTCTTGATTCTAGATTTCTCGCAATAGTTTCTTACTAGACAAAAACACCTTTACCCGAAAAAATAAAATATTTTATTTGATATTAATGTAGCAAGTATGTGTTATATTGATGAGCGTGCAAGTGAGAAGGGGGTCACTGATGGGATTGGGGGAATAAAATTGTTTTTTCATGTTTTAGTTTCCTTACTTTATGGAAGAATGTGGTGCTCTTTTTGATAAAAAAAAAAAGCGATTTTATTGATAGTGTTTTGAACACATCAATTACGACGTAAGCAGATCAACAATCAGGGCATCTTCCGGTTGCCCTGGGGGGGGGGGGGGGGGGAGTGCATAATATAAATGAACCTCGGATAAATACAAAAAAAACATCATCGTATCTAATACAAAAACAACTAGCACATAGCAATCATGAAAGTTTTTTGTAGCCGCCCTACTCCTACTCCTACTCCTGATACTAATTCGAACAAATAAGCCAAGGAGCCCAATTATAAGCTCACCAACCGCACACTCATAAAATGTTGGCGTTTTATGGTAACAAATAATTGCTTTCACAAACAAAAAGGTGATGATAGTCATAAAGTATCTTATCATTTTGTTTGTGAAAGCAATTATGTGTTTCCATAAAGTGCCAACATTTTATGAGTGTCCTGGTTGGTGAGCTTATAGTTGGGTTCCTTGACTTATTTGTTCGAATTAGGAGAAGGAGTAGGGCCGTTACAAAAACTTTCATGGTAACACATAGTTGCTTTCGCAAACAAAAGAATAATGGAAGAAACACAGTAGATCGAGGTACCAAAAGGTGATGACAGTCACAAACAAAAGAATAATGGAAGAGCAAATGTTGTGTGTCTAGCTTGATATTCATGACAAAGCAAAGGCTTGACGTCCCTTCATTTGTCGACCTTCATCCCTTAATACCCTATTCGAAACACATAATTAGCGCATTTGTAAGGAATATAGTCAGACATTTCGTGGTTGTCTAATGTAGCAGCCTCCGTCCAAGAGATTGAGTTCGGTAGTTTCTCGTATATTTTGTCAAGAGAAAAATTTTTCTCGTAGGCAAGTGTACTTTTACATTTTAGTAAGCTTTTTGACACTCTCATTTGTTACTTCAAAGTGCATTATGCACAACTTTACTTGTGACAATTCAAATGTGAAGCAGCATTTACTTATGACAATTCAAATGTGAAGCAGCACTATGGAGAATTGATAATTGCACTTCAATTTTTATCGCACGCACTCCACTTGTATCCTTAAAAATTTCTTGGTGGCACTTATTAATTCTTCTAGTGAATTTTTTTTAATGACGAAAGTGGAGCATTAGTGCTAAAAGTGTGTGGCTGTCAATCCTTATATATTCAGGTATGAAGAATGCCATCCTCAAATTCTAGGTTAGTAGTTACTTCTCCCGACTGCAAAGTTTTAGTTATTTTCTCATTTTAAGTACTTTGTTTGCGTTTGATTTGGTGTCTGTGATTTTTTTCTTTTATGAGAGGGTATGAAAAGATTCTTCGCTGTAAAAGCGATAGAGTCGTAACAAATGGTGATCACCATTTGGCACTACCATGGTTGTTTACACAGAGTCCCTCGAGCAGTTCAGGTACATCCTCAAATTCTAGGTTAATAGTTACTTCTCTTGCTCTCTACCGATTGCAAAGTTTTAGTTATTTTTTCTTTTTTAAGTACTTTGTTTTCGTTATATTTGCATTTGATTTGGTGTGTCTGTGATTTTTTTTTCTTTTATGAGGGGGTATGAAAAGGTTCTTCGCTTAAAGGCGATAGAGAAGATGGTGTAACAAACAATAGAATTTAACGAGATGGAGGAATTTTCGAGCAGCAGAATTATCTTGGGTCAAGGTTATTATCTTTTAATCTCTTTATATTATATTGTTGTGTCCTCTCTCTTTTTTTTTTGGGTGTGCGTGTGTGGAAGAAGGGGGAAGGGGAGGGGGTTTGAAATGAATGAACTTAAGAAGATAGCAAGGTTTTTATATTTTTTCCCGATGATTTTCTAAAATGCCGTGTACGAGTAAACTACTTACTCTAGTAATTAGTTGGCAAATGTTCTGCAAGGCGGCTCCAAAACAACGTAATTTTGAATAATTTTTAATGTGAAATGGCAAAAGTACTACTAATGATCTGATAAAACTACGAAAATATCATTAATGACTTGATCAAAGTTACGTCACTTATAGTCACGCCGTGATAAACAGTTCTATAGCATAGCATAGCAACATATTAAAATTCTCCATATTTCAATGTGTCACAATTATTTATTCTCCGTGTGAAGTGATCATCTCAACCAAACATGTCCACCGCCTTTGCTGGGCCGATTCTCAACCAATTAATCTGAGACGGAGGCCCAATCTTACATGGAGGGTCGTTCGGGTCAGTTTGTACTTTGACTGATTTAGTGACCTTAAAGAGAAAAAGGGAAAGAGGCTCTACCCCATCCTATTAGGAGTCGAGTTTATGTATTCTTCGCATATCATAAGTCAATTTCATTGCAACATATTTATATATTTGCATCATAACAAATAGAAGAGAGACTCTCTCTCTCTCTATGATGATTCTCTCCTCTATTCAGATCTCTTTTGCATTAGATTCTGTCACCATGTAGTAAGTTATTGCATTGATATCCTAGTAATCTTTTTTTGAGTAACACTGCAAATCTCGCATCAGTATCTCTCATTAGTTTTCCTGATTCTAGATTCCTCGCAACATTTTCTTATTAAACAAACACACCTTTACTCGAAAAAATGAAAATTTTAATGTGATATTGGTGTAGCAAGTATGTGTTATGTTTGCGAGCGTGCAAGTCGGAAAGGGGCCGGTGATGGGGATTGGGGGGATAAAAGTGTTTTACATGTTTTATTTTCCTTACTTTATGGAAGAACGCGGTGATGTTTTGAAAGAAATAAAAAAGCGCAATTTTATCGATAGTGTTTTGAACACATCAATTAAGGCATAAGCAGATCAACAATCAGGGCATCCTCTGTTTGGAAAAAATAAAAATGCATAATATAAATGAACCACAGATACAAACAAACTTCATCGTCTCTAATACAAGAACAACTAGTAGGTAGCATTCATGAAAGCTTTTGTAGCCGCTCTACTCTACTCCTAATTCGAACAAATAAGCCAAGGAACCAATTATAAGCTCACCAACCAGCACACCCATAACAAGTTGTGCACTTCATGGTAACACATAATTGCTTTCACAAACAAAAGAATAATGGAAGATACATAGTAGATCGAGGTACCGAAAGGCGATGACAGTCATGTTATCAGTACTTGGGGAACACATATTATTGCGGATACAACAGAATGGAACCAGCCGTATATTCCATTCTTTTGTGGGCAAGCCTGCCTATCTCTACATAATGACTGCTTGCTAAAAATTTTGAATCACAAAATCACATTTTCCACCATTACAGAACACACTCCTCCTCCTCTACTTCTAGTCAAGAGCTCTGGTTTAGATCCCTATAAACCGGCCGCTCTCCCTAACCTCTCCCTTAGAATCTTCACTCCCATGTACCTGCAGAAATAATGCATGTTGCAACAAATTATTGGTGATAACAACATTATAAAGAGAATCCAATATGCAAAAAAGTTTGTTGAAGTGATTGTAAATGATCTTACCTGCCCATCATCATTACAGTGGCTTGAGGGTTAGTGCCCGGGGAATCGGTGAACGTTGAACCGTCGATGACACGAAGTCTGTCAACGCCAAGAACCTTGTAGTCGGGGCTCACCACCTTGCCAACATGGCACCCGCCATGGTAGTGCCAAATGGTGATCACAGTGTCTTTGCAGAACTGCTCGAGGGACTCTGTGTCATTGGTGTGCTTCGGTATTAGGTTGACATTGGCCGCGACGCTCCTGTTAAGCACCTTCTCCACGGTTTCTTTGTCACACTGTGTGTAGTTGGTGAATTTTCGGGAGGTCACGAGCTTCTCCACAATGCGGATGCCTTCCACGCAGCGCTGCAGGTCCTGTGGGTGGCTGAAGTAGTTGAAGGTGATAGACGGGTTGTCATCAACGTCTGTGTTGATCAGGCTGAGATGGCCTTTAGACATGGGACTGGCGATCTTCTCCAGGATGAAACCTCCGTTAAATGCTTCGTACGGGAGTTCATGCTTATTCTTGATGTAGGCTTCAATGGCTTCTTTGGATCTCTGCTTTGGAGGAATGGTCGATAGCTGTCCAATCTAATCATACAACAAGGATTGATTTTAAGCAAGGGGTTACAGTTTCTACAGTGATACCATCAGCCATTCCTTCTTTGGCTACCCCTGAATAACTAATCATTGCCATTATACAAAACGATGCACTAATTACCCTTACAATCGTCCTCAAATTATGAACTTCAAAAACAATGACAAGCAAATTCTTACTAACCTCAGCTGACATCATTCCATGGTTCGATTGAATGCTATCTGAGGACTGGCCGAATCCACTGCTAGCCTCAATGTACACGCCCTGCTTGGTAATTCCCACGGTTTGAATTAGCGTCTTCTCCACAGGTTTGTTGGTTGGGACGAAGACCGCGTTCATGGGGTTGTCTGCCATGCCTTCCCCCACAAACTCATTGTCAAGCACCACTGAGATGTTCATCTTCTTGAGGTCTGCCTTCGGTCCAATGCCACTGAGTAGTAGCAGTTGAGGGCTACCAATTGCTCCGCACGAGACTATAATTTCACTCCTCTGCCTCGTTGAAAGAAATGCTCGGTGTTGGTTCCCGTTTTCATCTTTGAAGATGACTCCAACTGCCTTTGGCTTCTTCCCTGTATTGAACATCAACAACCCATCAGCAACACTGATGCTCGTGTAAATCGCCATCCTTCATGATTTCTAAATTGATAGTAATTGGGACTTTTGAGTGACTTATTATGCAAGAAGTCCAGACTCCCTTCACCCTTTTTTGCAATGTCATTCTTGATGTCCACAAACTGGGCAAACTGGTGCCTCTTCGTACACAATTGTCACAGAAGGCAATAAAGTGTCGTAAAAAGTTGAAATCTGCCGCTAATGCTAATCGATAAAGTCTACACGGACAGTTTCGTTGCTAAAAGTCAGACTGATTGCAGAAGTTGGAATGTGCTAGCTACTCTAGCAGTGTTTCAGAATGCTTTCAAGTTTCTTAACAAACCTGTTGTGTCGAAAACAATCTTTTGAACGGATGCATGGATTAAAACATTGAGCTTCTCAGGGTTTCCGGAAGCAAGCAGTTCAGCAGCAGTGTGACGGCGACCGTACTTGTCAAAAATTGTCCCACCAACCTTGGTTCCATACAAGTGATCATACGTAAAGCCATTGAAAGGCGAAATCCCTACTTGCAGAAGACCGTCCCTTACCGCCCTTTGATAGGCCGAAAACTCAGGCCGGTGAACAATCTGTTTCTCAATCCACGGGTACGACTCGTTCACCAGTTTAGCATCCCATCCAACTTTCTTAATATCACTGCAAGCAAGGAATTTTTGTTGAGAAGTTAACATAAAGCGAAAAAGAAGCCGTCGAGAGACAACTTGCACCTATCCTCCAGTTATATCATATGCATTGATAGTTGTACTCAGACCCCGGGACTCAAATTTATGGTTGCTACTTGCAAGCCAGAGCAAATCGCCTGAACTGCAACGGATCAGTTTCTTCTTTTCACACTGTTCATACACGTGAGATGAGCTTAATTATTGGACTAAATACACCTATGTCCTTGAGGTTAGGGAATAATTACAGTCAATGACACAAAGTTTCAAAATATAACATCCGTGACCAAAAGTGTTTCAAATGTATCACCCGTGTCCATCCGTCAGGGTTCCGTCCAAAAAGTGTACTTTTTTATTATGTCATCAATACGTATTTTAAAAATGACGATACTGCCCCTTGTACTGTATATACTTAATATTTTCAAAAAAAATTGAATTAAGATTTCAATCTGCAAATTAGGGTTTTGAAATCCTAATTTGCAAATTAGGATTTTGTTGAAACCCTAATTTGCAAATTAAGGGTTTCAAAGCCCTAAATTTTCAAATTAGGGTTTCGTTTGTTCAAATTAGGGTTTCATTTTTCAAATTAGGGTTTTTTAAATGCCATTACTTCACCCCTGGCAATTCCCTTCCCCGCCGACAGCCATTTTCTCCTATCTTCTTCCTCATCCCACTTCCCCTTCTCCATCTCAATCGGTGACCCAACAAATCCAACTCGCCGCCTTAATCAACGGCTAACGACGACGACCGAGTTTTCGCATGGGAGATGGGCCTACCCACCGTCGATGACCGGAGAATCAACGCACCATGCTCCAGGTCAACCGTGCGTCGCAAAACACTCTGTCAGGTCTCCGCAGAGGCCAGCTCCAGACGTCGTCGTTCAACAACCACAACCAATCTGTCGGTGGAGATCGACGAGGAGCCGGATCTGTCCGATTCCCGGAAGATCCTGCTGACCGACGACGAAGGCGATCGAGCGGAGGAAGAGATTCAAGGTGGTGTCCTCAATGCAGTTGAGGGTGACGACGGAGGGGAGAGGGGGCTCCCGATGCTGCGGCTTGCTCAGTGGGGAGATCTGTTGCGGCGGCGAGCTGGGGCTTGGGTTATCGGCGACATGGGTCGAGGGACGGGGCTGGGCTGCCGGCGGCATAGGGCGAGGGAGTGGGCAGCAGATCTGGAGAAAAAGTTTGGAGAGATAAACCTAATTTGAAAATTAGGGTTTTGATAGGGATGTATGGTATTTTATTTTAAAGTCAGGGGCAATCATAAGTGTAATTATTGCAAACTATTGTCCTCGTGTGTAATTATCCCCAAACCTCGGAGACATAAGTATAATTAGCCCTTAATTATTTAATTACCATACTTCCTACAGATCAAGCATATGACCTTGGCATTCCACAAATCATTCATCAACCAGTGAAATATTGAATTACACAATCCATCCATAAAATGAGACCTTCATCCAACCTATATTTGTTAAATCCCAGTATGTGTCCTTGAAAGCTGTGAAAAAGTTGACACACACAGATATGTTGAGCAGCGGCAATGGTCTCTTTACACTAGTTAAAGGCGTTACGGTGGACGCTGTTCTTAAGCTCTAAAGTGTCTCTTTTTCAGGGACGTTAAGAGAAAAGGACACAGTGTGTCAAGGAGTACCACTAATGTTTCTTAGGATGATTTAAAGGAGAGCATGGCAAAGAAAAAGGGAAAAATTAAAGCATGCTGCTGCTGCTAAATGAATGGGATGATTAAGACACGCCGTGTGATCAGTTGCAAGAAATTAAGCACACACAGAAGTAGGGTTTCATCATAGTGGTAGTTGTGTCTGGTGGGGTGCATGCCTCTCTCGATGTGCTTTCACTCCCATGGCTACCATAAATGTCTGCTTTGTCTTTAGGTCTCCGTGCAGTGTCAACCTATTCTCTCCTATTTATCCAACAAAGAGAGACAAACAGAGAGAAGACAGGTAAGCTTACATTGAGGACCACCATGCATTCTAGCTAGCGAGGCAGCATTTACTTGACGTATAAACACAAGGAGGATGGAGGAGATTCATTGATGTTCTGCTATTAATTATGTACGACGATGATGTCTTAAATATATCTGTCCGCTCAACACTCTCAACTTTGAACGCTAATAAATGATGCCCAACCAATCGGCCCTCGCCATTGATGTTCATCACTTCACAATCACTAATTAACTTTCAGTTAGATGGTTCGACTAAGTATGCCTTAGTTTATAGTACTTGATAATGACTCGCAGCATTATTGACGTGTATATGGAATGCAAAACACCGCTTTTTAAGTACCTTTTGAGATTGTAAACGGTCAGATCGCCAGCTAAATTTGGTATTGCACATGTTACTATGAGATAACACTGTGCTGCATGCAAGATGAAAGAATTGATACTCATAGCTAGCATAACCTTTTAAATTGCTTTGATTCAATCCTTTACATTAGAGATATATTATTTGTTGAGTCCACGTGATTGACTTAATTGCCTTAGCCCGGCTGTTCGATATAGTGAGCTGAGCAGCCAGGCTGCCACCTATACGAAAAACAAATATTGTCCACCACAAAATCTAAGAAGAAAAAAGTAGCAGCAAGGGACATAATCGTCTTTTCACATACCCTAATTTTTTAGGAACCAATTTTTTTTTTTTTTTTGAAGCAGTACAACTCTATAATTATTCTGCCAGTTCTTGGCATCAGTGTTGTTCTATTTTGGAGAAGGGCCACAACCCTTTGGAAACATGAGAAGTGGGTTGAATACCACAAACCCAAAATTTCATAAACTGGGTATATAATATTTCTGTGAAGCACTGTTAGCTTTGCGTTATAAGTTCCACATTCAACCACCACATGCACTACATATATATATATAGAGTTGGTTTTAACTACAATATCTCCCTTCTTTTTAGAGAATTGACACTAATTCCGTTTTTGTGTGTCCCTTAAAAAGCCTAAATGTCTGAAAATGAATTGTAAAATCTCCTGATGTCACATTTTTCATGCGATTCTTCCAAACGAGTTATAAAAAAAAGGAATTAAGACGTAAGTGGTGACGCAGAGAAACTTTTTACACGGAGAGTGGGTCCTAAGTACGCTCGTAAGAAGGTCAATAAGAGAGCACCACAAAAAAATTAAGGAAAGGAAGGGAGTAAGATGGAGGGGACATTTATGACAAACACACACGTACCTTGCGCTAGCTCTGGTATAGAAGCCGGCATTGATGCAAGTACCTCCACCCAGAACTCGAGCCCTGGCGTTGAAGACTCCATCAGTGGAGACGAAGAACTGGGAAGCCGAGGTTGATGAAGTGTCCGCTAGAGAGATGTGGAAGTTTGACAAGAAGGACACGTTTGCATTGGCAAAAGGTGCACCCCCTCTTTCTAGCAGTAACACCCTGAACTTTTTAGAAAGGGTAGCAGCCAGGGGGCACCCTGCCGTGCCACCACCTACGATGATGTAGTCATACGCCTTATCTCGACCGTTCAATGATGTCGATGTAGAGGCGAACGAGCTCGCCCGTCTGATGAACGGGTACCTATCTTCCCAGTAGTATCCCCCACCTGCATTTATGATTGAGTTCTGGTTAACTTGCGTGTCACAAGTTCGCAGCAAAAGGCAAATGAATGGGAAACTAGAAATCACTGCTATGGTAGGCTGCAGTTTATGAGTCCATTATGGCCACCGAATGCATAAATATAAGCGAACAAGCTTTTGGTACCTCCCCCAACTAACAACAACCCACCTAAAAGAAAGAAGGAAAAGCACAAAATCCGGTTTTGTCGTGAAAAGATACTCAGATTTGTCATCATTTAAAGTGAGAAGAAAACATGAGAAATCGACTTGAAAAAGACGATTGAAAAGCGATTGCTAGGTAACTACATGTTCAACTCAAAAGTATGCTGAAAGGAACACCAGGTACGAGACGCGAACGTAATGCAAGGAAGGAGAATAGCTCAGAAGCCAACATTCTCTCTACAGTGTAAAGGGCTTTGTGAGTGTGAGAGAGCGCAAACGAAGGGGAAAGAAAGTACGTAAAAAGGGCTCTAGCGGCCTACCCAAAAAAATCATCTAATAAGTTAAAATGGCCAAGCTACAAAGTGTAAAGGGGGGATTATAAATTACTTGAAATCTTACTTCAGCAACTGAAATATCACACAACTTCCTGTATGAGAAACTCAAAGACTAAAGAGAACGAAAGGAACCTTGACAAGAAGGGAGAGAAGTGTTGAGCCAGAGAAGAAGCAAGCAGAGAAATAGCTTCTTCAGAGGTGGTGCCGCCCAAATCAAAGCCATTGAGAGGCAGACACAGGGAAGCTAATTCACAGGAGGAGATTTCAGTTTCCCAACCTTGAGAACCTGATTTCCTTGATGTGGCTAACTCTGGTTGGCCTTGTTCTGTGTGTAAGTCATCATAAACCCCACTTTATGTGTATATTTATAATGGTAGCACAACACAAACCCAAGAGAAAAAGTTGTTATAGTGTCAATAAATGATTAAAGAGGAGGAGATAAGCAGCACAGCAGCAGAACAGAGGATGCATTTCTCTCTGATCTCCTCACTCAAATAGAATTTAATGTCACAGAAACTCCAACTGGGATGACATTCAATGGGGTGACATTAAATGCTACGGTTGGAGTGATCATCAATGCGTGGCCGTTTGATTACTTTTATCATCTCATCACGTCCGTCCAGTACGTGGACAGCACCAGCCCTCACTTTTACTGCTACTACCAGCATTCTCCTTTCCTATCAGTAATTAGAGCGTATATTAGAATGGCGGAAACAATAGTTTACATGGAAAGTGCTCACTCTTGTAATGTTTGGTGTAGAATGACCACTAAACAGGCAAATTTGGTGTAAGCGAGATTTCGCGTGTAGGTTTCTTCAGGATGGCCTTGCTCGTTTAGGTTATTGAAACTTGTAACACTTAAGATTAATCATCGTTCATGATGTCTACCCGATGTGCAATTGTTATCTTACATATGACAAATGACATTTGTAATCCTTGTGCATTACATGCATCTAAATTCATCTCATGAATGTCCCAAACAATTTCTCATGTGAGCATGAACATATAGTTGTGATTTTCTTGTAAATGTTAGTTCTACAATATATGAAAATAGATTGTGATTACTAAATTCTCTATCTATACTTGGCGGGAAAAAAAACTCTTGTGCTACAACTATTGGCTTCACGGTGATTTAGTTGTTCTTTATTTAGTTAATTTTTTTTTATAACCAAAGAAAGCCCAAAATGCTACATAGAGAACACATCAGACGTAGACAAATCAGGAGGGGGGGCAGCATTTGGGACCTGCTTGTTTAAATGACTGAATCAACTTTGGAAAACCCAACAGACAATCTGTATTTCTACTTATATTTGAGGAGATATATTCCCTTAATTCAATTGTTCAAGATTAGGCATTGGACCTTCCATTATCTGTTACTAGAAATTGGCTTGTTCTGCCAATGCACTAGTCTTTTGAATAGGGAAAATTTATGATGGTAATTTCATGGTAGGTGGCATAGTATGAGAATGGCATAACATGAGAATGATGGGTGTAGAGGTGCAGAGCTAAAAATATTGAAGTCCTCGATCTTTTGTAACGAAGGCATTCTCAACAATTAACCGCTTTTTTAGCGACAATTTTTTTAAAAAAATACTCCAGAGCGTCCACTTCTGAGATTGACCCTCGAACGAGGTTAAACAAATTGCACAGTTCCATCCTTACTTTATGGTGTTCATTAGGACTATTATAGCGCGAGAACAGAGTATAAAGAAGAGCAAAGGCATAATGGTAGATTGGTAGGTACTAGGTTGAATACAATAACTTTGATGAGTCAATGCCACGAGGTCATCCACGTTTTGATCATAACTTTTGAACTTGGTTAATTGACTAAGGCCACGTTTGACGCAGCTTTTTTTCCAGCTTTTTTTTCAGTTTTGGAAACTGGAAAAAAAAAGTGCGTTTGGTAACCATTTTTTTTTTCCTTCTCCAATTTAAAAAACCAGTTTTTAAACTGCAGAGTAAAAAAAAAAACTCCAGAAACTGATTTTTTTTTTCACTTTTGGTTTTTTTTTGGAGACCACCACCAACACCCTCCTACCGCCGGTACCACCTCCGGCCGCCGGTCGCCGACAGCCACCTCCGGCGGCCGGCGACCACCGCCGGCTACTGCCGGCAGCCACCTCCGGCCGCCGGCAGCCGGCTGCCACCGCCGGCGGCCACCTCCGGCAGCCACCAGCCACCGCCGGCCACCACCACTGTCGACCACCGCTACGCCCCACCACCACCACCGCCACCGCAAACCACCCAAAAAAAAAGTCAAAATAAAAAGGGTTACCAAACACCAACAAAAAAAAAACTCAAAAAAAAAAAGGTTATCAAACACCCACTTGTTTTTGTAAAAAAAATAAAAATTAAGCTGCTCTTTAAAAACTGAAAACCAAAAAAAAAAATTTGTCAAACGAACCCTAAGTGTACCTTAAATATGTCACTTTTTGCATATTAACATGCCAAACTACTAAAACAATGTTTCTATGTGTTGAATAGCAATTAATGCGCTACTACGTAATATGTAGTGGGTTCGAAAACATACCGAATATTCCGACAATGGATCCTTGTTGTTACAAACACGCTTGATCTTTTTCGTAGGTATGAAAACGATTACTAGAATCGAGTTCTTCGTCCACGAACCAAATCCTAGAACTTGGTGATTGTTCTACAGAGAGTACTATAGAGAGAGGGATTGTCATGTAACTTATTGTCTATCACTTGTTGCTGTGACTTATAATTTCTTGGGATATCTCTAACCTTTATATAGAGATAGTATTTAGAGACAGACTTTACCTCAAACACTTAGGAAATAAAGATGTATTTATCTCAAACACCTATGAGATAAATATTGTATCTATCTCAAATACTTATGAGATAAATATCCTCTATATAACTGTATTTATCCATACTAACAAATACACATTATCTGTTAGTGGGCGGATAATGGGTCCACTGACCCAATTTATTAACAGCTCCCACTCGCCCACACACAGGGCAAATAAATCGTGCAGTCCCTCCTTATCTCTTGTCCACTCATCTCCTCATACAGGAAATGGAACGTGCGACCTACGAGAAAAGATGTCCAGTTGAGGAGTATTGTATTAAGTTATCACCAAACTAACACAATACATCACTCCAAAAAATCTCGTATGTACCCCAGATAGTTCAACTACACCAGATTAAACACTCTCAAATCCCTCATAATGAGCAGTGTTAAACCTCTCATATGTTATGTATTCATGACTCATATCGAAAAGAAAAAATCGACAAAGTCGCCCGGGCTATGAATCACACAACATGGTGTAATATTGAACTTTCTTCCCAAAGCCCTCATGTCATTCCAATTAGACCCAACCGCTTTCCTAGACATGCCCCGCGAGACCGCATCATCCATGATCCAAGGGTACATGCTAAAGTAGCGACATTGAGTATCCTCTTCATGACATAGTCTAAGGTGAAAAGGGTACTATATAGGATCAAAAATATTTCGATCCAAGTGGCTCACACAGTGACGAAGCAGGGATTCATTCGTCACTCCCACTGTCGGTCTGCATTTAGCACATGCAGTATGATTTGCATGCTATGGCGTAACCCGCAAGGGCGTGTCACATAAATGTATAATAAAATACGCCATACGAATCTGAGTCTAGTCGCTGTACAAGCGCCTAACCTGAGTTTTTCAGCCCAGTCACTCTCATAGTGCCTGCCTGAAATCTCACATTCGGCTGTAAACAGGCTACATAGAGTTGTGGAGATACTCTATGATCGACCTACCTTTATAGGTCTCATCTTAGCTCCAACTAAGGCGACATGTTTGCTTTACAAGCTGTATCATCTTATTCGCCCTCTTGGCGCCTAAGACAATTATGTCTCATCTTGCTCGCTATCTTAGCGCCAAGGTGAATTACCCGTGTGAGTGGGTCAATTCAAGCCTGGTGACACTCTCAATAAGGATGTATATGTAATCACAAAGATTACATTCATTCCAAAATAAACTCAAATCAAGGAATGAAAATATAATAAATAATGTCAAGTACATAAGATGCCATAAACATATCAAAACCTACGTAGTCCCATACTCCTAATGTGAGAAAGGAAAACATCTCTAGCAATAGGCTTGGTCAAAGGATCAGCCACCATTCTGCCAGTAGGTATATGCTTCATGGTCACCTCTCCGTGCAACTAAAGTTCTAATGAAGTGATAACGAAGGCCTATGTGTTTGGCATTCCCATGATATTTGGGGTCCTTTACAAAATCTAGGGCAGCTGTATTGTCACAGTGAATAATGACAGACTCATCTGCATGAGCTGTAACCCCTAGAGCCTGTAAGAATGACCTCAACCAAACAGCTTCCTGGACTGCTGCTGAACAAGCAACATACTCCGACTCCATCGTGGATAGGGCGATGCAAGTCTGTTTCTTGCTGCACCAAGAGATAGCTCCACCTCCTAGTATGAATACATAACCTGAAGTGGATCTGCGCTCATCTTTATCACCACCTCAATCAGCATCGTTGTATCCTCTCAGTCTCAAGTCTCCACCATGATAACACAGGACGAGATCAGTGTTCCACGTAGGTATCGAAGAATCCTCTTCATCGCATTCCAATGAGTGGGTCCAGGATTACTTTGATAACGACTCACCATTCCAACGCCAAAGCAGATGTCTGGACGCATACACAACATAGCGTACATCAGACTCCCAACTGCAGTCACGTAAGGCACTTTGGACATCCGATTCTTTTCCTCATCATTCTTTGGGCATTGGTCTGTGGTTAAAGTACACGCCTTGTCCATTGGAGTGTCTATGGGTTTTGAGTTATGCATACAGAATTGTTCAATGACCTTCTTGATATATGTCTCTTGAGACAAACCGAGAAGTCTCTTTGGACGATCACGTATGATTTTAACCCCGAGCACATAATTAGCTTCTCTCATGTCCTTCATCTCAAAATTTGAGGACAGCCACTGCTTAGTGGCGACAATGGAACTCGTGTCATTCTCAGCTAAAAGAATGTCATCCACATACAAAGAAAGGATCAGAATATTTTTCTTGGATCGTTTACCTAAATGCAATGGTCTTGTTTAATTATTTCAAAACCTATAGAGGTAATGGCATGATGAAACCTAAAGTATCACTGCCTAGACGATTGTTTGAGACCATATATAGAACGTTTGAGTCGGTAAACTTTGCGCTCGTGTCCCTTGACCTCAAAACCCTCAGGTTGAGTCATATAAATCTCTTCGTCTAGTTCTCCATTGAGAAACGCAGTCTTAACATCCATATGAAAAAGTTCTAAATCCTGTTGGGCGACAATAGCTAGGATCAAGCGAATTGAAGCAAATCTCACCACTGGGGAGAACATGTCTTCATAATCCATCTGCCTTGCGCTTGACTTTTAAAACCCACTTGTTTCTAACAGTCTTGCTCCCTAGCAGAAGGTCAACCAATTCACAGACCTGATTCTTCTCCATTGAGCTCAACTCATCTTTCATTGCAGCCATCCACTCATTACTAGCAAATTGAGATAAGGCTTCTTCCATAGAAGTGGGCTCATCTTCATCAGTTGAGGTGCACATAAGAATTTCACCGTCAATCTCAAAACGACGACGTGGAACTCTTCCTCGTGCACCTCTACGCAGTTGAGAATCTTGTTGACCTGATGATCCTGGTGGTGTGCTCCAACTGTCTGGGATGCTCCCACTAGGTTGAAGGTCACTTGTACTATCTTCAGCGACAACCAGATGATGAACTAATTCCCTACCTTTGCTTAGAGATGGTAAAGTGACTTCAACCTCCTCTAACTCATAGAGGTCAAGATTCTTACTTGCGTTTCCAATGCTAGGAAAATCACTCTCTACGAAATTGACATCACGGGACTTTATTTCAGTCTTTCCACCATTTGGATGTTCACCATACATCACATAGCCTTTAGAGTTTTCAGAAAAGCTAAAAAAGATACTCTTTTAGCTCTAGACCCTAGTTTCTCATACGTATGAGAAGTACTGTGAACATAATCTGCTGAGCCCCATGGGTGCAAGTTATCCAAATTCGGCTTTTGGCCATTCCAAAACTCATATGGGGTGGATTTGACTGATTGCGAAGGCACACAATTAAGTATATAGGCTGCAGTCAAAAGAGCATCCCCTAAAAAGATATTGAGAGGTTTGTTTGCGCTATCATAGACCTAACCATATCTAACAATGTTTTATTCCTTCTTTCTGCAACACCATTTTGTTTTGGAGTGTTAGGAATAGTAACTTAAGTTACCTGCGTATCCCTTTTTCCTCACAAAACTTCTTGAAGTGATCGGAAAAATATTCGCGTCCCCGGTCAGTACGAAGAGTTTTTAAGCTCTTCTCTTTCTGATTCTCAACCTCTGCTACAAAGCGTTTAAAACAATCCAAAGCTTCATAGCGGTGAGATATTAGATACACATAATCATATCGCGTATAATCGTCTATCAGTGTAAGGGAATATGAGGCGCCATGACGTGCCTTTACACTTATAGGTCCACATATGTCAGAGTGAACTAGCTCAAGTGGCTGAGTTGCTTTCACAGCCTTTCCAAAAGGCTTTATGCATGCTTTACCGGTCAAACAAGCCTCACATGTTTGTAGATTGACTCTTGCGAGTACGCCCAAAAGTCCTTCTCTAGCCAAACGAATCATTCTATCTTGGCCTATGTGGCCCAGTCTTGCATGCCAGGTCGTAGAATCATTCACAATATTATCATTCACCACATAAGAATAAGAGGATTGAGAATTAATTAAATCCAATTAAAAAAGACTATCCATGCAAAAACCATGTCTGAACAAAACATCATCCAAAAAGATGTCCAACTTATTACCCCCAAAAAATAAAGGAAAAATCACGATCTAATAAAGCAGTAACTCAAAGTAGATTAAGCCGAACAGTGGGTTCATATCGCACATCCTCAAGAATCAATGTGCGCCCAGTGCGCAACTTGAGCTGGTAAGAACCAACCCCTAGCACCTCTTCGAAGCTATTGTTTCCCATGAAGATATGTTTGCTTCCCGCTGGAATTCGGTGATAATCTACGAACCCCTCTCTATCACGTGCTACATGTTTTGTTACACCTGTATCAACAAACCACACAGGTTGGGAATGAGCAACCATCACATGTGAGGAAACATATAACTGAGAGACAGATTCTGAAAGTACCTTTTTCTGCTCAGTGCAATCATGAGCGAAGTATCCTTTCTGTTGACAGTTGAAGCATTTGACTTTAGACAAATCCTTTTTCCCACCATGTTTTCCTCTCTTGCATTTCTTCATTTTCCCTTCTTTTGGCGTAGGAGTCTGAGCCTTACCTTTCTTGCCTTTCTTACTTTGTCTTTCGTGCTTGCCATTTGCATTGCGCGATCCCTCTTGGGTGACATAAGTTAGGGTCTTGTCAGCATCTCGAGTCTCGACCTCAAGGATGACATGCTATGAAACATCAGAAAAGTTCTTGATGTTTTCACTGTGGGTCAATATCTATTTCATATTGGCCCATGAGGCAGGAAGGGACCTTTTGACAGCTCTGACTTGCTGCTCATCTGTGAGCGCATGGCCAGCATCCCTCAGCTTACCAATCATATTGGACATCACCCTTAGATGCTCATTCATGGTATGCTTATGGTCTTTTGTGTACTCCTCAAACTTAATCACAAGGCTACGAAGCCGAGTAGTTGAGGTTCCACCAAAAGAGAACTTGAGCTGATCCCATAAAGCTTTGCAAGTTGGAAGTTCATCATACTGTCCGATTAGATCATTTTGCAAGCTGCTCAACAAGGTGTAGCGCGCACTACGATCTTTCTGATTCCACTTCTGGTAGGCAGTGTGGTCTCTTAGGGGTTGCGCCTCAGTTGGCGCGACCATCTCCTTGGTCAAGTGCTCCTCGAGCTCTTGTTTGTTTAGCATGAATTTCATCTTTTTGTGCCAAACGTCATAATTATCTTCGTTAAGTTTCTCACCCTTAACAAGATCAATTATGACATTCTTGGTGGCCATTCTTTTCACTACATTAGTTTAATTTGCACAAGGACAAGACATTAATTATACATCCTTCTATTTATTTTAAAAATTCAAATGAAAAATATAATCCTTCCTCACATCATGAAATCAAAAATTTGCTAAGCTCGTAATCATATTCCATGTATGTGAGTTGGGAAAATATTTTTCAAGTAATTTTTCAAAATAAATTTGATCATCATATAAGTCACAATATAATAAATCATCCACAAGATAATTTATAACAATATAAAATTACACCATGCAATAAAGTGTGCAAGGACTCTATTGAGTCCTATTGGCATTCTAATAACTTATGCTAAGAAAATTCTGACTTGAATAATGTGCATGCGAAATTACATCCCCGTACATGACTTTCTGGAATATACAGGAAAATAATAAAATACAACATCTTTGAAAATCTTACTACAAATTACTCCAATAAAATAAATGGAGATGCCGCACAACACATTATTTTCAAAAGAATTTTTTTTAAAACAAGAGTAAACACATTAAACATAAGTTCCTTTAGAATGCTAATCTAATATCCATCCATGTAACCTAAAACTAGCCTGCTCAAATAACAACTTAAAGGGTAATTAAATGGATGAATAGACCACCTTCTCCTTCCAAGGAAAACGGGCGTGAAGGCCTTGAAATTGAGTTTAAAGTGTGGGCTTACCAAAACCCAACAAATATATCTCAACAAAAACATATTTAAACCATAACATTAATCAAGGCAAATAAATAAAACATAATTCATCTATATCATATAACTCTTCAAAAATATTTATTTTGCGCACAGAGTGCAAAAAATAATATTTGTGCATTAGTCGCATTTTTTGGGACCACAAAAGTACTACAAAAATACTCACAAATAGTCAAAAATTGAGAGATAAATTCTTAAAAATTGACAAACAGTGAATTTAACCCTATTATACCCTCTGGAATTAAAGAAAAAACTTGTGTGTATAAAACTAATTTCTAAAACTAATTTTTATAGAAAAAATCGTTTAAAAATTAAACAGAACAAACACATAGGGTAAAAAGGTAAATCTAATACCACATAAAAATTACAGAAGCCACGACAAGGCTCCACTCGCCGGTGGTGACAAATACTGACCAAAAACACAACCCGCACGCGCCACCATGCGCGTGGGATTCCATCTGGAGCTTCTGGGAAAAGCGCGTGTTTACACGCACGCGTGGGGAGCGTGAGATGAAGCCTGGCGCATGATCGCGCTTGTCCAGCAGTCTACGCACGTGTAGGCGCGTGGCAGCTCCTCTTGAGCAAGTGGCGGTGCGTCAGTGGCTCAGTCGACGCGTGACACGTGTCATCAACTCGTGGCATGCATGAAATCACTGTTCATCTTCTTCATTAAACCCTAGTTTTTTCAGCAGCCGCGATGCCAACTTTCGAAGGCCATATCTCTCTCATTTTTAAGCCAAATAATGAGTACGATATATCATTGGAAAGCTCATGTGACATAGATTAATTATGTACTAATCGATTATAATATAAACAGAATATCTTGCTCCGAATTTGAGTCCCAAAACTCGAAAAAACCACAGTTTTCTTAAAAAATAAAATCGTGATTTCTCACAAACCATGCATCCAATAATCACGAAATTTTAAGAAGTTCATCCTCAACCATGGGAGAACAAAAACATATAATTATTTTTCAGAATAACATGCTCAAAAGTTTTGAATTTTAATAATGGATCTCATTCATGTATCCAAAAAAAAAACATGCACATTATTTATTCTAGCGTGTTAAAGGCGAATGAATAAGTAATCATGCTCTAATATCAATGTTGAATGACAATTAATGCACTACCACGTAACACGTAGTGGGTTCGAAAACATATCGAATATTCTGACGATGGATCCTTGTTGTTACAAGCCTCCAACACGCTTGATCTTTTTCGTAGGTACGAAAATAGCTACTAGAGTCAAGTTCTTCGTCCACGAACCAAATCCTAGAGCTTGGTGATTGCTCTAGAAAGAGTGCTATAGAGAAAGGGATTGTCTTGTGACTTATTGTCCGTCACTTGTTGCTGTGACTTATAATTTCTTGGGATATCTCTAACCTTTATATAGAGATAGTATTTAGAGACAGACTTTACCTCAAACACTTAGGAGATAAATATCCTCTAAATAACTGTATTTATCCAAACTAACAAATACACAGTATCTGTTAGTGGGCGGATAATGGGTCTACTGACCCAATTTATTAACACTATGCATCAACTTATGGCGCGTCTTATAAACGTTTAGCTTCCGTCCAACTTGTTAAAAGAATCTAGGGTTTGCATAATTATATCACAAACTAGTGGGGCAAATTGGTCAAAATTGTAACTTATGTGTTTTGGAGGATAGATTGGTCAAATCACAAATTGCCAGTCGCCAGGGAAGGGGTCGGTGGCCGGGGAATGTGGTGAGTGATGGGTGTGTATCTGTCTCTGTAGAGTGAGTGTGTTGGTCGGTTCGAGGGGGGTATTGTATGTGTGTGTGGCTGTGAGATGTCGAAGAAGGCGATGGTGGCTTGGGAAAGGGGCGGTAGTTCTCATTTTTTCTTGTTGTTTTAGGTATACATGTGTCTATTATAAAATTATCTCTTAACATTTTTGGCTTGATTGCAAGTATATTCTAAAAAGAAATGAATTGTCGAGAATACCCTCTCACTTTACAGAAAGACTAATGGGAGGTTGCCCCACAAAATGGTGCCATATTTAGACGTATAAAAATGATTTTTTGGTAGGTTAGCGTATTGATCTTCAAACGTGCCATATGTTGGGGTAAATTTAAGCAATTAACCCTTTGAACTTGGATAATGCACCATTGTTATCAAAGGCTCCCCACTTCTTGTCTTATGATTGTGAATCTTGGTTTTCAAGTTTGAATTTTAGGCGCGGCATGTTGAGTATATGAAAAATGGGTCATGTTTAAAGGTGAGCCGAAAATAAGATCAACTTTAGTTTAAATATATACATTAAGAGCTTCTTCCCTGATTCAAGTATGCCACCGCTTCTTCACTAATTCAATTGTTACGTGCATTAAGAACTTGTCAAGCTAGAACTCGGGAAAAAATGATGATCGAGCTTGAATGAGCCAATGCTTAGCTCAATTGCTTTACGCATTGGCTACGATTCTATAATTTCTTATAGTCGTTTCAGAACTATCTTAGCCTAGTTCATAGCCGAATTGCAACAAAACTTTCCGTGTAAACATACTAAATGAGGCAGTCTGACTCTCACCTCAAACATGCATTAAAAGTTTGTACCTTGAGTACCTATATCCCTGCTCAAACATCATACGAAAATCATTATTCGACAATCCTATTCAATGACCCACCAACCATGTTCTAATCCAGTATATACACTATAAAGTCGAAGTTGATAGAAAATTGTCGATTCATCCGTTACTAGGATATTTTCTTATCTCGGCACGTAAATTATTATTTTGGACATTAAACCCAACTAGTATTTAGTCTCGTGCGTTGCACACGGGAGTAACCACAGCTAAAATACTCATGAAAAGTTCGTACTTAAAAGTCGAGCTGTAAAAGTAAAATGAGTAGCAATAGTAATATGATTTTTACCTCTTTATGAGTTTTCCAACCACTTTTAATAATAATTGTTAGTCTCTAGGCAACAAATGAAGAAGTGAATTATAAAAGGGTAGAAATAATCTCTCCCAAATAGTAACAATAATAATAACTCATCTAACAATAATAATAACTCATCTATTGCGGTTTGTACTAATAAATCTCATCAAGAAGTATAAAAAGATAAGAAATATAAGAGATGACAAAATATGAGACTAGGTCTATTAAATTGTAAAAAAAAATAGTGGACTTGTCTATAATATTGAGAAGTTTTAAGATTTGAACTAGAGATATAGACCTAAAAGTGTGTGTGTGTGTGTGTGTGAGAGAGAGAGAGAGAGAGTTAGTTTAGTATACATAATGTCAGGAATTAACGTTTAAGTGGGACGTGCTGACAGTGGAAGTAAGAGCAATGTAAAACTCATTTGATTGGTTGAATGTCACATTGCATAATGATAGGCATGCCAAGCACGAAAGCCAAAGTTTATACTTTCTCGACTTCTAACTTTATATGTATAGTATGATTTGGGCTGCCTTATCACTTTCCATGCATATTAGTTTCCAGCATTTAATTGTTCTGGTTTTTTGCCAGATATATTGTTGACACCCTTTTATAGCTTATTACTTTGTTACGGTCATTTTAGCTCATGTGGCACATCATTAAATTTTTTAAATTCTGGTTTGCTAGCGACTTTTTCATGAAGATACAAAGTCTCTACGCTCTCCCTCACTATAGTACCGTCGGGCATATGTTTGTTGTTCTTTGTGATTTGAAACTGACCCTGAACGGTCAAGTACATGAATATTTTTTGTTTTAGAAATCTATATCGATAGTAACTTTTTTCTTTTTTATGACAAACAAATGTTTACTCACCTTTTAAGTATCAAGTCAATATGTGTCGGATATCTAGATGGATTAAGTACTTATTTATATTACACAGTGTTAATGTAGGAATTGATATATTATTTTTTAATTACATGATTGTTGTAAAGATATTTTGCTGAAATTCTGGACTTTTACGTTAATATGGTTATTATCTACACGATAATATCGTTTCGTTCAGTTAAAAATTATCATTTGAGGCCATAATTGTCCTAATAACGTTCACTTGCATGCAATGCGCAGGCTCGTAACTAGTCATATCGTATTCCTCGAGGGAGGTTGACATTTTTTTTTGTGTAAAGAGAGTCCAATTCATTTATCAGAACGTGGCACATACCATGAATGGTTTACAACCAGAATGGCTGGAGCTTGGCCCTACATTTAATATATTCCAGTCCCAACTGATCAAACCTGCCAAATTGAGTGCCATCACAGACATTTGCACATGAAGACTAGCTGGAAACCAAAACCCTCATGGAACACTGTAGTAGGACAAGGGCATGACAAAAAAACCAGACATGCCTCATACAGGTGCCACTCTTAAAGGGAAAGGCAATGGATTTTGAAGCAACTCAACTTGCAGATGCCATTTTTGAAGACTAAGCTGATTTGTCACACACCTGCAACAACAGTCATGCCACTATGTCACAGCTATTCATTAGTTGTGTGCAAACTAGATAGATCGGTCGTTCAAAATTCACTATCATAGTCACGTGATACACTAACCCGAATCAAAACCGGACCGAATAGGGACTATTAGATGGTCATGAGACGGTGATACACAAACCCGAATCGGAACCGTACCGAATCGAGACTATTAGATGCTGCCTAATGGTTCATAATGACTCCAAAATTTTAGCCATGGTTTTCGATAGTGAGGTTTACTGGCGTCTCCATGTATGTATTCATGACATTCTATCTTTACAGAATGTAGGTTCTAACTTGAATACGACAAATTTACCCCACACCACCACTTTGACAACAACAATGGTCATGCTTAATACCTTGAAAACTGGAAATATTGGAAGGTAATGTAATCAAAGAGCCCAATGGATTGAAAAATTTTTGAGGGCAACTTATCTTAGGGTTTCCAAGAAAACTTACAGTGCTGAATCAGAGACCCAATTCAATTTAAAGATTCAACCTACCATTCTGCTATGTCAAGATGGTACTGATCCAATCCAAAACCCCAGCAATCTTCTTAGAGAGTAAACGGGACAGAGACCCCTCTTAAATTTCTCCATAGTCATCATTTATTCTTCCTGTGCGTGTGGTTTATTTGCATTCATTTCAATCTAATATGAGCCAAAGGGACACCAACCCTGCCTTTAATATTGTTTAGTGAACCTTCTTAATAGGTAACGCCCTAATCACAGTGCATAAAACAATAATGAAACGTCACTTTTTCTAACAATTGTTTGTACTGCGCCTCTGTTCCTTAATTTGGACCATCTTAATTGTTTGCTCTCCATCAAGCCTTGCCCCCAGCCTAATTATGTAGCACGAACAAGTACAGAAGATGGATTCATAGATTTGGACAGATGCAGGTCGGAGATTATTTGTAACGGGCATAGAGACCAAACATAGTCTAATTTATGCTGAAAAATTGTTGACTGCTACTCGGGTTGAAAGAATCTTCCTATTACCCTCCATACTGCGACCATTAATGGTTGCTAAATACTTTTAGTGACTTTTATTTAGTGATACTATAAAAAATACTGCTGAGAATTGTCGCTGAAAATGTTACATAAAAATCACGAAAAATATTTAGCAAATAAGAATTGTCACTATACATAGAATTGAAAGAAGATTCATGTAACCTGGATAGCAGCCAAAATTTGGTCACGTTGGATCAAATCCTTTAATTCCGGCTCCAAAAACGGGTCAGAGGTAAGATGAAATTAGCACGAGATGGAGCTAATACAATCAGCAGCTCTTTAAACCATTCTCCATGCCCCCACTATGGCTTATCCTGGGAACGGTGCAAGAAGATGGTATCTTTTGATAAAAGACTACTATGCATATTTTTTGCTTGCCTTACATGTCATTTTTGTTCATTCTTAAAACTGTGTTCAAGGGATCAAGATTCTCTGCTGCACAGCAGAGGTGCTGTGCAGCATTTAGTGACAAAAATTATCACTGAGAGTGTTTTGTCGCTGAAACTAAAATTCATATTGACAAATATTTGTTGTAAAAGATATTTAGCAACATCCTTTTAATATAGCACCTCTGTTGTACAGTAGAAGATCCTAATCTATGTTCGAGTATTTCAATCTGGTTCTAAATGATGTTAAAACTTTTACTTTGATTTTTTTTTTTGAAAAGTAGCTTTGGTTGCTCGTTGTACTTGAGTAAGCAATCTCCTTGTGTTATAATTTTATTTTATTTTATTTTTTTGGTGGGGGGTGGGGGGGGGGGGGGGGGGGACATCTTGAAGAGGTAAAAAAACCTTTCTTCGATCCATCTGCCACAGCCGGGCTCCTCCCGGCCGTGGTGGCATGGTAACCTATAGGTGCTCTTTCCTTTCTTCTTTTCCTTTGCCAGCTTTTGGTCCACCATGTTTTTCTCTGATATATATATGAAGGACTTAACCAATCTCCTTAGGAAGTGTCACGGAACTTTTTGTTTTGTTTGAACTTTAATCTCTCATTACTGAACATTTAGCCTCGGAAAGGGCTCAATAAAAAATTTCTACACTACACTTGAGCAAACGCACTTGTTTACCGTACCACCCGAGAATCAAAGCCAAAAAAAGAAAAAAAAAATACTAATTAGTGATTCCATAGTAGAACACTAGCTACAACTGTCAAGTTCTTGTATATACTTCTAAGACAGATAACCACAACTTTGTGGCGATGGATGGGGCAAGTCGGTTGGGTCGCAATGTATTCGGCGGCGGTGGGTGGTTGAAGACTCTCAACACCAATGCTAAGCCTCTCCACGGCACGGCACGACCGGAGGAACCATGCCTTGGCATGTGGAAGGAGTGCGTGGACTTTTCTGTGGCACCCACGGACGACTTCAAGGTCATGCTAGGTCTTGATTTCTTGTGGCAAGCCAATGCCCTTGTATTACCATAGTGTAATGCAGTGTGCAATATGGAGAAACGGGCGGACACTAGACGGCAGCCTAAAGAATTTTAACTTGGAGACAGGGTGATGGTGAAGTTGTTGCCGTAGCAATTCAAGACTTGAAGTAAAGTACACAAGGGGCTAATACAGAGTTACGAAAGGCCCTTGCCTGTCGTGGCTAAGGTTGGAAGGTGTCGAATACCAATTGGAGTTGCCGTTGTGACTTGAGATATATCCGGTCTTCCATGCCAGCTTCTTAAAACCTTATCATGCTGCGACAAGGATGTCGCACAAATTAGGTGAGGGAGAGTGTCTCGTGCCACATAAGAAGAGGCTAATCTTAGAGGTTGTGTCATGCAGACGCTTACAAGGATACGATATCTTTAGCTTACTAGTATGGTATGTGGAATCTTCTCTACTTCTCTAAGACTTTTTTTATCTTGTAATAGATAATTTCTGGACCAAAGAATTAGGCGTACTAGTCGGTCAATCAAAAAAACTCTCTCAAATAAGTCATCTGTGTGACGAAAAGAGATTCAGGTTTCGAACGCGAAATAAGAATTTTGAAAGTGAGAAACAGCATAGCTGAAAAAATTAAAAGAAAAAGATAAATCCAGAATGTATACCTTCTCCCGTTTTGATGCCAAAACAGATGCGATCAATTCGCTTGATTACTATCTTTTTCTGCTTTTGCTCGATATAGCAGGGCCGAAGAAGGCGGCAATAGGGTTATTCGCCTCGGTCCAAGTGTACTATTAGCTTCGTCAGGAAAAGGAAAAAGAAAAACTGGGGTCGTTTAAGCCCAATTCATAATTTTGTTCTTTCTAAATAAGATTTAGCGACACTTTCTGTATCGTTCTCAATTCATGCTTGTACATTAAATCTAGTTTCAAGTTTCGAATTGTGACCAGCTCTTTTAGACGCGTGACCTGTGATGCGAAAGGCACGCAACTTGTGACTTGCGATCAATGAAAAACCTTCTCTCCCGCCTCTCTCTGCATCTCTGTCAAGGCCGATACAGCATCTCGAGCTCTGTTTCCTTTGCTTTATTTTACCAAACAACCAACAAATTTTTATGTACTTTTGCGTGTAAGGACGAAGCCATAATTGGCCGTCATGCGCTGGTTGTGTGACTTATTTTACAACCAAGATCCAAATTGGTTGTAAAATAAGTCACACCAAGAGCCATTACAAGAAAGTGTCAATATAGAGGCGTGATTTTGGTTGCCACAGCAGTTGGGTGAAACAAGGCTACAATAAAGAAACATGCTTTTGTAGATCTGTTTATACTTTGAAAGAAAGAAATCATCGTTTGAGCCTCACGGAACCGCAATGAATTCTTTATAAAAGCTAACCGCAAGGGTCTCCGGAAAACAGCAATAAGCTAATTGATTGATTGATCAATCATGCAGGTTGAAGTTGTGTGTACTAACTTAAAACTTGTATTTCTTTGTGTCAACGCTGGAAAGACATCTCTGATGAATTAGTACCCTCATAACCCTACTTGAGCATCAACGAAAGTCCTGATCACTACCCACAAAATATATCAAGAGTAGCTTTTATGCAAGTGCCTAGGTGCAAAAGTGAGCTCTAAAATGTTAATACTTCAGGGTTCAGAACACTGATTTTCCGCATCACCAAAAGGAGGAAACTGCAAATTTTGGTCAAATGCAGAGAGGTCACATGGAGAGTCCTCAGAATACAACAGACGAGCATTATGCTTCTCACCGGACCAAATTGTAGGCGAACGAAACAAATCGACAGAAAAGAAGAAAGCATAACAAAGGGCCTTCTAATTCATCACAGAGACATGGAATGAAATCAACACCTAAAAACCTGGAGGACGAAATAAAGAAAAAGTAAAAAAAATTAGCAAGCGGGCCTTTATCACGACAAACCACAGCCCCTGTATACGGCACCTAAACGAGCGATACCTTCAAAATCTGGTTGTCGCACATGCTCACCATCGGAGTCAAAATCCATGTACCATGCGGAAAGTATAACACTTCAGGTTGAGCAAAAATCCAGCACCGTGAATGGGAAGAGCTTTATATGCAAGTTGTTTACTTCCCTTTGTCGTGTATTGAGGAGCTCGAGTATTCAGTTCCATTGTCCAAACTGACTACTTCGGATGAAGCACTTGATGACAAGTCGCTATGATCGTAAGCTCCACTACGAGAGCTGTTTGCTGCCTGTGAAGGGTTCCGTTGAGGACCAGGTGCCTGAGGTTCTTGGCCCTCCTCAGCTAATCTTCTGAGAAGATTCATGACAGTTGGAAGGAACCTTGTGGACAGGGAGAGAAGTCCAGGAAGCTGTAAGAATTCAGATGAACGATCAGGTGTCTCACAGAAGCATCAATACTCAATTACATCGGATGTCCACAAGAGCAAGTTCAAAGCTATAATGACTTCAATGACTACCAAACAAGTTATAGTAGCCAATTCCAAATGTCAATTGAGAGTCCATGACATTCTGCTGAATACGTTGGAACCAGAGGGTCTAAGCTCACCTCTAACCAGTAACCTCGCTCCCTCTCTCACCGATAGTGTTTTAAGGGGGGAGGGGGGGGGGGGGGGAGATCTTCAGTTTTACTACAGTTTAAAGAATTTACTTTTTCATGTACTTCTATAAAAAGGTGGCACAGGATCCCAGGAAATGAGTTACAACATCAGAATTCCTTGAATCAGCTCATCCAGGACAAAAAGTACACGCAAAAAGGATTTGACAATATTGAGCAGAATAAATCTTAGAACTAAAATCTTCGAGAAACCAACAAAATATATTGCAAGACATCAAGAAATTGATTAACACTCACAGCGCCATGGCGGAATTCGCCCGAGATGTCTAGCTGCACCCACAGGGCTTTTGAAAGTAGAAAAGCAACAAAAATGACTAATAGATACAAGGGGTTCCTGCCAAAGAAAACCAAACCGTGTATAGTACAGCAGCAATAAATGGGAGAATCTAGAACTAGCAACCCCAGCAGAAAAGAAACAACTACATTAATATAATTAATAAGTACCTCAAAAGTGTAATAAATTCATTATATCCTAGCACAATCAAGGCAACAATCGCCCATGGAGGTGGTAACCAGTTGTTATTACGCCTGCTGGCTTCCTGAAAGTTAAAAACATACAATCAGGTGAGTGACGCTACAAAATTTATGAATGACTATTCATCTGAAAGGAAATAATATGGTTAATATGAAAACCCGTTTCAACAAAATAGCTATACATCAATAAGACTGCATGCATGCCAATTCAGGCTAGACTCAAAACAATGTATGTGTTGCAACTATAAGTTCTTCATAAATCAGAGAAATCCTTAGGGCAGCAGACGAAGATAAAGAGAACGCCTTCCAAATACACTCACTGTCGTTACCTTTGAATACTTTTTCTAAAGTGAAATAACATGTAAACTGTATAATCAGGCAATCGACAATCCAACATTTTGAGTACAAAATACACAAAAAGGTCTAAAATTAGTTTCCACCAGCATATAGTAGTGTATGAAATCATGCCTGAGCAGCAATGGCTTGAGTGACGGTGTATTCTGTCTCTGTCGTGAATTGCCTCCACAAGGATTTGCACTGTACAGGAGTTATCAACGTTTTTGATGCTGGAACCTGAACGGAAAGATATCATCCATGAGCAATAGAAACTCTGTAGGGTAGAAAAGACAGTTTTCATGCAATGCTCCGATTTTTGAACTACGAAAATAGGAACACACTGCTACATGGCTGGACATATATGTTTAGAACTAAAACTGCCATTCTAAAGTGTGAAGGATTTCTCAAGATATGTTCTATAACAGGGTCCTGTTTATAGTGTATGCAGGATTTCTCAAGCACAATGTCATAGACTTCATTGCAAATAACTTAGCAAGTATCACCTCTTCCCAAGTGCTTGAGGCCAGTCTGTCAAGAGAAGCGGTGCTTTTATTCGTCGCAGCACCAGTCTTACTATCTACCAGTGCTAGAGCTAGAGTATTCTCTATATTATCTGCATCATCGTCCAAACGAATTGCAGCCATAACAGACAACAGCTTCAAAGACTGAAGGAAATGAAGCACTGTCAATAACGATAACAAATATTCACATGCTATATGATACTAGTGATTCCACCAGGAAAAAAGTGATGAAATGTATCATACTGAAGTGCGAGCAGCTTTTGTGATTGCCCGAATGTCTTCCTTTCCAGTCCAGACCCGAGGCATTGAATCAGAATCCTGGCTAAATAATGATGTAAACCTGTTCACAATTTACAGAGGATCCCAATGAGTAAAAGTCAAAACATCAAACAGCTTTCATGATCAGCCAATATGCACATGAGACTAATATAGGCAATCAGAACGTCGAAAAAAAATGTTACCTCTCCTTCATATGAATCAAAACTCTCGCAGATTCTTCTTTTGCCTTAGCCTCAACCACTCCTCTGGCGTAATCGCCAACCTCGAAAGCATTTTATCCCGGGTCAGTTCATCCATTTCAAAACCAGAAAGGGCAACAGACAACCCAGAGACAGCTGATTCAGTCTCACGCCGAAGCAGTTTCCTTATTGCAGGCCATGTATCATCACTAGCGCCATCTAGAAGAGCTTCAACAGGTCCGGACAACGCCTCCTTCAGTTTAGCCTGCATAATAATTCTTATTATTCATGATCCTCCTTGTAAAAAGCAATAGAAATTATAGGAAACAAACTTGTCCAGATATCTGATATCCAAAATCTAGGCAACTTTCTAACTAGACATGCACAACTAGCTACTGTCATCGACAAGTGATAACATGCAGATGATTCTTATATGCCAACACATCAAAAGTCCTGAATCTAATTACAAACGGCCACATGTTAATCTTCTGCACAAAGCTTTGCTTTTCTGGACCAAAATTCCCTTGAAACTGCGACGCAAAATCAAATATCTTTAAAGGTCAACTTGCCATCTTTTCATACAGTAGATGGAAACACTTAGAATTTTATATGTATCCAGACCAATAAACCCAAAGATCATAAATTACAGGTCCTATTACCTCGTAAGAGGTAGCAAGTTCAGACAGCTTTGCAGTACGAACTGCAGCTACATGTGCGTCCATATCACGCCGAAGCTTATCCCTTACTTTACCCGATTCCCAGTTTGCTTGTTTGATGCTGGCATCTGCAAACAGTGAATTAGAGAACAATAAGTAGAATGTTGGGTAAGTGAACCTGCAAAAAATGTAACTAGTTATCCGTTCATTCAGCATATCAAAAACTGCAACAGTGAATTTGCACCCAGTATCTTACCCCCACTCCCACCCCACCCCAGGAAGAAAACACGCACACACACTACGCAATACCAGTTTCATACGTATATATTAGAAAGTGACCTCAATATTAAAACTTAAGAATAAACGTATATGTGAAACTCCTCGTGATGATTGATCAAATAGCACTACCACTGTTATAGGTTGTAGAACGGAAACAGATCTTTTACTGTTATCGAAGAATGAAATCAGGATAAATAACAGATTACTATAACCCAAGAGCAATCAACAAAACGAACAAAGGTTATTACAGGATTACTCCCTCCTTCCTTTTGTTACGATAGTTTGTAGTCGTACCTCTAGATCCTTCATCAAACACTTTCATGTAGGACTCTGTGCAGTCACGAGCGGCCTTTGCAAAACCTTGACCTCCATTTAGAGCATTATCAAATGCTTCTTTGAATTTATCCAGTGTTCCAGACCGTATGTGACCCAACATGGATAGGTAGGCCGGTTGGACAAGCTGATAAAGAATGCAGCAATGCAATGTTGAAATAAGAGACAACGTAAAACAACCATCTGTATATTGTTGTAATATTAGCACTGTGTGAGCTGAAGTGATGTTGTCCTATTCCCATATCCAATTGACAAGGCAAGAAGTGTGGTTACAAGAAGCCAACATAATTTGTGAGCTGAAGTTATATAGTCGAATCCTGCTACCCAATTGACTAGGTGAGTAGTTCGAGGTGAAATACAAACATGCATAAAATCTATATTCCGGGAGAATGTGAGTTTTTGTGCATGTATTCTATCAAAAGGGCATGATAGCAAAATAATCCTCTCTGGAAAAGAACTGCAAGAGACGAACTCCATTAGAAGTGAAGTGACGCCTTCCCGATCCTATGATACCGTGCAATATCATACATATATTTCCGGAGAATCCATTTGTTGACAACTTTCTGACAAACTAAATTTGGCTGCACAACAAAGAATTGCAGCCTAAGATTCCCTTCTTTTTTTTTTGTTCCAGTACGTTGCTGAGTTTCAGCAATTAACCACTTTTAGATCACTACAGCTCTTTATTTATCCCATTACCCGGACCCCTTACAACTTGCATATGAACGAAAAGAGTGCTACTCGTGCCGGCAGCATTACTGAAACAGATCAACTCCATCTTGATAACAGGAATAAGTTATGAAACATGAAGATTATTACTTGCAACAATTTCTCTTCCAACTGCTTTCGCTTAGCAAATCTGACACCTTCTTCAAAATATGTAGCCTCTGCATCATACCTGGGAAGGAAATTTGCAAATAAAAAACATATTTGTAACACATAATTATCGATATAATCAGCAAATTTACATTCTAATTTAAGACAACAAAAAAAACATAAAAATAATTCTGCAAAGTAAGGTTATACAGATCAAATTGATACAATTTACCTGTACATTCAAATACCAAAATGAAAGGTAATTAATCCAACGATAAAATAAGCAACTGAAGCTAACCATAAGCCAACAGCATCAGGTTTTAAAAGGACTGCTCCCCCGCACAACACTAAAACTAATCTCAACACAGTACCCAGCACCCATTTGGAGTAAAGGTTAACAGTGAACTTACGCAGTAAAAGCTTAACAGTGAACTTACGCACCACGTAAATCAACTTTTGAAAGAGCCGGTAGGCAACAAGAGGCAAATGTAGATTCCTTCCACAACCAACCCAACCCCCCTCCCCCCAACAAAGCCCAACACCCTGCGGGGAGGATAGAGGAAGTGGTGGTCACAAGATGCAGTATGCATTCTTTGTGATAATAGACCGTGCGAAAATATTGGATATATGAATTTGAAGCAAGATATATAGGCACGAGAGCTGGAGTGTACACCCCAAAAACTTATGAGACATGGGCAGTGAGATTAATGCCACCCAATACACTTCAAACAAGTTATAAAGTGTTTCATGCAATATAGGTCAACACTACACATGCACATAGGAACACAGAGAGAGAAAAGAAGAGAGGGGCGGTACATATCAAATATCAAGAAATGACTGGTCATCTCAGTATCTTTCACAAGCTGCTCAAGGGTGTAAAGTACAATTTTCACCCAAAAAACTTCCCCCTACTGGCCAACTCATATACCACATGTATTAACAAAAATGCTTTTTCATATACGTCTCCAATCCGAGGAATCAAATCAGCCATGACAAACTATGATTGTTTTGCAGAATAACTTGTTATAGAACTGAGCAAAAAAAATGTCCTGAACTTGCCATAATAGCGCAAAGCTCACAAACGAAAAGTACACCAAACAAGCAGGCATATCTAATGAAATTGTCAGTCTGACGTCAGCCAATTTAGCTATCTTAAGGTACTTATCACAAGAATCCTACATACACATGAAAGCCTGAACAGCCGAAAGTGCATACATGTTACCCTATGCATTACATCAGCAGACATTTACTTACTGTGACAGACGATCGTTAAGAATTGAACTAAGCTTCTTCCCAAAGCCAGGCACAGGATGAGATTCCACGGCTCTTTCTAGTTCACACCAGTCCTGTGAGTGTATAAATCAAAGTGGTCAATTTCATGTTTACATCGCAATTAGGCTAAAATTTCCATTGATAAAAAAATAAGTACCTCATTTGCCACAAATGAGGATAACTTTTCATTGGCAATTTCTTCACAGCGTACTGTAGCCACCATGACCTACAGATATCAGACATCAACACCATGACAAAATATGTGAAGTCAATCAATAGCTCCATGAACCAGAATTTCTTGTCAATACCTTGTGTGCGGGCAGGTCAAGGTCCTTGTTCTCCTTGATAACTCTCCATATCTCTTGGGCACTGAAAGAAAACCCTGAAGCAGGAACAACACCTCGTCTATCCCCAGCAAGACCACCAGGTGCTATAGAATGGAAGAATCGCTGCCTCAGAGTAGCCACCTTTATTTTGCAAAAACAAAATTTTATAAATTTTGCCAACCAAAAGGTCAACTAAAGGAGTTATTCTATAACAGGCAAATACAGACAGAACATTGTTATAATCATGTCCCAAGAATGTCCAATAAGGTTTTGATAATCATGTTCGTTTTGAAACTTTAATATATAATGCGTCTATTTCTGCACCAAAAATGCTCTTCCACACCCTCTTTTTTCACCGAAAGATACGTGTGACTCACCAAGACACTTTTTAGTAACGAATAACAGTGTCAAAAAGAATGATATGGATTGATATAGATGTTCACTTGAGAAAAAACAAAGTAGAAACGGATAATAGGCAATAAATGCATAAGTGACTAAAAAAAATATAAAGGAACGGTTCCTAATATGGCGTTGGTGACCAAACACCCTTCTAAGTATATAATATGAGTCGGTAGTATACCTGCTCTATAAACTGTTCTTCCTTTTCTTCATAACTAGAGAGAGCAACAACTTCAACCTGACCAATTAAGCAGCAATAAACAGTTCAATATACGTCTAGAGTGTGAAAAAGTAGTAATAATACCCTTGAAAGGCATCTTACATTAAAAAATTCACTTAAAGGGGTCTCCTTGTGGGCTTGTGGCTTAGGAACAGAATCCCATATCTACAGCCAATAAACGGATTAGAAAACTTCATTGAAATGGTGAGAGAAAGAACTGGTGGATACTCTACCTTCTGAATATCTTCCCTCAGAACAGGTTCCAAATTTTCCAGAGGTGTCTATACACAAAAAAGAATTAACATTTTCAAACTCAGTTCAGCATACAGATATTCTAGATGTGAAATATATCGTTTTTACCAACAAAAACTTGAAATGGACAAGAAAGAACAAGTTACCCTTGTTTTATCACGTATGACAAACATCAATGTTGTTTTACGTGGACTAAACAATCGCATCATCACCTGTTGAACAAGCATTTTATTGTTGAACCTGTGAACCATCCAAAATGCAGTATAAAATATAAAAAAAGTTCGTATTATTCAGCTACACAAATGTTACCTGGAAAACGGTCTTTAAAAGAGGCTTATTTGCAGCTTGCTCTCGGCCAATGTCATGACACCACCTAAGTAGTTATATTCAAGATAATTACCCACATTATAAAAATTCATTTAGATAGTAAGTAATTTTCAGGTGTCTGCATTACAACCTGTTTTTTAAGTATATATAAAAGGAGAAAAATAAAACCACTCACATGTTTATTAGAACTATATCTGAAACAGCAAGGGCAAAAAGGGCACTCTGCTTCTCAAACGCCGTATCATCCTGATAAGATTAAAATAAGAAAAGCTGAATGGGCATAACCACCAGATACTGAAGTTCTCCATCAAAAAAGACGATGAACGGAGTAACTATCTGGCAATACTTAACCCTAAAGTCCAGGTCTTCGTGCCACTGTGATCAGATCCAAAGACTACGAATCGCATAAAATAAATAGCTCCGCATGTAAAATATGCACATAAACCATGAATTTCAGTTGTTACACGATTAAACTACGACGCAGCAAGAACAATGTTGTTAATAGGTGCCTTTTGGATGGGAAACAGATCAATAAACTAGAGGTATAGAACATGTCTTTCTTCCTTCATTGAAAATTGCTGGTGCAAACAAGTAGATATAATCTACTTAAGCTTATAACTTAGGCATCTCTGTCCTTCTAATTGAGAGAAAACAATTTACAAATAGGAGGGTGTTTCTGCGGGAGGTTCCTCCAAGACTGACTTCACTTCCAAGCAGTTAGTGCGGGTAACTGCGTTCACTACAAGACTAGTAGATAGACTGAGAGGCAGTTTGCGCGAGACCCGTCAGGGAGGTGAATATGAAAATGTTGAGGGACTTAATGTAGCTCTACTTGGGAAATGGCTAGGTATATGGTGGAAATAGATGCTTTAGGGAAGCTGCTTATTGTAGGAAAGTTTGTTGAAGGCGTTGATAATGTGTTCCCAGTGAGCGGAGGAGGGCCCATGGCTGGAAATTCTGGGTAACTATTACCAAGGGATGAGATTAGTTCACTCCATTTATTCGGTTTAGTGCTGGACATGGTGCTTGTGTGATACTTTGGTTGGGTTGTTTGCGTGGAGATGAGCAAGCCTTTTCCTTTGATGTTTAGAATACTCGTCACTTGGAGTTTGTAATTTCTGGCTGATGTGTTTCTTCCTCTGATGAGGAAGTGCACTATGATGAGGTTTGACGCAATTACAATATTCTTATGGAGACTTTATTGGGCACATGTTGATGGCATGGCTAATAGGGTGACATGGCGAGGATGCACAGGTTTCTTTCTGGTAAAAATTTATCATCATCTGATTACAGGCAACTCTGTGGATTTACCATGACAGTTGGCGGAATTCAGCTACACGTCCCAATAAGCATGTTCCTTAAAAACAACAGTTTATGACACAATCTTGAGAAAAAGCAATAAGGTGGCCATCACTAACAATGTATAACATGCATACACACACAGATATACAAATGCCTTTCCAAATTTTGCCAACTGAAAATATAACGGACTCTTCTTAAATTGAATCTTCTTAAAATTTTCACAAAGTGACTTCTTCTTAAATTCAATCCAAGTTTAAGTACACGTAAACTTTTTGGATGCATGTATATAGACGACTTTATGTGAGCTGGTCTTGAAAGGAACGAATAACATCATAAGCATAACTTTACACTAAATGGAAACACCAACTGAAAGTCAGAAATGTTGTAACTGTAAAAAGCATAAGCCAAAGAGTTATGACAAAGTAAGTCTTGAAACTAAACCTCTCCGCGTTCTCTTCCATCTGTACCCTCCAAATCCATGACAATAGTGCAGGGCTCAATACCAGCACATCTTGCCATCCAAATACCTTTCGTGGTTTGAGACCTGTTAAGTATCAATGCAGTCAGTATCCTCAATATTTTGAGGATATGCGCAATCTAACAGGAGTTTCACAAGTACATGCCTTCCTTTAAAGGCATCCATCTCTCTGAAGTTGGTACCAAACAAATGATTCAATAGTGTGCTCTTCCCTGACAAAATCATTGAAGGAATCAGAAGCACTGAATAGACTTGTTCAACAAATGTATCACACGTTTAAAATCTATGTTTACATCTCTTATTTATGTGAAAAGAAACACTTTATATCTCTTTCTCAGTCGCATGAAGGATTAGGCTTGCGTAGTTGGGAAATGCAAAAGAGAGCGGGAATATTTGGCCACCAAGACAAACTATGGTAAGAAAGAAGTTTGCTTGCACGGGCAAAAATGAATACCACTACTTTGCGGGCCCATGATGGAGACTACAGCGTAAGAAAGTCCACATTCTGCCAGTTTGACTTCCTTCATGAAATTTTCCAGTCCAGCAACATTGAAAGTACCATCACCGTCTATGAGGTGAGTAGAGCAACAGTTGCCGCCTCTATCTGAAAGGGGTAAACATTTACAATAGCACACACTACGGGTCAGAGTTTGCATCAACCCAAGTCTCTATCTCAGAATACAATCAAGCCCAATGTGTAAAACTCATCACATAACATACCCTCTCGTCAGTACAAAAAGATCAAACTTTTAGAACAAAAAAAAAATCGAAGTCCATGGAGAATCTTGTCAAATTGTGCCATTTTCACAAAGCGCGTCTATAAGCAGTGTCTTGGTCATGACGATGTTCTCATTAATCAGTAACCCTCTTTCACCATGTACAATATAATTTGGTACCAAGCAGGCAGCTGATTCTTCTTTGTTATCCGAATTCTAAACAAATCCAAAATCTAACCCATCTAATTACTCTTCACTTCCCGTGTTTCCTAAGCTCCACCCTATTTGAACTAGTAATCAATCTATCTGTATTAATCAGGTATTACGCAAGTGTCAAATCAAACAGTCGGTTCTGACCTGAATTAGACAGGAACCCTGATCACAGTGTTTTTTCGTAAATTAATAAACCCATAAAGATGAACGTCAACACAACAACCAATTTGAACAAGCAGTTACAAGACAAGCCCAAAACGCATGTGAATTACACGGTTTTCGGTTATGCAACACCGTAACCCTAAACTATCGAAATTAAGAGAGGGGGCAATTAAAGCCGATCATTAAAACCAGGTGGTTGAATGTTCCGGATTGTGGTATAAAGCAAGTGAATTCTGTTCAAGTTCCGATTTGCAGATTGAACGGATCAGAGGAAGAGAAGCCGAGAACGTACCCATGTCAGGATTCGATCAGCGGTGCGGATTGGGGCCTGAGAGGTGTTGGAGCCGGAAAGCGAATCGATTTGATTTGCAGAAAAAAGGAAGAAGTAGGTGATGAATTCTTGAGGTAGGATCTCAGATGGCATTTAAAAGTGGGCTTGACTGTCCGACAATCGAAAAAGAAAAAATCAATAACACGTATGTAATAGTGTTCTTATTTGGTTAAACCTTTTCTTATTATTATTACAGATGTGATTTTAGTTCAGTACTTATGTACGAGTATATCATCTAAAAGAAAATGGCTTTCAATGGTTGTGTTGGGGCTGCAAATGAGCTCGATTAAATAATCTTTCAATTGGCCGAAAAATTACATGTCGCATTATTGATGCTAACTGATTTGTTACGAGTGCAAATAACTCTACCCTCGAATGTAGTAAAATATGAGGTATATAGTAGCATAATTTTATTTATTTATTTTCCTTCTTTCGCCATCTTAATATATTTAGATTTGATTGGTGCCTTTTAAGCCTTCCAAGCTTATAATCTCAATTTCTTATAATTTTAAATTGAACTAAATAGGTGTTAAATTTTGATCGGTCGTAAAATAACCTCCAACCCAATGAACTTCAAGCATTTAACACATGATCTTCATTATCTCACTTTTTAACTAAGTACCTCATTTCTCGTGCCTAGCATTGGATTTTGGCTAGTACTTTACAAGCATTTTGTTAAACATAGGACACTATCGTGACTTAGTTTTTGTCCAAATCATTCATCTACTTACAAATGCTAGCAAATAAAATTTTGCATTTTCAAACTTTTATTCTACGACATTTGAGTGTAAAATTATTATAATTTATCGAGAAATAAAAAATTGAAATGAAAACATGAAGAAATACTTTAGGACAAGTCATTGTATATATATAGTAGTCATGGCCTTCAGGTAAATCAAGTTTATGCATAGAATCTCGTAAAATATATTTATTTTTTTTTCATTCTACGTCAACTCTTGTCCGAAAATTGTGTACTAAGGTGTTTTTAAAATTCATTTGTTAGCATCAATTAGGGTAATCACATTCAAAATTTCAGAATAATTGTGAAAAACGCATTTGCATAAATTTTACTCAATGCTTTTACTTATATTGTGAAAAAAAAAAACCTTAACGTCAAAAAAAAAAACATTTTTGCTGCGGGGTTTTACTAAATTTTTTTTATTTTTCCTAAGATTATAGCAAATTTTGTGGGGCCAGGAAGCCCCGGTTACATCAAGCGGAGAGAAAGGGGTTCTGACCAGTGAATTTCAATACCTCGGGAGCATAAATCACATTTTCCAAGAATTAATTTGTAATGGAAAAAGGGGTTCCGTACTGATGGCATGCAGCCTCCCTGCACCGACTTTTGTGGAGCCTACGGGCCGTCCATTTTATATCCTTTCTCCCCTGCACCAATCACAGTGAAGTGTAGGATGGCAATTCAACCTGCACCCAGAGGATATCCGTCCCGCTCCTATAGGAGCAGATTTTTTAACTATAACAGGGTCATGGGGCGGATTTGATATTTATTTTTAAAACTCACAGCGGATACGGGGCGGGTATGGTTTTCAGTGTCACCGCCCCGCCCCCCTCCACTTTATACCTTGATCAAGGTTTAATCTCAACCGTCCATACTCCATTTATATTAACTGTTGAAAAAATCATAACCTCCTTTCTCCACATTCCCTTTCCCTTCTTCTCCTACAGCCGCCACACTCCAAAGCAGGTACGAACTTCGATCGCCTTCTGCAGTCGACCGGTGACCCCAAGCACATCACGAACTTGCTTCGCCTTCTGTCGCCTTTTGTCGTCGCCGTTCATCTGTTGTTCGCCATTCGGTTCATCGGACTTCCGTCGTTTCCTTCCCACGCACCTCCTAGGCATGTCCTTGATGAAAATCTAAAAGCAGATCCGTCTGGAGACCGGACAGCCATTGTCCACGAACGCCGATTGTCGATCTTGGTCCATCCACCGACGAATCCCCACTCCTCGCCTGTCACAGATCCGTCGTTGTACTTTTAATCTTTAAAATGGAAGTGCGGATCGGGGCGGGGCCGGTTTACTAATAAGGCCATCAGATCGGGGATGGTATCATCATCTCCCAACCCGATGGCGGGGCGGGGGGTACGTATTTGGCATGGCGGGGCAGGTGCTGGTCTTGTGAAACCCGCATCCGACCCGCCCCATTGCCATCCCTAGTGAAGTGCGATGCGTATCCTCGTCATACCGAATCAAAATTGGAGCATACTAGTTTTGCTGGACGAAGTTGAGACAATGTTGAGCTTTATTTAATATACATACAGTGTTCTGTGTTTATCTATTTTGTTAAGTGAAATGTTTCGATGATCAGCCCAATAAGAATAAGAGAGATACAGAGAATATGTCATCGGATACATACAGGATATGCACACCTTTTTTGTTTCTTTTTGTTTTCTCTTACAATAGATTCATGTTTTGTTTTCAACAAGTGGCTTAAACTATGCTAAGAGGTTTTTTCCCACCTCAATTCAGAGGAAAATTTACATTAGTCACCTCACATCTGAATTGTAAAAATTTAATGGGTGGACTTTGGAACTTCTGTAAACAACTAGGCTGAGTACTTGATTTTTAACAACTAATATTTGTAACCATATTTTTAAAATCAACTGCTTTAATATGTGCAATGTTTATAAAAGTCCATGATTGGCTTCTTTAACTACAAGAACCTGTTACAAAATGAAGGTTTCGTACTTCTGTAAAATATCCGATGTTAGGACCCAACCGGAGACGGTGATGATGGCTTTTGTCAGGCGGTGATGAATTTTGGTGTAAGCTTGTTTTATGAGTTCACAAATGCCATGTGCTTGTGCTATGGAAGACCGACGGAGTATAAGGGCGAGGAGATGACCACACATATAATAAATTTGGAAGGAGAGGGAGTCGAAAGCGAAGATGAATGAAGCAACAAACTGGAAATACAAGATCTAACATTTTAATGGGCATGCAAGTCGAAACTGCCAATTTTTCATTGGATTGTTAAGTGAATAGGCATAACTTTATGCAATAGTGAATTTAGAATGTAAGGCCTTGTTCATCTGATGTAAATAAGTTTTTTGTGCGGATAGATCATGCAAGATTCATGTCCCAGTTCGTTCAATCTTGACTACTTCTGAGAGCACCTCAGAAGAATTGACTTCTGAGTTGAATTTGGATTTACAAGGTGTATTGCATTGAAAAGGATGACATCTTAGGATTTGAGATTTTATCATTTGTACCGATAATTGAAAAAAAGTAATATAGAATCCACAAAGTTTGTATCACAAGGTCGGTTTGGCCTTTGTAGATTATAGGATGTTACTTGGTAAATTACACTGTTATACCCCAACGTATCATGGATTTGTGTGGAATTACATATCATACTCCGTATTATATTATGGATTAAATAGCATAGCATGTATCTCGTCATATGTTCGTATCAGTATAAGTCTATTAACTGCAGAAAAAACATCCCATGCAATTACCATTAAAAGGGACTAAAAAAAACATATTGGGATGCCTAAGTGGCCTCCAACTGACACAATGAGTATACTTTTAATTTTGTCAAGACGCGACACTCAAGGGTCGACTAAACGAGACCGATAGTTTGACTTCATCAAAATAAATTAGAGTATCATTTTATTGGTAAAAACCTTTTTATATAGTCAGTATTGATAGGTGTTGTTATCTCATCTAGGCTACACACTTTTGAACCGCTCTTGGGTCCCTTTTCCTAACGACACGTCGACTTTTGGACGATCAATGTTCAACGCTCCCAAGCCGACCAAACCAACACACATGCTCAAGTCACGTGCAAACCTTTTTTTCATAATACCTCTAAGTGTATGAAGTCGACCCTGGCCACCTTTGAAAGGTCAGCCTCGACCTTCCATTAAGGGGTCGGCTTTGGCCACCCTTTGGGGTCAGCCTATGCCTTCCTTTAAGGGTTGGCTTTGGTCTTCCTCTATGGGCTGGCCTTTGGCCTTCCCTCGTTGCAATTCTATCCCTATTCAGAAGTCGGTGCGCCTACTTCACAACTCCAGCTAACGCCCATCGTCGCACTCGGGAGCAGTCTCCACGACCCGTGTCGACGTGCCCGTGAGCCGCTTTCACGTCTCATGCCCTAGCATCGTGCACTATTCCACTACAGACATCACCGTGCCCGTGCATGTCACGTGCCCCCGTCACGCTACCTATTATGCAACACTGTTGTCGCGCCAGTGCGTTGCTTTTCATGTCATGTGCCCCCTGCCACGATGCCTTATTCCGCAACAACTATTGTAACGATTGTGTGCCACTCTAATTTTACATACCTCCCCCACCACACTCATTCATCACACCATGCTTCCCAGACATGAACGTAGAACATGCTTTTGGGCATGCAACATTCAGAGGGGCTCCGTTCGCAATGCTCCGACATGAAAACACTTTTGGACCGGGACATGCTTGCTCTCACAGAAGCTATCTCTGCGTAGGTCGGCTTGTATGACAATATGCACGTCTGAGTTGTGAAATGTCACCCTCGCGTTATTGATGATCGTCGACGTCCCCTAGAACAATGACCCCCCCTTCTACGTCATTCCGAGACGGGAGCAGGTCTTCGGAAGGAATCATTCCTAGTCCGCTTGACAGTCGGGCGTAGGGACCTCCCCCACCACTGTCAGATTCTCAGCATAGGCTTTGGACCAGTGGCTAAGGCAACGGCTTACTCTGATCCTGTCGACGTTGTGTGATCAGTCTTCTCAGACAGACAAATCAACGTTGTGTGGCACTAGCAGTGCGAATATGGGAACCAATAGTTCAAAAGAGGACCGACATTTATGGACCCCTAGTGACGTGTCACTCTCATGGGACGGCACGTGTCACTCCCCTGGGACGACACATGTCACCGATGACATAAGAATAGTTTTGCCTATAAATTTTCATTTGACAAATCACTTTCTCACTCTATAATCTAGATCTAATAAATTCTAAAGAGAAAACATATTTGACATAACATTGGACTGCGACATTGGACCTCATCCTAGACTGTCGAATGTCGATCCCATTCGTCTCAACCATTATCATCACAATACTGCCACTTCTCACGGCCTGTTTAGAAAGTCTTGCTCTCTGCCTTTATTTTATTCTCACTGTGTTTCGTTTTGTACATCTGGCAGCTGACTCCGGCTGTATCCTCTGTGACTCTCCACATAAGCTACAAACCCAATTCCTTGATATCAATAGGTAAAATCCTAATGATTTAGGCCAAATACCAGGATCTAATACGTAAAAGCTTAATGCTTTAGTACAAATATAGAGATCATCATCCTCACTCTTACCGGATAGACAACTTGTTTAAGTAAGAGCTTTGTCTTGCTTCCATGATTGGTTCTCTCAAACCAACTATTTATTTACGTTGACTGAGCAAAGAGCTGTCAACCTTCTCTATACATTAACTAAAAGCGGGAGTTTAGGCTGAACATTTCACTTCCGGATATGCCCTCTGATTTCATTTCAAATCTCCAAAATGCCAACAATGATATCTCAGATTCCCACTTATTCACAACAATACACGTGAATGGTGTTGTGGACACCAGCTGCTTTGTTAACAGAGGAATTCTCTGATATCCTTATCTCTCTTTCTGTTTACCTTTTTCTCTTCTGCTTTTCTCCTTGCTGATGTCTTTCTCTTCTCTAACTGCTCTACTATTTTCTTGGTCCTTTTTCTGGTTAGTTCTCCATTTTTCTTGCTTTACTTTCCTTAATTTATGCCATTGTGTGCTAATGCCTACTCCGGTGTTCTATTAGTTCCTTAGAGTTTTATTTCAGCTATTAAATTAATGTGCCATTAAATTACTGTTTCATTAGTTTCTTAGAGTTTTAGCTGATGTAGAGATTAATTTATGTTGTCTCTCCTTTTTCTTTACTTATTTCTCTTATACTCTCCTCCTTTCTGTTGTCTTTCTCTTCTCTAACTGCTTTACACTTTTCTTGGTCTTTTTTCCCTGTCAATTCTCCATTTTGTTGCTTTACTTTCCTTAATTTATGCGATTGTGTTCTAATGCCTGCTCTGGTGTTTTATTAGTTTCTTAGAGTTTAGGCTGAACATTTCACTTCCAGAGATGCCCTTTGATTTCATTTCAAATCTCCAAAATGCCAACAATGACATCTCAGATTTCCACTTATTCACAGCAGTACACATGCATGGTGTTGTGGACACCAACTGCTTTGCTAACACGAACTCTCTGATGTCCTTATCTCTTGCTCAAAACTATCCCATTTTTTCAGTCAAAACTTCATATCTCTGCTTTTGAAAATAAAGTTACACGTGCATTTCATTTCACAGCAGCTGCTTTGGTTACAACCAAAGTTGTTCTTCCTTATCTCATGTTTTGCTTTATCTTCTTTCTTTTCTCCCTGATTTTCTTCTACGTTCATCTTTTGTAATTCAACTAGAAGACAGTGCACTTGGGTAACCTCCTCTTTCGTTCGTGTCTCCCTGTTCTCTTTCATTCATCTATGAGTCTTGTGATGCAAATTTTCGTCTCACTTACCTATCTTCTACCTTTGTTTATCTTCTTTCTTTTCTCCCAGATTTTCTCCTGTACAGAATAACTATTGAGGCTTCATCTTCTATACAAAATAACTAGTGAGACGAAAATCTGCATCACAAGACTCCGGGATGAATGAAAGAGAATAGAGAGACGCAAATGAAATAGGAGGTTACCGCAAGTGCACTGCCTTCCAATTGAATTACAAAAGGTGAACATATAGGAAAATTAGGGAGAAAAGAAAGAAGATAAAGCAAAACATGAGATAAGGAATAGCAACTTTGGTTGTAACCAAAGCAGATGCTGTGAAATGAAATGCACGTGTAACTTTATTTTCAAGAGCAAAGATATGAAGTTTTGACTAATATAATGGGATAGTTTTGATCAAGAGATAAGGACATCAGAGAGTTCATGTTAGCAAAGCAGTTGGTGTCCACAACACCATGCATGTGTACTGCTGTGAATAAGTGAAAATCTGAGATGTTATTGTTGGTATTTTGGAGATTTGAAATGAAATCAAAGGGCATCTCCGGAAGTGAAATGTTCAGCCTAAACTCTAAAAAACTAATAAAACACCAGAGCAGACAGTAGAACACAATCGCATAAATTAAGTAAAGTAAAGCAGCAAAAATGGAGAATTAACAGGGAAAAAAGACCAAGAAAAGCGTAAAGCAGTTAGAGAAGAGAAAGACAACGGAAAGGAGGAAAGTAAAAGAGAAAGAAGTAAAGAAAAAGAGAGACAACATAAATTAATCTCTACACCAGCTAAAACTCTAAGAAACTAATGAAACAGTAATTTAATGACACATTAATTTAATAGCTGAAATAAAACTCTAAGGAACTAATAGAACACCAGAGTAGGCATTAGCACACAATAGCATAAATTAAGGAAAGTAAAGCAAGAAAAATAGAGAACTAACCAGAAAAAAGGACCAAGAAAAGAGTAGAGCAGTTAGAGAAGAGAAAGACAGCAGTAAGGAGGAAAGTAGAAGAGAAAGAGGTAAACAGAAAGAGAGATAAGGACATCAGAGAATTCCTCTGTTAACAAAGCAGCTGGTGTCCACAACACCATGCACGTGTACTGCTGTGAATAAGTGGGAATCTGAGATATCATTGTTGGCATTTTGGAGATTTGAAATGAAATTAGAGGGCATATCCGGAAGTGAAATGTTCAGCCTAAACTCCCGCTTTTCTCCTTATAAAATTGACGGTTGATGGAATTTTTTTCAAACTCCAATTGGATGACCAAATTAGCCCTAGTGAACATTTTCATTCGCAAATGAGTACCTTCGTTACTATCTCGTAATAAGTTAAATTAGACGGGGCTGAAGATTATAGCTAATGAGGGGTAAAACTGGTATATTAGTAAAAACTCACACCAAAAGTATGTTGTGATGGTACCCTTCCGAGTTCTGACCTGGGGTGACTCTTTATACGGGCACACTGAAAGCGAACGCAGCACAGCACACAAGAGCGGGAAAACAGAAGAAAGCGGCAGCGGCGAGAGAGAAGCCGAAGCCGGTGCCGGAGAAGAGTTAACGGCGATGAAGGACAGAGGCGGGAAAGGCGAGCGCCTCTCGGTGGACGACCGGTATAACCAGTGGAAGTCCCTCGTGCCGGTCCTCTACGACTGGCTCGCCAATCACAACCTCGTCTGGCCCTCTCTATCTTGCCGGTTCGTACAGTCGCACGCTTCCCTCTCTCTAGGCTAGGCTTTCGTTTCTCACTATGTATCTTCTCACTTCGATGAATGCACTCCTTTCTGTTCATTTCCGTCTTACCACCGGCTTGTATTTACGGTTTTATACCCAAAACCCTGATTCCGAGTTTGCCGCGGAAATGAGCGAGAAAGAGAGAAATTAGGCACAGATTTTTGCAGCGAATATATGCATTTCTGCAGTGAATAAAACTAGAATTAGGATTTTATTGCATTTTCGCAGCATACACAGTCATAAACACATGGCTGGCATGATATATCATTCATGTTTCTGGAGCTGTGGAGCGAAGATGATAATGTGTTGGATATAGAGTCCTTTTATTCAATTTCACCTGGCCCTTGTTTGTTGCTACCCACTTCTGGCCTAATTGCTAAGCCATTCAATGCAAAAAGAAATAGCTCTCTCCCTTTCCAAGATATCACTAGCCTAGGTTGGGTAAGCTGGCACGTTATTTTCTTAGAATTTACCCGCTGATTTTGCTATCTGGACTCCTTTCTTCCTGTTGCTATTTCACCACTGGTTTGCATTTTACACCTAAAACCCTGCTTTTAGGCTGCCGAGTAATGAGAGAGAGAGAGAGAGAGAGAGAAAAATGGCACAAGTTGTCGTGGAGAATATTTGCATTTTTATGTTACATTTGGTCGTAGGAAGGAATAACGTTAGATTTAAGATTTTATGGCATGATTTTTTTTTATAATGGCAGCTAATTAAGTTTTGTAACCCTATATCGCGTGGAGTGCCTATACATCGGTGCTAATTGACGATTATGCATACTGGCAGCGGTTCTAAGGTTGTAACTGTTTTGATAGAGTTGATTTACTCATTCTTTACTTACATCTTGGGGTCGTGATCTATTCAAAGTAAACAGAAATGGATCTCTCTCTTGTCCATAATCGGACTAACCCAGGTTAGGTAAGCTGGCATTTTAATTGTGTACTTAGGTTCGCGGGTTTTTGTATATTTTCTCCTTTCTTTTGATGAATAGATGGGGGCCACAACTAGAGCAAGCGACTTACAAGAATCGTCAGCGCCTCTACCTTTCCGAACAGGCAAGCTAATATTGTTTGGCTCAATTCCAATCCTGCTTGTGTCAATATCTAGATTATATGGTTATTAAATTTTTGAGACAAGCATTATAATGTAAATCTGTTTTAAATTGTTATTCAATCATGTTTGCTCTTTGAAAATTTGTGTTCTAGTTGCTAAGGGGTATCATGGTCCTGAACTCTTTTTAGAATTCACATGGGGATTCAGTTTATGGCGGAGATTCAAAATGTGCCTCTGGCTTACTGTTTCGCTAGGCTAATTTGTTATAAATTTACGTCTCTTATGATAAGGTTCTTACAAACCCAAGATGGCACGTACTAGTGGCATTTAACGAAGTCGAAACCATATAGTACATGCTGAAGGATACACTTTATGATTTATATCCCACTTTACATGACACGAGACAAGAGTCAAGGGCTCTTTGTTCACTTCTAAAGAATGACTGACACCACCAATATTTTGCCTTATAAGGTCAGCTGTGAAGCATTATTCTCTTCATGCAATTTGAGTTTTGCAAGGTCTGTTAGTATTGCCTCATCAGTATAGATACGTATGAACCGTATGAGTTACTATGGCATGCTGACTGTTTAAACTTGATACCGTGTCAAATTTTCTATATTTTTTCCCTCTTCTTGTACATCATCTACAGACTACAGTATGTGCTAATTATTGATGATCACCAGTTTTTTTTACTTGCTCTATTCCTGCCCATATCCCCTCTTTCAGACTGATGGAAGTGTTCCAAATACACTCGTCATAGCAAATTGCGAGATTGTAAAACCAAGGGTTGCAGCAGCAGAGCACATATCACAGGTAATTTTAGTGATTTATCTCATTTTGTATTCATGTCTTTTATGCTCATTTCCTCCCCAGGTTGATCATTTGATTTTGCTCGTTCTTTACTAGAACATTGGTTGCTAAATTTTCAGTTCAACGAAGAAGCTCGTTCTCCCTTTGTAAAGAAGTTCAAAACCATTATACATCCTGGAGAGGTATATTTCAGTGTAATTCAGATCTGCTGGTTATTATTATTATCTTTTTGGCTCATGATGTGGAAACACTCTTTTTTTATAAACTTTCAGCATTACTTTTTTCAATTATTGACTCATTACTATATATGAACGCTGATCGATCACTGTAAACAAAATTTGCTTAAAATACACCTTTTTAGTGACAGAGATATAGTTCCTTACCCCTGGTATCCCACCTCTCACGAGACTTGAACCTTTGACCTTGCACAGGAAAGGGAGAGGCCTTCATTAATAGGCTAATCACCTTTGTTGTTTCTTAAACATCGTCTAATTTTGACATATAAATTTGGTAGGATTTCCATGAGTTATATGTTGTAGGAAGACTTGGGAAATCCTAGAAGAGGCTTTAGTATAATAAATACCCGTTTTCAGAAACAAATAACGTGTTTTTACAAGATTTGGGTCTTGTGTACTATATGGTACATCATATTACATAAAATTCAAAAGTGATTATCAAATTTTCATCCCAATTTGAAGGCATCTTTATATCTTTCCTTCACTTGGTGTAGTCCTCCAATAATTGCCGTTGGAGACACTTGTGGACATCGACCTAAATCTGGCATTATGTGCATGACATGGATGCCTTAGGACTTGAATCAATTGAAAGGGATCTGTAGACTATTAATCATCTCCTTCGAATTGTTCTTTGCCTCCATACGCTTTATGGTTTGGACTGTCGCTCAGGTGTGGGTTCTTTTAATAGTGGACGAGGGTTGTGTCAGGCAGCTGAAGTTTTGCCCACAAAAATGTTTCTCATCATCGTGCTGGTGTATTCAGTTGGAGGATGTTGAGCATGATATTTGGATCTCAAGCTAGTGTCTCTAAGAAGTTCTTCAGTTGGTTTTTTTTATTAAAGGAGGATTCCAGAGATGGCCAGCTGCTAAATCAGGTACCAAACATATGCTCAAATGTACAGGGGGTGGCTTGAGATAGAGCCAAGGCGACCAAGTTTGGAGCAAGAGGCAATTACAGTTCTAAACAAAGTTAGTTGATGAGTTGTTTGATTGGTTAGTTCTTAAATCTATAAAGGGAAGTACTAAGGCCTAATATGGTGCCGAAATTATATTAGCTGATTGTACGGGTCAACATGGGCCCTAGGACAAGGCAAGACGTGGCACCATAGTGTGATGACCGTTTTGTGGTCTGCACTATTCGGGTTTACTATCACGCTGTTTCAGTTTGTGTAGCAGAGTAGAGTCAACTGACGAGACAGTGGTTTAAAAGCTTATAGAAGTTTTTACTGTATAAAAAATTGCTCTTGTTGTTATATAGTGGCCTAATGGCCTTAGCTGGTGATCAATTACATTTTTACTCACTTTTGTTGAAATATGAGGCGCATATGGACATTCTTCATCAACTCACATCCCCGAAGAGATTAAATGAACTTTGAACTGAAGTCTAAAGCGTTCCCCCACCTCGACCCAAGAAAAAAAATTTGTACCAAGGGCCTTACTTTCAACTATCATGGCTGTGAGTTCTAATTATAACTGATAGTACGGCTGCAGGTGAATCGCATCAGAGAACTTCCGCAGAACAGCAAGATAGTGGCCACACACACCGACAGCCCCGATGTATGCATTACTCTCATTTTTTGTATCTTGCCTTCTATTTCAGCCTTCAGCCTCAGATTTAGTTGGTTTTGACATTTATGACTACAGTAATTTGAATGGGACTTGAAGTTGTGTAATATTTATACTAGGTCTTGATCTGGGATGTTGAAACTCAGCCTAATCGTCATGCTGTTTTGGGAGCCTCAGAGTCTCGTCCAGACTTGGTGCGTCTTCTGCAATGAACAATTATCGAGTCTCATGATTAAGATTGTCCTTATGACTTCCCCTTCCTCATAATTTACTCAGTTTGTTTAGCTGTACACTAAGTTCATACACTTATTTTATTACCAGAACTTGTTACATCACTTCTTTAATTTGCCTTGTAATATCTTTATACATGCCATCTTGCAGATATTGACTGGGCATAAAGATAATGCTGAATTTGCTCTTGCCATGTGCCCAACTGAACCCTTTGTGCTCTCTGGAGGTTGAAAGTTTTGGATTAATGCTTTTCACTTTTGTCCAAGCATATTTAGAAATACAACACCGCTTTTAGCTGTATACTTTATGCATTAAACTTCAACGAGACAATATGAGATGTCTGGTTAAATTATTCTCTAGTGATTATAACACGTGAGGATTAATCTTGGAGTGGCCTCTATGATGTATACTTTCCTTGGCCAGTCATTTGTTTTACCTTTTAATCATTTACTAAGTCTGTAGTGGAGCACATATTTTAATGTTGCCTTAACCATTGATTTACTAGGTTTATTGCATACCTTGACGATTCATATAGGTATTGAAGACCATTGAGTTTAGGCTTTTATCTTATGCCTGCGACTGTTCTTTCAACTTATAACCACAAGACTTCCTAACCACGTGCATGGAAATAGCAGTTTGTCTGACTTTGCTAGGCAATAGGCCACTCACCACTCCCCACCATTATTTTTCATGTTCAGTTCTATGCTTAATATTTATCTCAAAAATTTTGATAGAATATATCTACTGTTATCTCATATCTGATTACCACACGGTGTTGTGTTTGGAAACCTTGGCGTTGCTTAACCAGAAATTGTCAAAATATTTCTGAAACTCTTCAAATTTATCTAAGATGCCATCCTTCGGAGAGTCTAGTCAATGACAAGGTTGCTCTAGTCTGACCTAGAGATCATGAGTCTCGGAGTTGGAAAACAAGATTTCTAACTTGAAAAGCTTAACAAAAGAAGTTGAATTCTTTCTAAAACAAGCAGTTCTTGACATTTTTGTGGTACCGTAAGTATGTGTTGTGTGGTGATAGCCTTTTATAGTTTAATCATATACCGACCCTTGATATTTACTAAATGAAACATCTAAAACCTTGCACAAGGTCCCATGCAAGTAAGATTTGCAGTCATATTTAAAAAAAGAGTTGTATCTCAGGCCCTGTTTGTTTCATGGAAAACGCTTTCCAAAAAATGCTTTTCCGGAGTATGCTTTCCGGAAATAATAGTTCCTGAAAACATTTTCATAAATTTTATTTTCCGTTGTTTGGGTGTTGTGCAATGATACAAATATCTATACCAAAAAAGATATGTTTTTCACTATTTCCGTTGTTTGGGCATATCTCTGTGTGGGGGTGGGGGGGTGGGGTGGGGTGGGGTGGGGTGGGGTGTGTGTGTGTGTAGGTAGGGGTGGGTGTGTGGCGGACGGGCGTGTGTGTTGGGGCGGGGGATGTGTGGGCGGGTGGGCAGGCGCGCGCGCGTGTGTCGGGGTGTGTGTGCATGCAGGTGTGTGTGTGCGCGCGCGTGCGCGTACGCGTGTGTAAGTGTGTGGGTATGTGTGTTCAGTGGTCCGGAAAATGACCTACCGAGTTTTAAACGGTAAGTGGTTTTCCAACATTTTGTTCTTCAAAATAAGTTGATTGGAAATCATTTTCCGTTGAAAAATCTTATGCATGCACCAAACACCGGAAAACCTTTTCCGGAAAACGATTTCCATGCACCAAACACCGGAAAATGCGGAAAACCTTTTCCGGAAATGATTTCTGTGAAACAAACAGGCCCTCAGTCAAACGTCGATTGGTTGAGAATGGTCCTTGACATGTTTTATTTTGCTCAACGTAATGCTTAACTTCGTAGTTTCTAACATGTGATGAACTTCTTGAACAGCAGCCAATGTGATATCAACTTTGATTTCCTTTTAAGCATTGGGTATTGTTTGTCATGGCAGGGAAGGACAAGTCAGTAGTCTTGTGGAGTATCCACGATCATATCTCTACATTGGCAACAGATCAAGGGGCCACAAAATCATCTGGACATGGTGGTGCAAAGTCCACCAAGGCTGGTGGGAGTGATGACAAAGCTACGCACAGCCCTACTATTCAAGCACGAGGTATTTTCCAAGGGCACGAGGATACTGTTGAAGATGTCCAGTTCTGCCCCTCAAGGTATTTTGCAAGATGGCCGTGCAATGAATTGATAAGTTTAGATAACATCTTAAACAGGAAAATCACTTTTACATGTAGTTGGTGTATAATATGCACTAGCTATTGCATGATGCACGTTTTCTGACTTCCACTCATTCTCTGATAAAGTGCACAGGAGTTTTGTAGTGTAGGGGATGATTCTTGCCTCATTCTGTGGGATGCTAGAACTGGTACTGCACCAGTTGTCAAGGTGATTTCGACCTTATATTTTCATCAATTTAAGATTTCCCATCCAATACCTTCACTCGAGTTTTTTTTTTATGAAATTCTTCTCATTTTCCTATTCTGCTGAAGAAAGACTGTAACTGAATGTAATGTAAGCTGTGTTAGTGGAGTTTGTAATTTATAGATTTAGTTTGTTGTTGGATTTTTTGGTAGAGCATTTTTATGTACAACTAGAACAGATTAAGAAATTAAACTTATGTGTAATGTTGTGGATATGGCTCATTTATTTTTGAGATTAGTGAAGTGATATGCTATCCATATACTCAGAGCAGGAACAGATCCAGAGTGTAAGAAATGTTGCCAGAAGGTACGATCCGGCGAAGCATAGAGTCGGTTAGGATTGGCTTTCAAACTTGAGCATATGGCGAGTCTATGAGAGTATTTTTCCAACTCAACCTTAAGTTAAATGTTGGAGCAGCTATTGGGCACAGTAACTGAGAGTGACAGTTCAAGGAATGCTTTGTTGAGGACTGCTGCATCTAATAGGCCAAGTAACAAGAATGACAAATGACACGTGTGCAGTTTTCCTAATGAAGGTTGCTATATGCTGGTCCTAGAAGTGCTATGTTCATGGACATTACTCCCTTTTGTAATGCCAATACGGGGTTTCAGCAGTCCTCAGATATGTTATTTAGATTTTCTGCGTCTAGTTGACAAACCCATCAGTTAATAAGTACTCTCTTATCTGAGAACAAGTGGTTTTGCTGTAATATCTCATACGTGTGCTTTTAGCAACCAATATGCACAACTTTCTTTCAAGACTGTTACACATGGATCCTACGTGATTTCGACTTTATTACAGTGCTCTTAATAGCTGTGCCAGCTTATTTGAATTTTCCCTAGCTGTCATGACGAAGTTTTTAGTCAAAGTGATCGAGGACATCTAGAACCAAGACTTCATGGACAGCTTGAGGTGGCCAATTCTAAGTAGTTTGTACTAGCTTTCTGGAGTTGAGATAGTTTTCTTTACGAATTTCTTCAATTTGTTTAGTTACCACTTTCTCATTTACTGTTGGATTTCATGTACTGTTTCTTCCTTTCTTTTTATTGATTTTGGACTTTTTGGTTGTATGTCTCTTTTAGGTTGAGAAGGCCCACAATGCTGATCTCCATTGTGTTGATTGGAATCCGCTTGATGTAAACTTTATACTAACTGGGTAATATGTTTTTGTCCTCATTTGTTTCATTGGTTAACATGCTATTTGTTTTCCCAGCACGAACGCCCTCCAAGAAGACCTGTTGAAAATGTGACAGTTTGGTATTTTGTGATATATTCCTGTTTTTCTCTCCAAGCAAACTTGGTCTTTGGAACAATTTTCATTTTTCCTTTTATCTTGACAATGCTTTCTTTCAGCTCTGCTGATAATACTGTTCGCATGTTTGATCGGCGAAGTCTTTCTTCTGGGGGAGTTGGATCCCCAGTCCATATATTTGAGGCTCACGAGGCCGCTGTCCTCTGTGTACAGGTACCAAACATGTCATAGTTTGCTATTTTAAAAATACCGTGTCTGCTTTGAAATATGAATATCCATTCACAAAATTGTTAATTTCAGTGGTCTCCAGATAAGGCTTCCGTTTTTGGAAGTTCTGCAGAGGATGGCATCTTGAATATATGGGATCACGAGATGGTATGAAACCATTTCTTTTTTGTCTTTTTTCATTTGTGTCCATGTTTTCATGGTACTTGGAAAAAACACAGGTTATGAAATAGAAGTTGAAAGTCGTAAAAGGAAGCCGTTAAAAGAAAAAGAGTATTAGGGGAGAGGAAAATGATGTTTGTGCTAGTTGTGTTGTTCTTTTCCATGTGGCATTTTACCAGAAGGGTGAGGCTAACATCACATCTTGTCACTAAAGGGGTAATTGATCCCTCTTCAACCACAAAAGGGTCTGGAGTTATGCCCCACCATTACCAGAACCCTATTGGCTGACTGAGTCTCAGGGTCTTAAGAGTTTTGGCTTCCTATTCAACCATTTGGTACATTCATGCCTAAAATTGATTGTTTAAGACTTGCACAGTTAATTGATTCTCCTCAGTTTGCATTTAAAAAACGAGTCTACTTTTCCAGATTGGTAAAAAGCAAGATGATGCTGGATTCGAAGCTTCTGATCCTCCTCCTCCAGGCTTGTTTTTCCGACACTCTGGGCACAGGTATAAAGTTTATTATTTTGGTGGTGTTGCCTTGCTATTCTTGCAAGCACATCTGCATGTATGTTAATCCTAGTCTTTTACTTGTCTATCTATAAAGTCCGTTAAATGACTTGTAAAATTGGAGAAATATTGCATTGCTTGTTGCAGTGTGATCGTTGACCATGCAATTGATGTTTCATTGCATGATTATTCACTTACTATCAATGGATATTGTTCATGAACATAGGGATAAGGTTGTGGATTTCCATTTCAATTCATCTGATCCATGGACGATTGTTAGCGTATCTGATGATGGTGAAAGTACTGGTGGGGGTGGAACGCTACAGGTATTCTTGTACATTAATGAATCTCTTCGCCTTATATGTCCATGTTTAAATTTCTCATAGCCTCGAGCTTTGTGCACTGGGGTGGCCCTTGTATATCTAGACTTTCCAGACCCTGCTATATATCTGATGTCTTGGTCATAAATAACAAGAAAAGCACATTATTTATTAATGGAAAACGACCTAGTATTTAGTGCAAGGAATTTTGACCAAAATTTCATATAAACATGTGGGAAGATTGATTATATACAGTTCACATACCTGACCTCATGTATGAGACGAAAAGAAAAATGCGTACTTTGTGAGATGGATCTAAAGGAGTACGCCAAATTTCAGATTGTGCTTAGGTTCTAAAAATTTCAAGCGATACATCATCATCTCTATGTGAGAAGGCAAGGACTACCAAGCAAACACAAATTTGTTCTCTTTTCCCATTAAAGGAACGAATAAAAGGTCCACATATCTATTCGCATGAAATTAGGTGTGTAAAAATAGCCTAATACAGAAAAGGTGATTACTTATCATTATTTCTCTTAGGCCTTCTACAATCTCAACTTTTATTGATCCGTTTCTACATTTAAGTGTGCTAGCCCACCAAAATAGATGGTCTGACTTTACGAATCAAGTCCAAGGGTGGAAATTACATTGTAAATATGTCGCCAGTTTCATATAATGATAAACATTTTAGCATAAATTTGTCTAAGCTGTCTCTTGAGTTCCATAAATTGAAGCCGAATCTTTCGGTGCAGATATGGCGGATGATGGACCTGATTTACAGGCCTGAAGACGAGGTTCTTACCGAGCTGGATAAGTTCAAATCTCACATGCTCACGTGTTCCCCTTGATATTTTCTGAGAGAAGCATAGAACCCTACAATATCCAGTAAACTAGATCTGCTACCATGATCCAAGTCTGTGGAGTAACTCTGTAGAGCTTGCATATGTATCATCTTGGTCTTGCTGTTCTCTATGCATGTTGCTGGTCCATCAAAAGAGGTAGGAGGAGATAGTGTACCTTGTTTTGGCTTTAAAGAGTAGGTTTCAGTTGCTCCATCTAATTCAATATGCTGGACTACTCGTCTGTTGAAACTTAAACAGCCTGTAATTCGGATAGTCTGAAAATGATTGGATGTAATCTGGCCAGTATTGCCAAGAACATCGGACCTTAGATCAGATTAAGAGCTGCTTATCATTTCATTTTGTTCTTGTTGAGAAGAGTAGAAACGTAGCGTCTAACAAGTTTGCAGTAGAGTAAAGGGTAAGGCCAAGTACACCTCTTCCAAAATCCTCGTGCATCATGAAAATTTTGGTCGAAAGATATAATTACTGGGCGTTTCAACCTCCTCCTTGAGCACCTTAATGGTGAGAGCCCCTAATGCACATTTTGGACTTGTGATAGCACCTTGTGGGGGATTATAATCTGTCGTTTCCCATGATGTTACTCTTCCCTTGATATTTCTTGTAACTAAATGCGTTAGTTTAACAACTCTATGCAAAATGTTTTAATTTAGAAAAATGCTATCTTCAATTCTTTGCATGCTATTTTAGCCTTTTATTTTCTTTCCCTAACTAACAAATTGGAAATACTGTAGCCTTTTTCATTTTTTTATTGTCATGTTTGTACACAAAACATTTTAGAATCATGCACTATCCCCCAAAAGAGTACTGTTGGGTTGTCTCTTTTGTTTATTACCGAAGTAATTCTCAAGCGCTGGAATTATAAATGTCAAAATTAATAGAACTGTAACAAAAGAGCGGCATTACGTATTTAACACTCTATCGAATCATAAAAACCCACTTTATTTATTAGGTTAGTCTGGTTGATTCTTTTCTCAACCCCTTCTCATCAATGGACTATTTACGTGCGGGGGCAGGGGGGGGGGGAGCCATTAGTGAGATACCACCCTGATCAATGAACTTACAAAATCCTTCAAAGCTTTTGGTTTTTTTATGTTGTCTAAGATAAAAAAAAAAAAGTTATTATAGCTTTTAATTACAACAATAAATATTTTTAGCGATATTCAATAGCAAGACGCTCTAAGGCATTAGGCATGTAAGAAGAGATTTACGGCGATCTACAAACAATTGGTAGTGAAAGAGGAGTGGAAGCAGCACAAACCGAGCCTAAACATAGCAAATTTCCATTTTCCTAAAGTCCCCCGCACCCCGCTGAATAAGCTCTCGTTTTACTCCATCCCAGCTCTCTCTCTCTCGCAAATCGAAGATGGATCGTAGCAGAAGTTCCACTGAAATGGCCGCCACCGCCATCTTCATCTCTCTCCTCTTCCTCACCGTCTCACCCGCGCACTCCTTTTACCTCCCAGGCGTCGCCCCACGCGACTTTCAGCGAGTACGTCACACACTCAAAGTCCTCTCATTTTTTCAGTATATTTTGGTCAAATTGACCTCCAGATCTGCTATTACTACGATTCTTTGTAATTGTTTCGTTTGGTCTGCTTGATTGATGGAAATTTTATGAGTTGTGATGTTCGTACTCTGGTCGGTGGTTGGATCTAGGCTTCAGAGTTGTGTGTCATTATGTTTCCGCTGGATTGGTTTGGATCTAGGGTTTCGATTTTGGTCTCGGTTGTAGACTGAAAGATTGTTTAGCAGCATTTTTATCGTTAGTGTAGCTTCTTGAAGTTGCATGCTCTGCCAAATCAATTTTGATGAATCTTCGTTTATGTCCGTCTGCATATGCGACGTTGCAATACTTGATGCCACGAAAATCTAAACAACGAGTTTTAGTATGACGATCCAACTATTTTAGTTCTGGTTTATGAGCTGCTCGCCAGTGAGTGCCAGAATCTATGTCTCTTTAGGCGAATGTATTTCTGTTTCTCACGTGCCTATGGTTGTGGTATTACAAAATATGTAGGAAGTTTTCTTAGAAGTTTCTAACGTTCCTGTATTCTCACTTCGCTGGTCGCTCTAATTTTCAATTGGCCCCCGGCATTAGTTTTTTGCAGCTTCGTATCATTACTAGGAAGAGAGGCTTGGTTGCATGGTTTAGCAATGGGATTAGCCATAGTGTTAGCTAGTTTCTGAATTCATGAGATGGAAGACATCTCAGTTTAGAAATGCATGAAACGAGAAAGTGATATCCTTGCTAGAAAAGAAGGAACGTCACGTGGGTTCAGCTGGGGTCGCCTTCAAGTTCTGGAAAGAATGCTCTCTCTTTGTGAAGAAGTCTGTATATGAACTGTCGGAGTTCTTGGCCCCAGTCAGGGTTCACATTTCTGGTTTAAGCTTTGGTGATTTTAAGTATTGGTATCTGAATAAAGTAATTTGTTATCTGGAGAATTGCTTAAATATGCAGTATACTGTTGACTTCTGATTTCATGTGAACTCGAATGCCTGCTTAATCTTATAATAATTGGGGCGAGGAGTGAATTAAAGTAAGGATGAGAGTTTTCCTGAGGTATATTGGTGATCTCTCTCTCTCCTCCCTCCCTCCCTCTCCCTCCCTTACCTCTTTCCTTTTCGTTTCCCCATTTTTCCTACTTTCTGGTTATGAAACAATGTTACTTTTACAGCTCTTCCTTTAAATGGCTAAATAGCATTCTTGTTGAACTTAATATTTGTCTCGTTGGTGTCTTCTACTTTAACAGGGTGATCCACTTCAAGTCAAAGTTAACAAGCTATCATCGACGAAGACACAGCTTCCATATGATTACTATTACTTGAACTTCTGTAAGCCTCCTAAAATTAAAAACAGTGCAGAAAACTTGGGGGAGGTCCTTCGAGGTGACCGCATAGAAAATTCGATTTATACTGTGAGCATCTGTTTTCTTTCTTTGTTATGGTTAAGAAACACAAGATCTTTACATTTTTCCTTTCATTTCCTTTCGTGCTTTACAATTTAATGTGGATCCTTGAAAACAATCCCAGTTTCTTATGAGAGAGGAACAGCCATGCAAAGTTGCTTGTCGAAAAAAGCTTGATGCTGACTCTGCAAAGAACTTTAAGGAAAAGATTGATGATGAATATCGAGTTAACATGTAAGTGCTGGGTGCAGAAAGACCTTTTATATTTTTTAAAATCATTTGGTTATGCCGTAGAGAACTTTCTGAATTTTTTCTGGTGTCCTTGTGGTATTACTTTACGGACATGTTTTAAGCAACAATGTTTTTTCCTTTGGAAGCATATCTAGTTTGTAGTTCTAAAAGACTAGTGACGCAGAAGGGAAGCATGTTTGTCTCGATATTGACAAAGATAATAACTCCCTTGAACGCCCAAGGACCAGTTACGAAAACACACTATAAGATGGAGAGTGAATCCCAATATAGATTGATGTTATTCCTGCTGGTACAATTAGGGCTACTTTTATGGGCTCCAAAAGACTCAAAAAACATTCTGGAACCTTGAACATAATTAACATAAAATATGTGTCAACTCCATATTTTTCTTGTTCCCCATCAAACGATGTGATTGTATCTGCTTAAAGTTTATTTACGTGAACTCCGAATGCAGGATTCTGGATAACCTTCCAGTTGCTGTTACAAGACACCGGAGGGATGGTGATCCAACACACACTTATGAACATGGTTTCCGTGTTGGGTTCAAAGGAAATTATGCAGGGGTAACTTCTGTGGACAAATTAATCCTGTTTAATGATGAAAGCCTGAGTCGGTTTAACTTTTTGTGCTTCCATCTTTCTAGCAGAGCAAAGAGGAGAAGTACTTTATCAATAACCACTTGAGCTTTAAAGTAATGTATCACAAGGATAGTGCGACTGATTCTGCTCGAATTGTGGGATTTGAAGTTAATCCAAACAGGTTTCTGCTTGCTATGTTTCTACAATATTTTGTGGCATTCTTGCATATCTGCTATTGTGATTTTGGGTGGAATAAGTGAGATTAGTTTTGCTAATGCTAAACAAAGTAGCTATCATCAAGGAAGAAGAATAAAAATGACTCACTTTATAAGCTGGCCCTTTTTCACTGGGAGGTTATATTTCCCGTGATAAATGAGTGATTAAAAAAGAAGTTACATACTTCAATTAGAGCCTTAATTAACTGACCTCATTGTGCGAGCCCATGGTTTTACTTGGTAAGATAAAGCTTCCTTGCGGTAAGTCTTATGCAGAGAAATCACATTCTTGAGTTTTGTTGTGTGGATCTAAATTATTAATTTATTCTTACTCATTCAAAAAAATAAAATAATAGTAGTCTATGATGAAATAAATTCCAGGTAAAAAGTGGTATGCATTGATTCAAATCAGAATTTACATTTCCTGCTTTCTGCACTTTATCTTCCTCTGAAATGTACTTTCTGAATAACTTACTTGGCTCTTTGTAATTATTATTTGAAGATGGTCTCTAAAGTGCTTACGACTTTATCATGCTTGTATCAAATTCTGTCGCTTGTCAAAAGGTTGTATGTGTATGTTATTCTTGTTTTCTCACTGGACTATCATGAACAGTATTAATCATGAATACAAGGAGTGGGATGAGAAAAACCCTCAGTTGACAACTTGTAACCAGAATACGAAAAGTATCATTCAAAGTAGTGCTGTTCCACAGGAAGTTGATACAAATAAGGAGGTTGTCTTTACCTATGATGTTACCTTCCAGGTATCTTGTTAAGAATGCGTTAAACTTACTTTCATGCTCTATGAAGTCCCTTCATTGTTTCTGTCCCAATTTGTTTAACTTTTCAGGCAAGTGATGTTAAGTGGGCATCACGTTGGGATACGTACCTCCTCATGAATGATGATCAGATACATTGGTTTTCCATCATAAACTCTCTGATGATTGTTCTCTTCCTTTCTGGCATGGTGGCTATGATCATGATGAGAACATTGTACAGAGATATTGCAAACTACAATCAGTTGGAAACACAGGATGAAGCTCAGGAAGAAACAGGATGGAAACTTGTTCATGGAGATGTTTTCAGGGCACCCATAAATTCCGGATTGCTGTGTGTGTACGTCGGGACAGGGGTTCAGATATTTGGAATGACACTTGTAACTATGATATTTGCACTGCTGGGTTTCTTATCACCTTCCAATCGAGGTGGGCTTATGACTGCCATGGTTTTCTTATGGGTCTTCATGGGCTTATTTGCCGGTTACTCCTCCGCACGTCTATACAAGATGTTCAAGGGTACAGCATGGAAGAAGAATACCTTGAAAACTGCTATTATGTTTCCAGGAATTTTGTTTGCTATTTTCTTTGTGCTGAATGCGCTAATCTGGGGGGAGAAATCTTCTGGAGCTGTACCCTTTGGGACTATGTTTGTTATCTTGGCCTTATGGTTTTGCATATCAGTACCCTTGGTATTTGTGGGCAGCTACTTTGGTTACAAGAAACCAGTGATTGAGGACCCGGTTAAGACAAACAAGATTCCCAGGCAAATACCAGAGCAGGCGTGGTACATGAAGCCAGTCTTCTCTATACTCATCGGAGGCATTCTTCCCTTTGGGGCGGTTTTCATTGAGCTATTTTTCATCTTGACATCCATATGGCTAAACCAGTTTTACTACATATTTGGGTTCCTTTTCATAGTTTTCCTTATCCTAGTAATCACATGTGCTGAGATAACAGTCGTCCTCTGCTACTTCCAGTTGTGCAGTGAAGATTACCAGTGGTGGTGGAGGGCTTACCTGACTGCGGGCTCCTCTGCTTTGTACCTTTTCCTCTACTCAATTTTTTACTTCTTCACCAAGTTGGAAATTACGAAGCTGGTTTCGGGTATCCTCTACTTTGGCTATATGTCAATTGCATCATATGCCTTCTTTGTATTGACCGGAACAATCGGCTTTTATGCTTGCTTCTGGTTTGTTCGGAAGATCTACTCTTCTGTGAAGATCGATTGATGTGAAGTGAATGGGTACATTAGTTGGGAGAGACTGTTATGGGGACTCGTATGATGCCGAGAAACTTTTAGGAAGCTGTGAAAGGGATAAGAGCTGTAATGTAAATTTTCCCAACCTCGCAAGGGCAGTGTTAGCATAAGGCTTGGCTTTGGATATTCCCTTTTTTGTTTTTCTTACACTAATTAAAGTTTAAGAATTGTACGTAGGTGTTGGTAGTCCCGAGCAGATACTCTACTAGAGATGTTAGTTGTCGTGTCTTAAAATTTTGCTGATAGTGGTCTGTACTGAAGTGTTACTCTTCCTTTTTTTCCTTATGTGTTCCCGAGTTATTGCAAAGGAAAGAGATCCGCAGGGGCCCTTTACTTTCCTCTGTGCCATCCAATGTTTGGCGCGGGGTTTGGAAATTGCCAGTGCCGGAAAAGCTTAAAATCTCTTGTGGCAATTCCTGCATCTGCGTTGGCAGTGTGTACAGAATTACAGAAAAGACACCGTTAGATCTCTGAGATGTGTCCACTTTGTTTACAGTATCTGCAAACTCATAATCATCTTTTTCTTCAGTGTAGTCACACTCATCACATTTGGTTTCAAGCATGTGGGGTACATGCCAGTCATCAAAACTAGTTCAGCTAGAGATTGGTTCTACATTGCCCAAGTAAGCCTATCTTTCATAAGCAGGGTGATTTATTCCTCCTGGTGAGAGTTTTGGTTTACTTTCGAGTTATCTGGTGTGGTCGGAACAGCCTTTTTTTTAAAAATGGGCAGTTCATTGCAGCTCGCGTTTTAAGATTTGACCATAATTTGTTTGTCATTGTCAGATGTACTCCTCGTTTCCAACATCTAGTCCAGAAAATAACTCATATAGGTCGTGGAATCGATGTGTCAAATGCTGTCCTTTCTGAACGCTTTTACCATCCCCTTACTCCTGTTCGATTTTCAGATACATGTGTTTGTTCGTTTCCACCGTCCACTGTTTGTTGTTCTATCTCGATTGCAAAGCCAGTCATGAGCCAAAATAGTGATGATATAATTGGTATTGGCATGACAATGTTTAGCTCAGTCAGTCTGGATACTGATCGAGGCTTATTCTGAGGGTATTGTATCCAGTGATGCGTGTTCTGGTACAGCAGCAGCTATGTTACTTGCTATTTCATGGTTTTCGAAAATGAAATATTTAGATCTTATGATATTGATTAATCACTTGGATTTACTTATGCAGATAAAATGTAGGGAAGAACATGGTTCTCTAGTGCCTATTAGTAATCTTTTGTGCAACATATATAATAGCAGCCGGAAGGGGCATACATTGCACGTCGCCCAAGGCACAGATTGCGTACTGCAACTCTCTTCGGCATTGGTGTACTTTGCTTCAACATTTAGACTTGGGAGCCAAACAAGAATGGTTAGATGGTGGTTGGGGCTTCGGTGTTTTGTTTTTCATTCTAAACCCGACAGTATATGCATGTTGTTCTCCATGGTATATATTTCTTATTCCTCTCAAAAAAAATAAAAAATGGTTCGAGAGTTTGGGCAGGCTTAATCATAACGTGTATCAAGTCATTTAACTCATATCATGGAAATACAATAAATAAAACCCTAGCCTGTTTCACAATTTCTGAGTCAACTTATACACATCAGAAGATTACCGTTGTCATAATGTCCTCCTTCCCCTCCGCTTCAACTGTCACCGCCACCCCATCTACCTTCCTCCCTCAAGTCAAGCTCACGATTCTTCACCATCGACTAAAGCTCGCAACCACTCACATTTTGAGTTCTACGGAGCACGTCCACGTGCACGCACACGGATGATTTTTAGGAGAAGTGGGGTTTCGGCGGGGAAGATTGAGATTTGCAGAGTGGAAACGATAGTTCGAGGAGGTGATGAAGGGGGAGGTTCATTCGTCGACCGTGGGGTGCGGTAGGGCTGCTGGCATAAGCAACGGGTAGCCGGTGGAGGTGGTCGTCTGCAGTGGAGTGTGTGACTAGAAAAGAGACTCGGTCCGATGAGAAACTAAACAGATTTCGAGTCTGGATTCGTCCGTCTTTAGATGGGGGCGGTAGTTGCAATTGAGCGGCAATTATGATGGTACGAAATCAACCCTCCGCTCTATAAACTTTGCTCTTTGGGGTGTTGATCTAACCAGACACAACAAATGCTTCATGCAATTACCCCTACGACTACGGATGGCTGAGGCTTCACCTTCAGGAGGTGTCCAACCTTTGCGGCCAATACCCTCATTTGTACTTTCTTTCGTGTCCAAAATACATTTAGCAACATTTTTTTGTTACAGCAGTTATGGTGTACAAAAGGATCCTGATCCCTTTTTGGGCCAACGTCAATTAGATAAATCTTACAGTTTTAACTCCTCCATCTTGTTTATGAAGCTGGTAGAGCTAATTCAGCTTCCAACAAAGTGAATGGTCAGCTGTTAGTAAAATGAACCAAAGAATAGGGGAAAAATTTGTATACAAATCAAATGAGGTCTGCCACAAATTAGCTTCCATCTAAGGAACCTAGCACGGCAACAAGAGAAGTACTAATAGCCAGTTCTAGTCAGAAAGCAACCCAATGAGCACGGGCAGCCATGAAATTTCCTGGAACAGTGCCGTGATATTTTGTCATTAGTAAAACCAACAAGTGCAGTTAGCAAGAAATGCCATCATCGGCCCGAACAAAACCTAGGTTTCCCATTTCTCTGCCTGCATTCAGAAAATTAATGATGGTCAAACACCATGAAAAGGAATACTTATTATCGCTCAAGTTTAGAAACCAACCAGAAAGAATCTTTCTTTTCTTGTGCTAGCAACTCTTCGAATGAAATTTCAGCAAATCCTGCATCCTCGCTTTCCATTAGTTCGTCAGATTTGGCTTCCAACTCCACGCGTGCGCCAATTTCAAGCATCTTCAACGTGACAGAGAAAAAGGAAGAAAGGGAGTGGGGAGTTAGGGTTCATCTTCATCAAGCCACAACTGGAAAAATGACGTAGTTTCTACATTGATATGCACTTGCTGCAACTTGACGTTTGTTACCTTTCGTAGTAGACACTTGTCTTATGCACCAGGATCCTCTGAAGTGGTACATTTTTTACCACTAAAACGTAGGATTCTAATAGAGCTTTTCAGTAACTAATGTGGGGCTTGTGGTGCACTGCAACTCTGCAGTATCCACTAAATGCGATCCAAAAATTCACCATTTTCTCAATTAAAGCAAGGGCTGAACATCTTGGTACCACAGAATTGGATCATGCATGCAAGGACCGATAGAAGAGCGAATGCAGCAATTATTAGTCAGTCAAATGTTTGCAGTTTATGAATAAGGATCCACTAAAGAAAAGTTAGAACTGTGAACAACACTGACAGCCTCAAAGAAACATTTAGAATTGGGCAAATTAAAGAGTAAAGGATACCTTCTTATATGCTGGTGAGAGCTTAAGCTGTTGCTGAAGCCAGTTATATACAAACACATCCTCTTCCAATCTCTTTTGTTCTAATTCTAACTTATATATCTGCATAATGAATGAGTATACAATTGCAAATAAGAGAGATGACCCGAGCAGGCGAGGGTATAATAATTTGCCTAGTCACTTCCATGACCTACCTGCTGGCGAAGGCGCTCAAACGAAGACCTGTCAGCCTTGAATATTAGTGCCTTTGTAATTGTGAACTTACGGTGGATGACCTCAGACCTGTTCGACAAGTAAATACCTTTCAGTTTTAGTGAAAGACTACAAGAGATTACATCTCAACAACTGCAGAAGCTTGGATTACCACATAAGCAAGTATGACTCAAAAAAGAAGGTTTCAGGTCCACGATCATGATGCTGTTCATGTTGCCAAAGTATTTTATCTCAGATAGCAATTTTGATGAGAGGGAAAAAAAAAAACAAAGGAAGAAGCATGGCTCATTGAGTTTCATAATCTCAAACAGTAAAAAGGAATAATAATTGAGAAGCACTCTTTTCTCACATATTCTAGAAAGTTACACCACTACTTGGAGTTCAGATGAAAGAAATGGAAGGTATCACATTGGTTACAAGCGAATGAGCATTCTCAAGGATTAAGAGGCGTGCACACAGAAGTAAGCAAACAAAGAAACAAATTTAATTATCTACATTGGCTTATATGACATACTTGTGCTGTAGCTCATTTCTTGCCTTAACCAAGCAGTTAACAAACTGGCCAACCTGCAACGCATGAGAAATACATTACTGTAACCGATGTTTTAATCAAACAAAAAGGTAGATAATACCAATGAGGTAGAAGTACAGGCCAACACAACACGACTTTAAAAAGCTAATATCAACAGCAATCAGAATAACCAAACAATTAATGTTATAGAATTACTCATAGACCAGCGAGTATGGAGATACAAAGCTCAAGTTGCTTGGCGGTGAATTGTACATCTACTGAAACTAAACATTGATGAGGAGAGGAGAGACCACAAGAAAAAAAATCACCTCTTTTTCTGCAGAAAATTAACCAATTGATGGTGCTCTAGGTGTACGAAGAAAGATAAAGTACAGGCTGTTCTAAGATTCAATTAATCTGTTCCAGAATTCATCACCATAGACCCGTAGCCTGATCATTGCAGTGAGATCAAAATTGGAAAATTGCTGACCTTCCTAATTACTATGATAGAGTCAACTTTCAGCTTCTCTAACCGGAGTACTCTAATAGAAGCAACCAAAAGCAACACGACTTATTAAACGACGCGGAATTATTATTATTTTTATTTAGTAACTGTACAGCTAAGAAAACCTGCGAGGTAAGAGCAAAAAGTTCAAGAGTAGATTATGCAAAATATGTGCTTCTTTTTTAGCAGGCCAAAGAAACTTAGTGTAGTGAGTTTATTATGCAAAGTATCCATGGAACTATAGATGCACATGTTCAGAAATTTTTCCGAGGACATCAGAAATTAAATGGTCAGATAACAAAGTCCCATTGATTGCATATGTAGAACAATGCATTCTGAAGAATAAAATTACCATATACAGAACTTAAGGTCTAAAATTAGACAGAACAGAAATGTGCTACACGTAATCTGGGGATAAAAGTTAAGAGGCTTAGTGCAGTAGGATGTGAATTGGCTTGTCTGGTTCTCAAGTTAAGAAAGCAGTGATAATGACAGCCTTGAGCTAGTGATGACCTTCAGTAAACCAATCTGGTTAGAAGAAAATGTTTAGTTTTTGCTGTGCAGATTTTCTAGCTGGATTGATCCTATTATGAACTCCATACCCCATCGAAGGCAATATAAATGCCTGCTGGAAGATGGCATCGTGGAAACCGGTGTAACCCAAATCCTAGTTGTTCTAAATTTAGAAATGTACCTAAAATCGATAATCGAAACATTTTGAACAATAACAGTTGCACCCCAAATTCTCATTGCATATGACTATGATATACCACCAAAATTATCCGTGTATGATAAAGTACCTCTTTTGATCAATGGCCTACCCAACTACTCATACCTATCAGAAAGATACTTCTAAACCAACATCAAAATTGCTAGGTAACTATGGACTTGCACAGTTGCACATAGACCTCTACGCTGCAAAATTGCATATAATCATATCTCCTCCAGTTCATGATATAATCCTCGGCCTAAAACATCCTTGCGGTTTCTAGTGAAAGCTAACTTGAGTAGGCCATGACACGTTTATGTATCTGTCCAAGCAGATGCAGAGTTCAACATAAGACTCTTCACTAAGTTGGATGCAGAAAAACGTCTGAAAAGTCTGGAAATACAACTCCCTCAACCTTCAAAAACAAAGTAATGATAGATTGTGCCTTTGGAAAAATATATAAGGCAACAAGGTATCTTCTTCTTGGCAAAAGAGTGGATTCTGAGGTTTGTAGGCACACGCACTACCTAGGGGAATGTTTATACCTCTTCAACAACCTGCTCAAACATCCTCATGAATTCATACGCAAATGTTTTGAGCTAGAATTCACATAACTAAATAGTGTTGTTTTGCTTGTTCCAAGTTATATAAATACTTAGAACCCCTCGATAGAGCATTAGAAGGGAAAGTCAGCAGAAAAGTAAAGAGCAACACCAAATAACGAAAATGATGTACTCAATAAACTATACTATGATGAACCAGCAACATCAGAAAACCATATATTGTAATAAAAATATAAAGCACCTGAGCCATAGTCAAGCCACTGGACTCATGTGACTTGACAAGCTGATCATATTGCTGCTTTATCCTCCTTTGCGTGGCACTAGACGACGAGGTAAAAGGGTACAAGCAAACCAACTCTTCCTTCTCCTTCCCACTGCACTTCCCTCCTCCGCCGCCGCCGCAGTCCTCCGCCGTCAACTCCGGCGAACTGGGTCTCTTCTTCTTCCCCCTCTTCTTCCTCTTCTTGCTCCCAAACTCCTCACCCGACCCGTTCCCAACCGGGTCGGGTGCCGCCTCGCCACTGAACAGAGTGGCCCATTCGGGCGAATCCGAAGGCAAGATCTCGAGAAGCAGTGAACGCGGCAGATGGGTGGGGTCAGATTCGTAATGGGTTTGTCGGCTTTCATCCAACAGACGAGATTCAACAGTAAATTTCGAGACTTGTTGCTGCTCTTTTCTCTTGAATTTTCTATAGACAGACAAAATCAGAATGGACAGAGAGAGAATAGAGAGACAGAAGAAGAAAAGAATTAACATGGGTTGGGTGTGGTTTCGAGTGCTGTGAGTCTTAAAGATGGAGGATTTAAATGAGATGGGAATGAGAATGAGGGTCAGTGCCGCCATGGAAACGCGTCATTTGCAGAGGATATGGACACACCTATTTGCATGAACAGCAAAGAGAGGTTATATATGTATGTTGCTTCGCAGTGCCCGTGTAATTTTCATTACATCTATAGAATATCTAAAGCTAAAGAAGTACATCTCAGGCTCTCCGGGGTCCGGAGAGGCCTCAAATCTTTTCTTCTTCTTGTTTTCCTTTATTCCTACTACTCTGCTTTGAAGGTTGTATTGTTGATATTTGCTTTCCTCTCTACAAATATCTTTTTCACCTTGGATTGTGCTAACATTTTCGAGGTGTCAATCATTCATTCACCATTGATTCAAAGTTTGTGAATACGTGTTTTTGTCCTAATATAGAAATGAGTTGATTTTCAAATGCCCTTATTAGAAAATTTAGACTTTCAAAATTCGAAAATATTATAATCATAACTTTATTTGTTTATATCGGATGGCTCACATCACCTACATTTGTGGTCACAAAATCAAGCATATGACTGGTTTTTTTTATATATTTTGAGTAAATTGTAAGGGACTTCATCGTATTTTTAAAGACTCTCTTAAAGAACTGTTTTTTCTTGAGTTAGGCCGTACGTTTTTCAGTTTAATTTTATCAATAAAGATGGTGAATCCCATGTTAATGTCCTAAGATCCAAACGAGAAATACATGCCAATTTGCGAGCGACAAGTCTATGTATGGTTTCACTTTCATTAACCTCGTCAAAGATAAGGGAGTGAACAGGTCCAAATGATCCGGTCCATGCGTTGTGATGACTAAATACGTAGTCAACCTGCAGTCTTCATGTGCATTGGTTTCTTCCACGTCCTTGAATTAGTGATCAAAGCGTCTCTAGAAGATTAAATATTCTGATCTTTGGAATAGGTTGACCATCAAAGCCTGACCCATGTCAGTCAACTTAAACATGACCTCGCCTAAATATTAAGCAAGATTTTAGTGGTTAAGGGGTCAGCTTTTATTAAGTTCTTATGGTCTAAAGCTTCTCTTACCATAAGAAGTTCTTATGCTAGTAAGGCCTTATTCTCTAAAACAGCTGGCCCAATAATCAGTATGTTGTGCGAGAGCAAAAGCAGGTGCGAGTGCAAATGCACCAAAGCTGGGTCAATTTCAGCGCATTTAACATGTTAGAATGGTTCCCTGTTTTGGAACTCAAAGTATCAGACACACACACACACACACAAGGCACATGAAGAACATAATAAAGATTGAGAAGCTTGATGTTGTTACCATTCCATCTGTTTTTACTAGGACAAAGCAATGAAACAATTGCTTCCCAGGTAGGAAGTTACATAGACAGAAAATAAGACTTGCAAGCCAAAAGCTTGGATAACATGTATGGCTAAGAACACAATGGCACATGGACTCAAGTTGCTCTCGTCTCAATGTGCTTGTAAAACCCGTCACCTCCATCTTTCGTATACATTCGCTGCCAGACATCCGACGTACAAAAGCTATGTTATATACATTTATCTTCTCCTTGATCACCTCTAAAAATCCGTATAGGCTCAGAACCGCATGGTGTGTTGTATAGCTGTACAACTTCGCCATGGCAAAGCCAAAACAATAAATCATGGCAATCTTGAATGCGAATTTAGCAACTAAAGAAAGGGATCTGTGGAAGGAACTAGACTTTGGTTGGACCATGGAAAGAACTAGACTTTGGTTGGACCATCTTTATTCATTTGATCTAATGTATTCTTCGTGTCATCAGCTGCAAATTGCCTCCACGGAGAGTTTCTTCATTACATTCGGGCATGGATCTCCTCCGAAAAGCTCAGGTGCTACAGTTACTGAGCATGCTTCTTGCCCGATGCAGTACTGCAACAAAAAAGCCATGCACGGATTTCAGGAAACAAACAATTCGGGTAAAATGCAATGTATGCATCAAATCTGCAGCCTAGGTATTGGCGAAAGTCACATGCCTTCCAAACTGTTGACCATCAATAATTAGGAGGCATTGCTTATATGTTTTTCGAAAAGAAAAATTAGGGAAGAGTCACGAGTACAAAATAACCTGTTCTAATTCTAGAATAAGAAAGGGATAGGGGCAACCTAGTCAGATACAATAGCAAAGGAAATATTGAAGCAGCACTCTGACATACCTTTTCAAAGGCGTCATAGGAATTGTGGGCATGACAGCTGCCCTCACTGAAGCTTCCGCAACCTCCCTCCGGTGTTCCAAAGCTAGCAAATTTGATTAATGAAATCTTCTGACCAGGGGCACACCGCAGGTGGGCTTTAGGCCTCAAAGGTTTATTAACTTTACGAGAGGCCTGCAGCTGCCAATTTACTAGGGTTGGCTGCCATTCATAAATATCAGCACAAACACTATATATCTCTCTTTTCCCCAAAGAGATACCATATGGATTTCCACCCAACTCTTCAAGTACAACCAGCAAATTTCCGGTTGGCTTAAGCCACGACCTAGGGACGTGATACCTGAAATCAAAATCGTTTACTCAGAGTCAATCAACTGTTTTATTACCTGGGAGAAACACATGTAGCTAGGTATATTCTACTCTCACCATCTTTGGGAAGCTTCACCGCAATTACTTAGGCACTTCTTCTCATCAAACCAACCGGCATAACTACAGCGACTACAGCCACCACCAGATGCTTTGTATCCAGGCCAGTAGCGTCCAATGCTTTGTCCATTGATCCATACTTGCCCTTTTGCCATGGTATCCATATCTAGAGCCAATGGCTCGTTTCCGGATGGAGCATTAAAAGTAGCCTGGAAAATGTGACAAAAGACGTCAACCTAGCCAAATTGCTGCACTGACTAAGAGTTGTTTATGAGCATGATTGTCTTTTATGCACTAGTAGCATATGCTACGCATGTAGCCAACCTCTTAAAATGTAGTAAGAGTGTAAGCTATGTTACATGGACTTGGTACGAGTGTCCGGATTGGATACGTGTCCAAGTGTAGGACTCGTCTAATTTTGAAAACGCAAGACACGGGGACACGGCAAAATGTTCATATTTGTTATCGCTTTTTAGTTATTTCGAAGGTAAAAAGGTGTTTTGTGTGATGCACTTTGTTTTAATTGATAACTTGTCTCCTATCAAAGCAATAACTAATTAAACAAATAACAATATATACTATTGACAATGTCATATCCTATGATATGTGTCGGACTCATATCCCATACCCATGCCCAAGTGTCCGACACGGGTACTTCACGCAAACCGAAGAGTCCATGTAACATAGTGTAAGACATGCTCTGTTCATCGAGCACTATTATCAGATTTAGACATTTGCTTCTTGTAAGAACGTCAACCCCCCCCCCCCCCCCTTCTCTTTCTCCTCCTCTACCAACACTGAAACAAGAACAGTAAAGAGCCCCCATAGATCTTCCGTACTTTTGGGACCAAATTACAGTTTGCACATGCCATTTACTTCACTGAAGCAATACTTCCAGTATCTTCCAGAGGATTAGCATAGATAGGTCTCGCTGGAAAATAAAGCACTCACCTTGTACCATGTAAGCGGCTGCTTTTGAGACACATATGAACCTTCGACCCACTCAACAGAGGAACTTCCAGTGAGCGAATGAAGACTCAGAGCTTCTCCTTCTAGACCAATCTGTTGAAAACATGCATTCAAATAAGTATCTAGGATGCAGGCAATAAGCCATAGATTCGCAGGATGTTCAGAGATAAACCTTGTAAGACCATTTCTGCCATGTTAAGTCTCTCCTCCCCTCGTTAAGACCATTTAGTGACACTGGACCAAGAACACCGGCATTCCAAGTCTCGAAGTGCGGACCAACATTCTGTGCTCATACAAGGTGAAGCAAACCATAGACAGTTAAAGTTCAATCTACTTGAATATAGGATTCATAGAAGTACTGAGTGCTACATTTGCACGACCACATATGTGCAGGCTCATAAGAGAGAGGACTCACCGGAAGGCCAACGGCAATGCTTAGCAGAGAAATTGTGTTAACACCTGCTCTCAAATTCACAGCGCCGTTAAAAGCTATTTTGGGGTCTTCTAGGCTTCCATAGACAGTTCCTATACAAAAGAGGGAAGGACTTGTTAAGTACAACATCCACACCAACCATATCTTAATATCTTAAGAACTGACGATCTCCAAGAATTGCGTAGAAGGACTTTTTGTGTCTTGCCTCACAAGTCAATTTCCACCAAAAGGTTTTGGCAGAAAGCTTAGAAGGCAACTTGCGAAGTTGAAATAGCCTAATAGAAGTTTCACTAGTCCTGTATGTCCAATCATGCCACACACCTGATAGTCGACCGTTGATAAAAACATGCAGAGCATGGCCAGCAGAAAAGACTGTAAGAACAGGCCACTTCCCACCTCTCAGAAATCCTTCATTGGAGCCAAGCTTGACACTGGGGATCCAAAGGAAAAAGGTAATGACATAGAAGAACTGAACTATTTTTAGAAGTTTAGTTTCTGGCGATGTCCTATGGAAGACAAAACCATGCAAAGCTATAAAGTACTTACTCTGTCGAGTACCACAGATAATCGGTAGCATCTCTGGTGGTATTTATCTGTTCCAACAATCCAACTGCTGTAAATGATTTGTCTTCATATGATGTAGTCTCATCATTGTATGACTGCCAAGAGAACATGCCACCAACAGAAGTCATCTTCATCAGGGCGGTCTGAGCGCCTACCTGTACTCAGAATTTCAGAATTATTATTATGATGATGATGTCAGTATGAAGAAAATAGACGAAAGATTATGATGCCTTGGCAAAAGATGGTTAACATAATTTTAACGAGGAGTCATTATCTCACCCTTGCAGTATTATAAACAGTATTCTTGCAGTCTGGGAGAATGCTGATAGACCAAGGAGGAAGATTATAGTGCATATTCCCATAAGAAACTTTAGCAAAAGAATTTTTGTCATAATTTGCAAGGAATGCAGCGCAAGCTCCAGACTTTGATTTGAAGATATGAGCCTGTACCAAAGCAAGGTAAGGAGGGGTGTTAACCTTGAACTGATCGTGGTAGCTGGTTACAAGAGAAAGAGGTCAACTAACCTCTTGATAGTTTCCAAGTGGTATCACAGCAGGATCTCCGGATACTAAAGCTGGCTCACACAACTTTATTGCTCTGTGCAGATCTTTTAAATGGCCCCATTTAGCTTGTCTATATAGGCCTAGACGAACAAATATAAACTACATTAACTAAAAGGACATATAGATGGTGAGAAACTTTAGCTTGGAAACAAGTTAGAACCTTGACCAATATCTATAACACGTCAAGATCAATAGTATAATCGACAAGTAAAGTGATCTTGTTATTTGTCTTCATACCAAAGATAGTCATATTTCACGATCAAATGATTAGAGAAAAACTAGAAAGGCAACAGTCACAATCATCCATTGATCGTACTTTTCGCCTCCATGACCTATATATCATCACATAATAAGGTTTAACAACAACAATTTTCTTTTATGGCCATCATGTCAGCAATCAGAATGCACCACGTCATTTAAATTTAGGGGTCTAAGTGTTACTTCAATAAATATAAACACGTAATGAATAAATTGTCCCTTGTTTTGGGAACGGACTGATATTGCCTCTTGCATCACGTGGCAATTTATGCCAGTACAGGCAGGTTGTTTCAAGTCATAAAGTGACTGATGTCAATCTAAAATCCCCCCTTCTCTCTGTTCAAACTTACTTGTAGAGTATACTAGCACTGATGACCTAAAATATATAAACAACAGGATCATGATACATTAATAACACTAATTTAAGGGGCAGCAGTTGCTGCCTTGTTAATGTGCATACCGTATTCATCAAGAGGAGCATCATAATCATAACTAGTAGCAATAAAAGGACCACCAGCAGTCCTGCCAAAGTTGGTTCCTCCGTGGAACTGGAAACAAAGATACAGATATTAGTTGATGTTATCAAATCATGGGGTCACTCGAAATATGCAACAAACAATCAGCTTACCATGTAATAATTTATGAAAGATCCCCCCTTCTGAATAAATCTTGCAACTGAGAATGCCAAGTCTTCAGCTGGCCGGTAAGGAACAGGACCTCCAAACTCAGTAAACCTGCAGGAGAACATAACAAGGAACCAGTTTTGTTATGAACTAATTACTCTTGAATAGACGGCATAAAAATTAAGCACACTATACATGACGATTTTGAAAATTTACCAGCCCGTCCAGGCTTCAGTCCACATCTTTGGTTTATACGCCTTGTTTGGAGAAAAGTAGTCGCAGTAGAAACCGTTACAAGCATTGATCTGTGCATGAATGAACCAAATTAGTGGGTACAACTCAATGGATATTTATTTCTTATAACACGAGCTATATATTTAACCAAATAACAAAGCCCTGGGCAGTTGGGTTTCCATAAACTAATGCCTCTTTTGCAGCTATGATATCAGCAAGTAAAAGATATATCTGCTTGAAATACATCACCTAATTAGTTTGACAAATGTTTGTAATCAACAAGAAAAGTAGTCAGCAGTCTATTGTAATTCTAAGGCCGGTGCATATTAAAATAAAGACAAAGCACAACAGATAAGAGTGAGAAAGAGCAAAGGCAATGGCCATGTGCAGTGACAAAGTGGACAGGGATGAGAATTCAATATATTCTTCATGACCGCACAAGAGGTAGGGGACAACACACTGGTACAGGGCAACCCCACTAAGGGTGAGGGAGCATCAAGAATGGGTTTAAGAACATGTCAAGATGAGGTAACTAGAGAGAATTTGCGACACTTACAACAGGATCAGGGGCATCATCTTGCTTGCACATGACCCATGGGACTCCTGTGCCTAGACCCACAGCCATATTAGCTGCCCATTCTGAATAAGCTTTTCCTGGAGAACCTAGTTCATACTCCATAGGCCCATATTCATTCTCAATCTGTCACAAACATTGACGCAAATACAATTTGAGCACAATTCAGCAAGAAGTTGATTGAAGAAAATACCGAAATAGGTTATTTTGGTGTACCTGGGAAAGAATAATTGGCCCGCCCTGAGTTTCATACAGTCTTTCTGCTTTCATCATGTTCACAATCTTTGTAGTGAATTTTTGCATTGCAGCCTTCACCATATGTGGTTGCCGAAACCAAAGTTAGTCACTGTTTAAGGAAAATGGGAAATTCTAAATGAAGAGTGTAAGAGATGCCAAACCTTGAAAGGCCCATTATTTGTTCTGAAGCTGATACCAGGAACATATTTCAACCAAACAGGAAATCCCCTGTAGTTGAAAAAGAAAGAAATGCTAAAAGAAGACAGTGAAAGAAATATGATTCTTTTTTTCATTTTTGGTAAGCTTAAGTATCAGATACATATTCATTTCTTGTTCAGGAATTATATGGTTGTTGATAAATTCTATATACCCAAAGTTCCATTCGGCACAAGCATAAGGGCCAATCCTGAGATGAACATAGAGTCCTGCTTGCTGCACCAGCTTAATAAATTTCACCAGATCATATCTCTCCTCAAAGTAATACTGTACGAGTATGAAGGCACATATTAGAAATTATGTATACTAAATAGTTCTGGAGAAAATTAAAAAAAAAATGGGTCTTGCATACTTACTTTGCCTGGTTGGGGTTCATGCCCATTCCAGAAAACATAAGTCTGGATCACGTCCAAACCTCCTTCTTTTGCCTTTTGAATAAGATCTGGCCACATCTGCAAAAACCCAGAAAATCCACCAAAATCAATACCCAAAAAAAATTACTGAGCAGAAAGAACTGGAATGCTTCAAGACATTTACTAAAACCTTCCCAAAAAAGATGGGAACAGTAACCAGAAGGAGAAACAAAGATGCCAGTTTGCAAAGCCCTTCAAGAAGCAGAGTAAACAGAGAAAAAACAGAGGAACTGAGATACACCCACAAGCACATTGACATAAACATACCTCAGGGGTGCTTCTGGGGTAGTGGATGGATCCAGAAATAAGGATCCTCCTTTGGCCATTAACAATAATAGCCTTGTGGTCATATGAAACAGAGGCCGTGCCACAATAAACCCATGAACTCAATAGCACCACCACCAACACCAACAAGAAGTTCCACATTGCAACCTTCATTGCCTTCCGTTTGGACTCTGGCTTCACAACCCAATATGGCCCTCTTTACACTTATTCTTTCTTTCCTGCTGGGCACTTTATTCTATACTTCTTCTGAGCCCTGTTTTATTTGGAGAGAGAGAGCAAAAAAGTTGGTGGTAGTAGTACAACAAGTATGGACAGAGAAGGAAACAGCTGGGTTGTGTTTTCCTTTGTTTGTTTTTCTTTTGTGATATACAGTGCAGAAAGAGGCAGCGAGAGAGAAATTTTGCAGTCTAGCAGTAAGAGTGTGTGTGTGTTTATGTTGATAAATGGGGAATCGGGACTTTGCAAAGATTGGTGGTGTGCAGCTGCTTTTATAAACCGGAGGATGGATGGTCTTGAGAGTGAAAGTGGGTCCCACTTTCGGACCCGCATGGCCTTTCTCCCAACATTAAAGCGCAGCCAGCTCCCTCCAACAAAATTCTTGGAACAAATTCCTCAAATTACTTGGTACAAAGATAATTAACAGTCGTTATATAATTTTAATGTTTTTAACGATAATTTTTAATAATATTTTTTACTATCACTGGAATCATATAACGGTCATTAATTTTTATTATATAAAAGATTGGAAGAAGATTGCTTCAAACTCAAGTAAGAAGCAAAAATTTTTAATATTTTATGTCCAGCATCCGACGATAAATATAATGTGATGTAATAAACGGGTAAAATCTAACAACATTGAAGGATGTTCAAACAGTAAAGAGCCAAAGTTTTATCCTCGTTGCATCGTAGATTTCTTCCTCCTACATGAGTTTTTATTATTAGTATGAGCAACGGTAACTCGTATATCGTGTTACACCCCTAATTAGAATAAAAAATACACTTTATCAAGACTTACTGCTCATTTCATGCATTCTCATAAGCTGAATTTGTACCTTTTTGAGCTAAATTTACACATTTTTTGTTGATAAAGAAATTAGCGACAATTTTTGTAAAATGGTGATCAACGAATGCGCTCTCAACCCACCAAAAAAAAGAAAAAGAAAAAGAAATTGCATAAATGTAGCTTCAAAGTTAAGTCTTGGTTGTGGTAAAAAGAAGAGTGGTTTTTATGTTAAAAGGGCAATGGTCTGTTTGGCTGTTGCGCACAAAAAGGCGTTTTTAACGCGTTTTTTTGACTCTACTTTGATGTACGGGTACAAAGATTCCCTGCTCCAAAGCCCCAACATAGTCGGCCCTACTTTATCGGCCAATAGACCTGTATTTTGTTTCGCCAGTTGTAGACCCCCAGTCGCTGAACAGCGGGTGACCGGTTCTCAAGAGGACTGTGTCGGACCCCAGTCTTGGCAGTGTTTGTCACGAGTGCTTGGAGCGCGTGCGATGGGGGCATCTTTCTAGGTAATCAGTCTTAGGATCTTGATTATTGCATACTAAATTCGTTTGTCACGGGCTTAGGTTTACAGACTCGATGCAAGTATTAGCAAATTCAAGAATAAAAGTAATTATGTTCCACTTTCCTTTCACATGATAATACTTCCAATTTTGCTAAATTTAAGGCTTCGTTTGACAAAATTTTTTTTTTGGTTTTCAGTTTTTAAAGAGCAGTTTTTTAAAGAGTAGCTTAATTTTATTTTTTTATAAAAACAAGTGGGTGTTTGATAACCCCTTTTTTTTTGAGATTTTTTTTTTTTGTGTTTGGTAACCCTTTTTATTTTGACTTTTTTTTTGTGGTTTGCGGTGGCGGTGGTGGGGCGTAGCGGTGGTCGACGGTGGTGGTGGTGGTGGCCGACGGCCGGAGGTGGCTGCCGGCAGTCACCGGCGGTGGTGGCCGGCGGCCGGAGGTGGCTGCCGGCAGTCTCCGGCGGTGGTGGCCGGCGGCCGGAGGTGGCTGCCGGCAGTCACCGGCGGTGGTGGCCGGCGGCCGGAGGTGGCTGCCGGCCGTCTCCGGCGGTGGTGGCCGGCGGCCGGAGGTGGCTGCCGGCAGTCTCCGGCGGTGGCTGCCGGCGGCCGGAGGTGGCTGCCGGTGGTCGCCGGCGGCCGGAGGTGGTTGTCGGCAGTCTCCGGCGGTGGTCGCTGGCGGCCGGAGGTGGCTGCCGGCGGCCGGCAGTCTCCGGCGGTGGTCGCCTGAGGTGGCTGCCGGCGGTGGGAGGGTGGTGGTGGTGGTCGAAAAAAAAAAACCAAAAGTGAAAAAAAAAACCAGTTTTTGGAGTTTTTTTTTTACTCTGCAGTTTAAAAACTGATTTTTTAAATTGAAAAAAAAATGGTTACCAAACGCTTTTTTTTTCAGTTTTTAAAACTGAAAAAAAAAGAGGGAAAAAAAGAGTGTCAAACGGGGCCTTAGACTACAAAAAGGTGTGATGTCCGGGCACCAGACATGCAATTAGTTTTGCAGTGCTGACTTAGCTGACTCTTTTGAGGAAGATTGTTCTACAATAGAGTTGTAGATCCAGAGGAGATTTTAAGATCAGCAGAAGATGAAGTCCGAACATAATATGAGAGTATTAACAAATTCAAGAATAAGCAATTATGTTCCACTTTCCTTTTTTGCTAAATTTAGACTACAAAAAGGTGTGATGTCGGGGGTACTGTACATGCAATTAGTTTCGTAGTGTTTATTTGGCTAATTCTTTTTGAGGAAAATTATTTTATAGGAGGGTCGTAGATTAGATCGTTACATATATATATGCTTTTAAAAGACACGTCCAGACATAATATGCAAGTCAATATGCTATTACCGTACATGAATGGGTGAACTTAATTGAAAGGCTAGGAGTAAGTGTGAAGTATCGTAAACCTACTTTTAACCGCAAAAAGTTATTAGTGCGCTGTTTTTATTCAAGCCTGAGTATTGTGCCTGCAAATCGAGCTGCTAGCAAGGCTTGCTTATCGCTACATAACTAGAAGATTAGTATTCGTTAGATCTACAACTATAAGGTTCCAAGAAAGAGGGATAGTAGGGTTTGGAACCCTCCATCCATAGTTTTTAAGTCCTCGGTGGAGGTGGAATCATGAATCTAATCGTAAACGTCACAATTTTGTTCAGTTTGGAGGTGGAAATATGAACTCATAAGCTACTCTATAGCTCATTCCATGTTATCAACAAGCCTTTGAAAGGACTAAAACTCTGGAGTTTTTTTTCCCTCTCGCATCGGTAACGATGTGCTCACAGAATATCTATCAGCTACAATATTACTAGGTTCTACCTTGAGTTTACTTTTACTTTTTCTCAGAATGAAAGCTCCAAAAGTTAAAAATTATGCCATAAAACAAAGTCATGCCAAAAGATTCTTACCCTCATCCAGGAGGCATGGACCCTTCATTACAAAACAACAATCTCCCTATACGTATCTTAATTATTTATGACTCATGGCTGTTGCCATCTATTGAGCAATAAGGAAAACGGAGAACCTTTCACTTTCAGAAATCATAAAGGAAGTGATGGATTACTTGCCGGGAGGAGAAAGGGAAAGAAAAAAAAGAAAGAAGCAGATGAAAAGCTTCCTGCAATCAGAGAACTCCGCTTGTTGGTGGAGTTTTAGTAGGTAAAAGAGTCCCTTGAACAAAGCAAAGAAAAAGGGCCAAACTCCATGCACTTCTCCTGCACTACCCTCCGCCCATGCATGATTGCAGATTCACCAACCTGTCCATGTAGATCAATGAAAGTCATCGCATCAATGAAAGTCATCGCACCAGATGTGCCCTTTGCTGTTCACATGCCATTTTTGTATTTCCAAACAGTTAAGTGCACAAAAACGGGGTAAAACGTTAATATTAAACAACGCATCGGAGAATTCCAAGGCAGGGGATGGGATAAATGTTAGAGGTCCTGAGGGGAAGTTGTTGATTCTAATTCTTATGCTAACGAGCTATTTAAACGATGGTTCTATCTAGTCATGACCGACAATTTTTAGCTATTCAACATTTATTCGAATTTCATCTATACTACTTATAAAAGTATGAATATGTGTAACTTATTTTTTTTAACAAAACTATCCCTACAATTTTCTTTAATACCATAATTGACCTTGATTATAACTATTCATTAATTAATGTCATTGCCTCCAAAAAATTTCTCCGTCTCTCTGTGCTAGATAAATGGTTCCTCTCTCAAAGTTATTGTTAAATGCATGCATGGGTCTTCTTCCTAAATTTATTGAAAACCTTCAACTTTTAATCAAATTTGATTTAATTTTGTCATTCAATTCACCCAACTTCAACCTCTTCTATGTATCTCATAACACCGAATTCCCTTTTCCTTCGTACTCTATCTTATTCTCTTTCAAAAATTAATTGCGGCAAAATTTTAATGATTGAATCTTGATCTCTACCACATCAATACGGCACATGGTTAAAGATGATTACTATCATACAATATTTCTCTTGACATTTTCTTCAAACATTCCATCTAGACTCTGCTGCTGCAATTTGTACAATCTCCAGCTATGTAAAATGGTTATATAAAGCAATATAATAATATGACTATAAAGATAAATAAAAGTAGATTTGGCCAGAAAATATATACATTATTGCTACCTATCACTTTAAGAAATGGATTGAGAATCCTTAAAAAAAATTATTTTGTCTTCTACTTGATACAGTAACATTCTTAAAAATATAAATTAATATTCTTATAATTGAAACCACCTTAATTCTTATAGCAATCAGCAACGTTTTCAACTTGTAACTATAAAAGAACTTTATCTAATCATTTATCTGTGAATATATGGTGCTCATTTACTAATAGGGTCAAATACACGTAAGTACCCTGAAACTACCACAAAGTCTCACTTGAGGGTCTCAAAGTTTAATTTTTACACATAAGGACCTGTAACTCCAAATTTGCAACAAGTAAGGGCATCCGTCTAAATTCCTAACGGTTCAGCCCTTTTCGTCAGGGGCATTTTTGGGAACTCACAGTGGCACCAGCACCGCACCGTGGAGACCCCCAGCTCAAACTCCGGCCACGCACACGCCACTGGAGTCACCGTCGACGCAAAACCGCCGGCCATCACCGTGAAAGGGGCCGAAGCGCAAAAGCAGATACAACATCTCAACAAAGAGAGAGAGAGAGATAGATAGAGAGAGAATAGAAGACGCAGCAGCGCCACCATCGGACTCGCGCCGTCACCACCATGACCGGCGATAAGGCTAATCGCTGTCGTAGCGCCGCTACCAGCTTCCAAATCAACGTCACCGTTCCGAGCCACCGCAGCCACAGGAAAAGCATCGCCGTTGTCCACCACAACCGATGGCGACCACTGCAGGCCCAGAAGGAGCTCGCCGTCACTGCCAGCTGCAGCTCCGCCAGGGAGCAGGCAATCAACAGTGGGCCATCAAATCAGGTCTACCTGCACAGCACTAGCTAGGTTTGTGTGCGGCTCCACCCCATGATCCAATCGATGCCTCTTCCATTCGTCACCGGACTGACGATCTCCTCTTCGGCCAGATCGTGGCACCAGCCGATGTCATCACCACCGAGACGGGCAGTGCCCTCGTCGCCGTGCCAGTAAGGCCAGTAGCTATACTCGATCTACTTCCAAAGGCCATGGATTGGTATGAGTGAAACAATTTGGTATGAGTGAAACAATGCCAATTTTAGGGTTCCAAATATTAATAGATTAGGGTTCTAAAAATCAAGGGATTTTACAATAAAAAAATTAAATATGAGTTCCCAAAAATGCCCCTGATGGAAAGGGCTGAACCGTTAGGAATTTAGACGGATGCCCTTACTTGTTGCAAATTTGGAGTTACAGGCCCTTATGTGTAAAAATTAAAATTTGAGACCCTCAAGTGAGACTTTGTGATAATTTCAGGGTACCTACGTGTATATGACCCTTACTAATAAGTAAGACAAATACATCTTAATTTAAACTTGAAATACTCACGCTAATAGGAACATTACCATCATCATTTGGACAATCTTAGTCATAATTAATTCAATGTTGAAAGTTTTGAGAAGAACACTTATGGATTATACAGAATTATCAACATAATACTAGCATTAAGCTTTATAGAAAAATGATAATTCACCATGTTCCAAGTAGCCAAAGTGATATCATCCTTAAAGTAGGTCTTATACCTTATTTTCTTGATGTCTAAAGCAATTAAATGAGACCAAAAAGTACACCAAGTTAACCCTAGATTACAAATGTGGGTTGAAGCATTTCATCCATTACAAAGGCAATAATGAGAAAATACACGTTGAATTTGCAAAGTGTTGTAACTTTGTCGTCCAAGCTACCAACAAGTGAATTATACCATTTGAAACCGTTATCAGCCAAAATATTTTGAAAAAGACTTCCCTTCATAAGAAAGAAAATATTTACTATCTTTTGGATACGATTCTACACCGCTGCTCTACGGAGTCGAATTTGTTAATCCTCTGATACGAAGATATCTCTAATTGGGATTTTGAGCATAAACATTCGCCCTGAAAATGCTATGCAAAATTTTACTTCTAGTTCTGGCGAAAGAATAAGCATGGAGTCCTCCTCTTTCCGGATAACACGTACAAAGAGACCCACCAACAGTCAAATAATTAGTGAATCTCAATTTTTACTCACATAATGGAGACGTAATTTTTAAAAAAAATTTATATACACATATATGGTTTTCCCGATGTCGTCTAAAAGCGAGAACTGTAATCTCCATTTAATGAATCTCATTTTCAATCTATTTATAACTTTGTTCATTACTTAATACCTCTCGGTTAATTTATTCCTAGCATGAAAGTAGGTTACAGTACTCTGAATTTTTCGCATTTTTATTTTTGATCTATTTTAATTAGGACAATTACCTGATTCACAAATGAAAATATACCAACAAGATATCACACTCGTACAAATGGTAAGTGATACATGTAGTCGACATATTTGCGTACACATATTTCCTGAAGAGAATGGAGTGAAAGAAATTCGAGCCAGTTATGACCTAAAGAGAGTTTGATAAGATTAAAACAATTTTTAATTTCGTTGTGATGAAATAAATGAAATCAATCATTTCTTTTTCTAGCACGTAGCACTTAATATAATAGAAATTTATCAGTACTGGTAGATAACATAATTAGAATGCTTGGTGGGATAACATGATAAATAGGATTAATAGTTCATTATACTTACTCTGTATGAACTATGTGAAGATTGCTTGATGACATAGGTTTGCACTTGCCATACGAATATGTTAGCGATGTTGAGTTTTAAGCTCTATGTATGAAGGAAGCACATCCAAAAGTAAAATTCATTTCCTTCGAAATGCTTTTTCACTTTTATGTTACATATTTTTACAGCCTTTGGAACTTATATGATGAGGTAAAACTCCAGCAAAAACAAGTTCCTTAAGATAATGTCATAGCTGTGTTTGTTACTTTTACAAAAAAAAAATATATTATTTCACGCGTAAAGATAATCTAATTAACATTATTTTCTATAAAGGTGAGCAATTTCGTGCAACGCACGTGCTTTCATCTAGTATACAAGATAAGTCACATTTGCAAGTCGCTCTAGTGTCAGTTATTTATGGACTTTAGGCTCTGTTTGACAAAACGTTTTTTTTTTGTTTTCAGTTTTTAAAAAAAAATAAATTAAAGAGCAGTTTAATTTTTTTTATTTTACAAAAATAAGTAGGCGTTTGATAACCCGATTTTTTGTGTGTTTGATAACCCAAATTTTTTTTGTGGTGGTTTACGGTGGCGATAGTGGGGCGTGGCGGTGGCCGACCATGGTGGCTGCCAGCGGTGGTTGCGGGTGGCTGCCAACGGTGGTTGCCGGAGGTGGCTGCTGGCGGTGGAAGGGTAGTGGTGATCTCACAAAAAAAAAACTAACACTGAAAAAAAAAACCGTTTTTGGAGTTTTTAAAAATAGCCCTAATTTAAAAACTGATTTTTTAAACTGAAAAAAATAATAATTACCAAATGTAACTAATTTTTTCAGTTTCTAAAAATAAAAAAAAACTCGGTTAAACGGGCCTTTAGTACCTGCTTAGCTCTTTAAAAGCACACAGAAGAAGGACCCCGTGAACTGGTCAAATTTGGATAGAGCATTTCACGACTCATGTTCCATAGTCTCTTTTCTTATTTTTGGACAGACCATAGTCAAGGATTTGTTTGGCAAAAGTTTTCCATATTAATTTTTGGTCTGTAAAAACATATTTTCTCTTCTACAAAATCACATTTTGGATACTATGTACACTTAAAAGTGTTTTCACAACAACAGAATAAGCTAAAAATTATGTTTTGCTGCTGGTGTAAACTTTCACCTCAATATTGACAAGAAATACAGAAACCAATATTTTTATGTTTTATTTATAAAGAGAGAGTCGATTTGGATCTGTATATGTGATACTAAAGAGAAAATGATCGTATCAACATATGTCGTAGAGCGCGATTAGTAAATACGAAATTGACGGGTTTTATGGATGTAGATTAAGTGTGAAGGTTAGATGTTTTCATCAAAGAGAAGTGTTTAATTAGTCACAACATTTGCATTATTTGTAGTTGCATGATTTGTGTGGGACATAAAAAATGGGATGAGTCAGCATTACCAACAAGGCAACAACCAGTAGATAACAGCTGTTGCTCTCAAGTTTCAGCAATGGTCAATCATGGTTCATAACAACTGCTGCCTCCTACCTTTCGGATATGCAATAAGAATTTTGGAGGTAACTTTGATCGCTAATGCTGTAAAGAGTATATTCATGATATGCCTACACATTTAATTGTTCTTGCTTAAATTCAGGGAGTGTCAATTGTCGGTCAATTATATACTTGTTCATATCTTATTTGTTGAAAAAAATATGTGTCAACTGTATTTGGTGCATCCTTTAGCAAAAAATAACGGTATAGATAAAATATAATATGGTGTGAAAATAAATACTTCCTTAAATTTGCATTTTTAGCTTAAGGGACAATGATCCTTTTTCTCTTTGTACGAGAGGGGCTTCAAATAGGTCAACTTTTTTTTTTTTTTTTTTTGGGTGGGGGGGGGGGGGGGGGGGGGCAGATGTCTAAAGAGTAAAAATTCTCAATTAGAAGTTTCGCTAAATATTATGAAGTGGAGGGAGTAATTATTTTTGACCGGCTGTTAAATTTTGCGGAACAAAAGGGTAAAGCCTCAAATTTAGAACCATCCTTATTTGTAAAGATTTTAACGATTAAGATCATCTGTTTTACGGTAGATGCATTGTCACAAAAAATTCTCGCTGAATGTAAAAATTATCTCCTCATATTTTAGTAAAAGTGAAAAAACAATTTTAGAGGTAAAAAGAGTAACGGTAGAAGTAGAACTGCTACAAAAATAGAATCATGCCTCATGCTCCTCTCCTGTACTGCAAATGTGGTACGATAACAAAAATAATAATTATAGTTACAAATTTTAACAAGAGCGATAAAATATTTTTAGGCATTGTCAAAAGAGCGTATGCAGAAGTGTCACAGTACCTCTAAATTATATCTGAAGAAGCTGGTCCACAAGATGGCTATCAAAAAAAAAAAGATGCACAGCTGTGAGCTTCTTGCAACTGGGCCAACATGAAAGCCACTTTTTTCAATTTCAGCTCAGCAAACTCCGAACATCATCACCGTCGTTTCAATTTCTTCAACAAACCATCACTTTAGTGTTTTGCCCTTTCTTCTCGACCATGATTGCACGATCGGTTGCCAATCACATACCAACTACCACATGCTATTTAATATACGCCGGACCACCGTCACCAGCCTTATAGCCGTATAGGCTTGTTGCCCGTGTGAAATCCAATTCAAGGGTTCGGTTCTCGCACCGAGTTTCTTTTAAAAAAAACTCAAAAATTTATATTTTTATTGGTTGAACTGTCTTTTAGATTTTACGAAATTAATATTTCATGCACAAGTGATCTAAAAAATACCTGAAAACTTTTGTGGTTAATGTTAAGTGAATATGTCCAGCATCGTATCTCATCTGCTTATATGAAATTATTCGGCTGATCTTGCGTAGAAATAATGGGTGATTCTTAAGTGTTAGGGAAAAAAAATGAAAGTTTTTTAGAAAACTCATAAAGATGTTTTACCTAACACAAGTTATGGAAATTATCTTTGTCAAATATATAAACTTTATGAGTACTCTATCTTGTGCTAATAACAGTTACAAAAAAAGATTGTGATTACTACAAAATCTCAAGAAATATATTGCGCAACATCATTTTTTCGAGCCCTTTTGAACTTAGTACGTCGCCAAGAACGTGTACCACCTCACTCACTAATGATTCATTGTGGTTCTTGAGACCACATCTATGGCAACTATCCCCCCACTGATCAGCCCCCCTCACCCTTTCAGACCAACCGAGGTACTCGCCATAACTAAATTCTGAAGTGCAACAGATCAGAATGACCCATCAGCAACTCAGTGAGGCAGCAAGATGAAGATGGCACATGGGACAACCGGGAGTGGGACTTCATGGGACAAACAAGAGAGACAACATCAACAGTTCTGAGATTGTTTTGGGGACAGAAATTTTGGCAAAGGGAAACCAGAAGCTGCAGTTTGCTCTATCCTTTCTTGGATCATGCATGTATGGATGCCTTTGCCACACATGCATCGCTACTGTTTTAGGCTATGGATTACCATCACATCTACATCCATTGTTCTTGGATTTGGCGGGCCATCAGCCCCCGTCCTTAATCCATTACAATAGTGTAGAAGAATGTGTGGGCCTTGTTCTTCAAGACGTGGGCCCTTTTGCCTTCTGGGTGCTGGTTAATAGTTAATACTACTGTAACCCAGCAGACCTTTGATGCTTTTGGTTCTGTTTGAGCACATTTCTCCCGTGAATCTATAAGTACTTGATGTTTTTTTTTTTCGAAATCAAGTTTAAAAACCTTCTTAATAGAAAAATAGCAAGATAGAGTTATAATCTGAAAAACGTGTGCACCGCAGAAGAAGACTAGACTAATCAACATCAAAGCTAAAACTTATCAGATCAACAATACATTTCCCATCCCATTTTTTGTCGTAACTTTCGTCTCGGTGAGGATGCCAAGTCCAAGTAAAACGATAACCAGTATGACTGTGAGTCGATGCAACAATTTCTGGAGCCTCCTTCAGAGCTGTTTAACGTACTTGATTTTTGACAACCGGAAAAGAAGAAGAAGAAATACTTGATTTTGTAAAGTCTTGGTTAAAGGGAGAGTACATAGAGTAGCTGTGTCAAAAATGACTACACTTTCCTAAGGTGTTTTGGTTGACCACACGATCCCATTCGAAAGGTACAGAAGTAGTCAAAAATAACACCAAATACATTTATTTCCTTCAAAAACAGCAGCGGATAAGAAAAATATTAGGTACTAGAACTTTTGGAGGATGTTATGATCCACTTGGTACTTCAACTAGCTTATGAAAGTTTGAAAAAGCAAGTCTTATTATGTAACCAGCCTCCATTAAGATGCTTTTCAAACTAAACTTTGCCTAACAAGCAACTGATGCCTCTCACCCACCCATCCAAAACTATGTGGGCAACTCTTTATCTTTTTGCCTTGGTCATGGCACAACTTATCTGACCTGTGAAACTCAGCCATCACCCATTTTCTTACCATCCATCAATCATCTCCAAATTTTGCACTTCCACTTTTTAGTCTAATCATTAGTAACTAGGCAAGGTATTTAAGTTGTGCAAGACCTGCGTTGTGACAGGCGAAAAAAGATCGTCATTAAAAGTACTTTATAATATTTATACTGATAAATTTTTATCGTCAAAAAATATATTTAGCGACGTCTTTTCGTGTTACAACGAAAAATCCTGATCGTAAAAAATGTATGTTTATGCCGGTAAAAATGAGGCCAGAAACCCATGTTCTGTGACATGTGTGACCATTTGTTCAACTGTCAAAGTCAGGAGTGGACCATGGCCTAATCCCTGTGAGACGGCATCGTAAGCAAAACAAAAAAGTCAAAGAGGTAGAGCAATGGGCTTATCGAGCCTAAGACATTATCCAGTTGTTTGGAGCCGAAAGGGGGCCAACCATGCACTTTACGTCTTGGACCACCTCGCCGAATATGGGCCCAATCCCATGTTTGCATGAATCTCTGTACGTGCCCTTCATTTTCAGTATGTAGGAGCCTTAATTTATTTAGTAATAAAAATTACAGAAACCCTATTAAATTATTTAGAATATTTGAAGTTCCACGTTGAAGTGAGTGGGGGATGAGGATGACACCTTAGCCTTGATTAGTTTCATGGGCAGTTTTCAATTTGCTTTCATCACTCAAAATGGATCATCTGTTAATTGTATGATAATAATGGAATGGATAAGCCTTATCATCCTAGTCATGCAAGAAATAAAAGATCCTAATTTGGGGGCTTCTTCGATCGGGAAAAAGGGAATGTCTATTTTCAGATCATATCATTCTTTTCATGTCGTTACTTGTCGTTGAACAATTTGTATTTTGTCATTCATGCGCTTTTTGGCGATAAAATCAGATATAGACCAGCATATAGACTTTAAAAATAGACGTTCCTTTGAAAAAGAAAATGCTAGATTTGTGAAAGAAATTTATCTAGAATTAGTGAATTAGGATTGTAAAAATGTCCCTAAACATGCTTATCCAAAAGAATTCTCACAAAAGATGACCTGTTCCGATACTTAAATGAAGATATCATCCAATTATGCATGTTGCAAGTAAAGATATTCATGGAGAGCGTGCTCCTGTCCCTCCCTAATCTTGGCAGGCTGCTAGCACTGCTAGAGAAAAGAAAAAGGACAACATTAGTTTGCTACCATTAACATAAGGAAAATGTGATTAGATTTTAGGTGAGCATACAATATCCAGAGGTGGATCCAAAAAGTCTAATCGGGGGCGTCAAAAATACATAAAAATTTTGATGGTTAACATAAAATAAAGAAGAAGGTTTAAGTTCATCAACGTTACTATTGCTAACATTTTTTATTTGAAAGAAAGAATCAATTGTGCGTGACTTTGGCTACTCCATCTACAAAAATAAGCGTACTATGATTAGCGTAACTATTGAATACGTTAAATGCATAATAAATTATTCAATTCGTATTTTTTCCGTAACTAGTGAATACGTTAATACTATAAGAATTAAACCAATAAGTAGCGTAACAATTGAATATGTTAATACTATAATTAGCATAACTATTAAATTTGTTAATACTCCAAGAATTAAACTATAAACAAAAGAATTCACCTTGACCAATTCATGTTCTTTGTAATCCGAAGATTTGAAATTTGAGATTTGGAAGAATGAAGAATAAGAACGAAGAAAATTATGACGGCCGATAGCACAAAGAATAAAGAATACAACAAAACGAAACTTTAATTAATTAAGATATAATGATATTTTCGTAAATATATGAAATGTGAGTATTTATAATCAATAACTAAAAAAAATCCCAAAAGTTGGGGGTGCCATGCCCCCCCTCCCCCCCCCCCCCGCGGGTATGCAATAGTTCTGCCCCTGACAATATCCACATTAGAGGAGGCAAATTTTCTCTGGTTCACTTCTTTTTTTTTCCCCGAATAGCAACAATTGAAGAAAAGAGAGTTGTTGGATCTTGAAAGGATAAGGATCTTTTGCTGCAAAGCATCTCTGCTGTAACAATTGTAGTGATAAAAGATTATTAGTAAAAGTATTTTGTCACTTTTACTGAAACTTATAATAATATAATGACTTCTTTTTGTCGCTAAAATGCATTAACAACGCTTTTCTATTGCAGCAAAGAATCCCGATCCATCTTGAAAAATTTAGGGCTCTTGAATTCTCGCTTTGGATAAGATTTTTCGAAAACATGCATTGTGAGCCGTGGCAACGTTTAGGACGGGATTGCCACATACTCAATGAGGTTCTTAATGACGGCCATATCCGAACATCCTTGTCCCGCTGGCCCCTCTTGATCCCGATTGAACCGCCATATATGCCATGCGAGATTCTCCAGTTTGGCCAATCAAACCCGAATTGCCTCGTTCGTGATGGTAGATATTTTGCACAACCGTAGAAGATATTGTATGATCCTGAATAACTGGTTCTAAACATTTAAGATCGTAAAATAATCCCCGCCACTTGATTGTACAGGCCGGTTCTCATTTGGGCTATCAAGCCCATATTGCCTTTTCTCAGCTAGTCAGTGTCACTATTTCTGCACTACAGTGAGGCCGTCTAAGCTGGATATAACAACAGATTTGTGCAGTCATGGGTCAATGCTAACACTGTAAAGAAAGGTACCACAAAATAGCCATACGACACCAGCTAGTAGAAGCCCAGTAGCCTGCTCAGATGACAAACCCAAGTATGTGTCATTTGGACTTTGGACCTACAAAAATGCCCAATCAAAGGAAATTCCAACAATACCATTCATAAACTACACTCATTCACCCCTCATGAAAGGTGATTGCAACAATAAAATGTAATCTTGTGTGACTTGCCACACGTTGGTATTACAGATAAGAAAGCAAATTATAAGCTTCAACAGCAGAAGCATCTGGAGAGAATGAGAAGTTTAATCTCAAAAGTATGTTAAAGTGGACTTGGTTCTGAGATGCTCTTCGTTTTCGGCAATTCCTTCATCAATGCGTTTCTTCTCAGATTCTTTTGGCTTGAGTTTTCTCATCTCCTTCAACACGAAGTTCAAAAGTACGCGCTCCAGTCTTGCAAGTACCGGCTCCATTTCCTTAGGCCACTGTTCAGTAAAACCCGTTCAATCGAAGTGGGTGTGAAGGTTTAGCTGATGCAACTGTAGGTGCAGTGATGTTCCATCTAGGATGCATATTTGACTATAGTTCTCATGACATATTACTGCTCACTTTCTGCACAAGAATACTGGCACAAACTTCAGTTTTTGATAAGTTATACAGCATTCTTCTCTTTCTTTCTGTACAAAGCAAAGCTATGGTAAGGCGCCTTCTGTAATTGACTTGTTCGACGCATTGTCTTCATAAGCCAGCTTCCTTACCAGTACATCCACTATCCTTTATTGCGTGCCTGGAGGTGCTTGTAGAACGAGTTGGAGTGAACACAGCATTTGGAAAACCAAGGAAGAAAATATAATCCAACAAAATTCATCGCACGGTGTCATTAATTTAGCAGGCATGCGATCAATGACCTCAAAACGACATTTCCAAAGGATTAAGTTAAGGAAAATTAGTTGGCATGGATTTCCAAAAAACCAAGACTATGATGTCCCGAGAAATGGATGAATGCAATTTCTACGCAACTGAATCACAAGTAAATAAGAAAACATTTTTTAAAACAAGCACTAAACTTTTTAACCACATGCTACACAAGAAATTACATTAAAGAACTTCTCCACTAATTATTATGCTTTTTCTCAATACCTTTTAGTGGCATTTCCTACACATATTCAATAATGCAAGATCTGAGGTTTTTATGCAAGGGAAGTCTATTTCCACACCATGTTATGCTTTTCCACAAGAAAATGAGGGTGTGGAATATAGACGCTCCCTCATGCAATTACTATAAAGTGGTATTATACATAGTACCACGTTCTTATGGTAGGAAGGAGAGAGTAGTTGATTGCCCAAAAAAAAGAACAGCTACCTGATAAAGAATCTGCACAATGCTTTTCCGGTTTTCCCCCATATTTGAACTTGTATTTACCCCAATATGTAACAAGTTGGACTAAACTATTCAATTTCCACAAAGTGTTAGATTGACTTAACTGATATGGCAGCATCAGGAAATAGTCCACACAAGTAAAACCATGAGAACGAAAACAATTTTGCACATTAGACCAACAAAGGCAAAAGGTCGGATCCAAATATACAGCAGCAGAACGAATAAAGGAGAAATTCAGGCAGTAGTTCTCACCATTTGACTCTTCTAAAAGCAACTCAGAAGAAGCACCAGCAGAAAAACCCAGCTTAAGCATGATCTCTTCCAGACGTTTTCCATTTGTCAGGTACAGATAACCAACCTACAGCGTACCCAGAGGACACCTCAACCAAATGCCAAAACACGACCCTGCATCTTATATTCTTTTAACAGGCATTAAGCACATCAAGAATCTTCTTGGCACCTAAATAACTCTGGAGTTCATCTAGGTAGAATTTTGGTCAACATATCAGTTCTTCAGTGCAGCAAAGATAAGCCCAACATGGAAGAAAACAGTAAAGCAAAATCTCTTGCAGTATAATAGAAAATGTCTACTCTACATAAGACATCTCAATAAAATTTAGAAAGAAGAAGCAATCTGATTTAGATTCATCGGGCAGGGGATTTTAGGTGTTTAACTAAATATAAACAAGCCATCAAGTATTTGAAAAGTTCAACGCAGTCAACAGCATTAGCAGTTATGTGCTAACAATTTTTGAGCACTGGTTACAGATATCAGATTGATGACACATTTCAAGAGAATCACTAGGTAAAAGAGCACTGACTAGCGTTTCAAGTGAAGATGCTCGGTTGTAAACAGCTACACCAGCACGCTTCTTTGTTCGTGTTTTAGCTGAACCAATGTTCTTCCCCCAGCGAAGAACATCCCTGCAGTAGCTACTTATCAGATTGCATCACAAAAAAGCAACTCCATAGTTGCTAAATAAGACAGAATACTTATCAAATTTCGACCAACATTTTAAAGAGTTAGCTAGATGACCTTCTCTTCTATAAAATCCAACAAAAGGCCACCAGGTAGATTAAAAAGGGGCCAACAAAAGGCCGAGGCATGTGGGTGGACATGTATCAAATACTCAATCATGTTTGGATTTGGCAGCCAAAACTACAAATCCTATTTTGGGTAACTTTTTACAATTTTTTCTGTTCTACGTAAGCGTATATCACGAATTTGCAAAGAGGCAAAACCAGTTACATGCTGCATCACCTATGCATACAGGAACAAAAAAAATAAACAAATAACATAACAAAATCGACATGTTCTAGACTTGTGTTGGTATCACCCATGAATACCCAAAATATGAACTTTATAGTCCAACAAGCCAGAACTACTGAGCAATGATGAAGCAGATAATTCAAACTTACCCACTTCATTGCACATTGAGCACCAATCAATATACTCCTTCATTCACTGGAAATATCGAAAGACTTCAGTGAGATCATTTATGCATTTTACCATGTTATCTTTATCACGTCTTACGCCCCTGAACATTCTATAAGAAAACCATTTCTAAATACAGCTTCAATCCTTAAACCCCTCTCGCCCAAACGATTCCATGTTACCCGTCCTCTGAGAAGGAAACTAGTCCTAAAATGTAACTTCAAACTATGTCCACTTTAAACTACATTCTAGAACTTGTAGTTAGATATAATAGGCCACAAAAAGCAACTTTAAGTCCACAAAGTCATCATGCAAGAATATTTCCTGACCGACTAAAAGTTTCAACTCGGAATGTAAAAGGTGGAGGCAAAAGACAATTCTTTGCATGATTCCTATACAGAAAATTCTGGTATCAATTTGCTTTAGTTCCATAATCGACTAAAAATAAAATATTAAACTAGTATACCAGCTCCACCCATGAATACGAAGTCCCACGGGTATGGTTTGCAAATTACAAGGAAAATGCTCATGAAAATAACTCATTAATCTTCTCAAAACTCTTCCTTGTGACAGCATTGTCAACCAAAAATTGACAATAGACGAGCCCCACTTTTCCTCCCCAAGATCTCACTTCAGTGTGGAACGTGCCCTAAAGAAACACCTACCAACAAACCATGGCCTTGCTTATATGTATATCCTCCATCACCTGGAACCTAAGTTGACCCGTTCTTATACAGTCAACGAAAAAGGACAACTTACGATGCCAAGATCGCAAATTCTCACAAATTTGGAGTTTGTTGGTGCTACTGTGTTCTTAGTTATGTTTAACTCATGACAAGCTTAATTTTCTTAGTACACAAATAAAGCGTTATTTACATCTTAGTCATCTCATCAAGGGCATACAACAAAACACTGACCTTTCCTCAGATGATAGAAATTTATCATTGATAAGTTTCTGGAGCATTGCATCCTGAAATCCAATAAACACACTGATCAATTCTTAGACTTCAATAACCAACAATATAAAGAAACATAGTAATACATGAAGTGAGATCCTAGGCAACAATTGAGGCCAATATTTTTTTCCTTGTATGCTGGTAAAACTTCTAGCATTAGACTAGACATACTAAGCAGACCCAAGGAAAGTAAAACCTGCAGAAATGCAGAAAACAACGTCAAACAGATATGTGCTCCGTGTTAGAGTTGTGTAGCAAGTTCAAATGAAGTTCTTTACTAAACTTATTCGTTCATTTTCTCATAGTGTAGTAGCGAGTGATTGTACACTAGCAAACATGAAATGTGTAACATTAAGGCTAAAGGCTAAATAGACAGACTGCTCAAGTGAGTGGCAGAAAATAAAAGGGTGCATAAACAGCTAAAATAATATGATAGCCATTAAGAAATCAATAAATACTCAACAGATATATGAAGATGCCGTAGAGGGACGTAGTTATAAATTGAAGTGCGAATCATGTAGAGTTTCAGGAAAAGAAAATGTTATTGCCTTTGGTAGCACGAGCAAAGAACTAGTGGTCAAGTTAGAAGAAAATGCAACAACTGAACTCTCTAACAGGACTTGCACGACGAATTGTCAGGAAAAAAAAAATAAAATCTTTGAATGCAGAAAGTTCTAACAACCAAACATACCCCATACCTGGGCCTCACATCGTACTACTGCCATCACACGATCATTAAATTCCTCAATATTCAGTGGCGGGAACAAAAAGTGCCTGCGAGCGTACAGCTGCATATATTTCAAGAACCATCACAAACATGATTGTTATAACTCAATAGCTTAATAAGAAAATTAATTACTTTAACAACTGAGAAAAGAAAAAAAAAAGTACAGCTACAGTGTAAACTCTTCAATATCTTCAAAAACCAAGACAAGCTTTGTATCTAAATCATTATCGAAATATGTTTTAAGCTAATAAAAAAAATCAGACCATTCAGCTAAGTAGAACATTACTTGCCATAACTAGTGCAATCTATTTACCAGTTTCCTTATGTTAACCGTTTTAAGAAGACCCAGAATACAGGGATTAGAAGGGGCATTTCTCTTTACTAGCATGAATTTTTTAACGGAAAATGCAACTTAAAACATTACGGTGAGCCTTTACAAAATTGCAACCATTACTGATAACTGTGAGTGATTTTTGTATTGCAGTTCTTGACATCTGGTAGCGGTGAAACTACTAAATAATGTAAGCTAAGAGGACTTACTTGGCAATATCCTAATGACGCTGCATGGTAGTCACTCCTTCTTTCATTGCATTTCTTTGATATTTTGAAGTAGATAATATATTTTAACCTCAAATTACATTACTCTTAATCATAAAATCACTTATGCTCAGGAAACACGTAATTTACAATAATTTGATCTACAAAAAGTATCACTTGAATATAAGAGTCAAACAATGAACTAAAAATTCGACAAAATAAAATCATAAACCTCGTAGATACAGTCTCCAATGTAGGCTAGCGAAGCTGCATTGTATATAGATCGAGGCTTCTCCACCTTCGGCGCACTCGGCAACCATGTGTCGAGACCCATATAGGTTTCATCCAATTTCACTGTGTTCCAGCCAAACCACAAAGATAATTTATAAGCATTAACACGGATATAGCCTAAAATCCCTCCCTTTTTCATAATTTCTGTCCCCTCCTGACTCTATGCAAATACTTCGGATTGAAGTCGAACCACCAGACACCAATTTGGAACTCAAATTAGCTACGTATCAAAAAGTTCAGATTGACAGGCCAAATTAGAGCAGCAATAACGAGTAAACCAGTCTATACATACTCAGCAGCAATATTTTTCCAAAAGTCAAAAGGGTACGAGAATCATAAACAAAAGTCGCTAACCAATGTTGGGGATTGCGGGTGTATACCTTGTTTAGGCTTTTGGATGTCGCGGCTGAGGAGGTCTGGAATGGAAACGTTTGTTCGGGTAGTTGAGGTTGTTACGGTGACGACTGGTCGGGTGGTTGTGGTCGTCGGATTTTTGGGGGTGGTACGGTGGGGAGTGTAAGGGAGTCTCTGCAGTGTGTCGTAAGAAGCTTTCAGCTTCAGTGAAAACATTGGCAGAGCAACAGCCATGGTTTTAGGGGTTTAACTTCAGACGGGCATGATGACCCAAAATGCTATCTTTTGGAGCCCCTGTTTGAGAAATGACGATCCCCCCCCCCCCCAAAAAAATAAAATCAAATCAAGATTTCTTCTATCCGGAAGTTATTAACCATGCTTGACACATATTATTTTTTCAATTTTTTTTTTAATTTTAAAAATTAAAAAAAATTACATTTGACAATCATTTTTTTTTTGTTCGGTTTTTAAATCAAGGCTTTTTTAAAAAGTCCAAAAACTGATTTTTTTTTCAATGTTGGTTTTTTTTTTTGAGACAATCGCGGCAACTGCTGGCGACGGCGACAACCACCGCCGGTGACTGCCTCCGGCCTGCGACCACCGACCGCTGGAGGCCATTGGCCACCACCACCGTTGGCCACCGCACCGCAAACCGCCACAAAAAAACTCAAAAAAAAACTAGGTTATCAAACACTCAAAGAAAAATTAAAAAAAAAAACTGGGTTATCAAACACCCACTTGTTTTTGTAAAAAATAATAAATTAAACTGCTCTTTAATTTTTTTTTTTTAGAAACTGAAAAAATTAAAAATTGTCAAACGGAGCCTTAATATTTTTAGCTAATTTATGAGCTACCTCGTTAGCAGTATGTCTCACTTGCACTGTCTCATAGCTCGTCAAGTTATGATTTTTTAATTTTCAAAAAAAAATTGATACAAATTTAATTTGAATAACCTGGGACCTAGAGTATATTCTTTTTATGTAGTTCAAGAAAATAACGAAGTTTATTATCAAAGTACATACTACTTTTGATATAATATTGTATTCGTATCGTTAAAAAAACGAAAAAGTCATAAGCACCTCCGTGTTGATTTTGACAAAGGCATGTCCTTTGACAATATGACTATTGGAAAAAGAAAAAAAATCATAATATAAAACAAATGCGATTAACTTATTGAGCTTTATAGCAAATGCGTCTTGCCAATAACCTTATGACAGTAGATAATCGAGAAGAATTCCTCGTCGTTGACCATATCTTGTTGCAAATGACATGGTTCCTTCATGTCTTCAAAGCTCTCTAGATACCAAGAATAAGCCACCCTTCGCACGTGGGGTATACAACACACCTAAGCTACTTTAGCACGGGTGCTCCTCGTCCCACTTGTCGCTCCCTAGGTAGTCTTTCAGTTTTTCTTTAATTTGTTCCCAAGCTTATTTAAAAAGTATGAAGATTTAGCATTAATACACATAAAGACTAGCCAAGAGAGAGACCACAATTTGAGCCAATCTCTATATCAATCATATTCAACTTTATTAGTTCCCCTCTAGCTCACCACATAAGTCGGCAAGTTCAGGTATGTACAACGACAATGATCATTGTAGCTCACTCAAACAGTTTGTCAGAGCCTAATTTCCATTATCGCATTAGAAGTTTAGTTCTTATGGCTCCATTGAAGGTACAACAAATAATTTCGAGTTTCGCGATTCCAATAAAAAGTCAATTTATCACAACTTTATAGAGCGTTGATTACTTTTCTAATAATTTGATATCAAGTGGATCAAAAACTCCTAGCTCTACTCGAACTTTTTTTAAAGAAAAAAAGAACTATTGTTAATAAAATAAGGATAACAATATAGAATTGATAAAAAAGATGAAAAATAGTAAAAACTTCAGAGCCGGGATATCCATGGTCGGTGTAGGCCGAGTCGAACCATCCCCAATTCGTCTATTCCTTATTAGGACGTATTGAACCAGGTGCAGGGCATCCTCATCCCCGATCGGACGACATATTCATACGGAGCCCTACGCGGCCCAAAGCGTTAGAAATACACCACCGGTCTACGGCGGTGCAGCAAGACGTGCTAAACGAAAATTCATCAGAACCTGCGCTCACTGAAGTACAGTGCAGTCGACGAACATGAGCCGATACGACAGCCGCTCCGGCGACCCCGGTTCATACCGTGACCGGAGAAGGTAAACCCTAACCCTTCACGTGTTTATAGCTTATGTAAGTAAATGTGTAACTTTTTTAGGGTTTGAGCTAGAGCAATTAATGTGGCTTTCGTTTGGTTTGTCCAGTGATTCGGGTCTGGGTCGGGGTGGGGGTTACGGAGGAGCAAGGGGAGGGGGAGGAGTTCGCTCGTCGTCGAGCAGGAGAGTTGATTACGACGGCGCCGAGTCGCCGCGGAAGCTGGATTTGGAGGGGCTGACTCCGTTCGAGAAGAACTTCTACGTGGAGTCTCCGGCGGTGGCTGCCATGTCGGAGGAGGAGGTGGAGGAGTACAGGCTTCGGCGTGAGATCACGGTGGAGGGCCGGGAGGTGCCTAAGCCGGTCAAGACCTTCCCCGACACGCGTTTTCCAGGTATTAGTGCTTAGCATTGCTGTTATATCACGAGAATTTTGAGTTTAGGGACTTCACTACATTTTTCTTATTGTCTGATCCATGGTAGGATGTGTTCGGAGAATGCTTCTATTGAGCATTCTTGAATCTTGAGCCAGGTTGCCAAGTTCGCGATGGTAGTGTTAAGTGTACGGATCAATATGTTTGCAGTTTCTGGAATAAGAGACTGCGTTAAGATAAAAGAAAAAAGGGGTAGGTTATTTTTGGTTTTTTAATGCTCCCCCTTGTTTCAATTCTGGAGTTTCATCTTCTTATAAGTGGGATGGAATTTCTTTTGCCTTAACCACCTGATTGCTCCTTTTTATTTTAGCTTATTTCCTTGCACATTGGTTTTGCTCCCCTGGGGTGGTGCATATTCATATAGATAAATTGCTTCTAAAAAGATGAAGGTGCTAATGTTTGCACCCAATGATAGGTTTAGGCATCAGGAGCGTTGTATTAGGCTTTTGGAGTTTCATCAAAGCAACAGCCAAGGATTCTTGGTAGTTGTTAGGGACCGGATATCTTGACATTGTCAGGACTGTGCTTGAGTTGTAGGAATTATTGTTTACTTTTTGTTATTTTCCTAGTGTTTCTGATATCCAGAATTGAATAATTTTTCCAGTCCCCTTGGTTGTATTTAGGGCAAGTGGTTATTGCTTTCAAACCTCTGGTTTGCAGTGAACTGTTCATATAGATTTTGGTACCAGCAGGCAAATTATAATATCACTGCTCAAATTGATTTTCCTGTATAGCCTGGAATGTACATCGTGGACTCTATATGCAAATGACTGTAGAGTCGTAGACTCACTATTCCTTGATGATATGGGAAATTGAACGAAATCGATAGTCATCCTATGCAGGTGCCCTTCATAATCAGCAGAAATGGACGAATAGTAGCACAAAGATTCTACAGAGCTGTCATAAGAAAAGTATGTCATATGCAACGCAAGATCCTAACAACATAGGTAATCCCCAAGAAGGTGTTTAAGCATGAAACAATTAGCATCAACAAGAGATGATTAGGGAAGTACGGGAGCAATTCACAACACGAGGCATACGTACAACGTGAAGAAAAATATAGATGCCTATATGTGCATGTATGTCTGCACTGCATAAGTTTTTAAGTGTTATGCATTTGTTTAGTTTGCCGTGCCACTCGACAATAGTCCATCACAGATTCCATGCAGGCTCATCTTACAAACCCAATACCCAATGAACACGCTCCCTAAGCATTTCCGCAGGGCCGGGCTTAGATCTTCCATGTTTCCGCCCTAGTCTCTATCAATCTCTCCAAATACTAAGGATTAATTTGAATCATCTCAGTTACAATGTGTAATAGCCGCTTCTACTTGGTGGAGGGCTTCATGGGTACAGGATAGGTAAATGTAGATACGGTCTCTTAGCATTTTTGTGATGATGCTATTCTGATACTATGCAACCATTAATTAGTACCTGTAAAATTTGTATTTGACATCTCTCTCTCTCTCTGACTAGTATGTATTGCTTCATAGATTTAGTTAAACTTTGTGACTGCAGATTATGTCATGCAAGAAATTGAGAAAGCCGGCTTTACAGAACCTACAGCTATTCAAGCGCAGGGATGGCCAATGGCTTTAAAGGGTCGTGATCTCATTGGCATCGCAGAAACAGGATCTGGGAAGACACTTGCCTACCTATTGCCCGCTATTGTCCATGTTAATGCTCAGCCCTTTTTAGGTATTTACACTTTTGCCTTTTCTCTCTTTTGGTTTAGTTCCATTTTTGGTCGCCACCTGCACAGTCTTCTTGACATGCATATGGTACTTTTCTCAGCTCCTGGAGATGGTCCAATAGTGTTAGTTTTAGCTCCTACCCGTGAACTTGCTGTTCAAATACAACAAGAAGCTACGAAGTTTGGTGCATCTTCAAAGATTAAGAATACCTGCATATATGGTGGGGTTCCAAAGGGACCTCAAGTTCGTGATCTGCAGAAAGGTAGGTGGCGATAAGCTCAAGGTGACTTTACTACTGTATCGTGATGTTCATGAATCGGGTATATCCTAATGCCTATTCTTCGTCGTATATAATCTTTTATCCGTACTATTCTTGTGATCATTGGCATCACCATATTCTCCTTTCCCTCCTTGCTTAGGTGTTGAAATCGTCATTGCTACTCCGGGAAGGTTGATTGATATGTTAGAATCTCATCATACAAACTTGAGAAGGGTCACATACCTTGTGTTAGATGAGGCAGATCGTATGCTAGACATGGGCTTTGAACCTCAGATCCGTAAAATTGTTACGCAGGTTTGTGTCTTCATGTCTACTTTGAGATAAGCAAGCATAATTTATTGTTGCATAGAGATCATTTAAGAATTGGGAGGCACTTTTTAGACTTTTGAGTTGGGATTCAGGACTATGTCGATGAGTATTTGTAGCTCTCTCTCTGGCGCACAAGATAGATTAGCAGTTTCCTGATTAATTTGTTCTGCTTCCTATGCAGATACGGCCTGATCGTCAAACCCTTTACTGGAGTGCCACATGGCCCAAGGAAGTTGAACAACTTGCAAAGAAGTTCCTTCATAACCCATACAAAGTAAGAATTTTCCTGTGCAACAATGGTTAGCTATTCCCATGATGGCACAATTTTTTTGCGGTTCATAATTGTGGTCGTCATTTTTGTAAAATGTTCAACCAATTGTTGAATGTGATCTATCCAAGCTCTTTTGTTTCCTGGAAACATATTAACAAAGTTGTCCATGCTTTTGTGTTGACACTCATGAATTGGTGAAGGACAACACCTGGGGCCTTGACTTTATTTGGGTTAAACCTGAAATGTTCTTTATATGCTTTTGGCTCCCTTCTTGGGACACAGGTGACTATTGGTTCTCCAGAATTGAAAGCTAACCATGCAATTCGCCAGCATGTGGACATCGTTTCTGAGAGTCAGAAATATAACAAGTAAGTTCATCTATTGTTTTATTGTGACATTCACATGTACAAAGTTTTGCACGCAATTGAATTATGCTGCTCAGGCCTTATCTTTCTTGATAAATTTCAGATTGGTGAAGTTGCTGGATGATATTATGGATGATGGTAGCAAGATTCTGATATTCATGGACACCAAAAAAGGATGTGACCAGATCACTCGCCAACTCCGCATGGATGGTTGGCCTGCTCTTTCCATTCATGGAGATAAGAGTCAAGCTGAGAGGGATTGGGTCCTCTCAGAGTTTAAAAAAGGCACGAGCCCTATAATGACTGCAACAGATGTTGCAGCTCGTGGGTTAGGTATGTCTATTACGTGCAAGCTATTGGTTGATTGATATTGCATATTTTTGTCGTCGAACATGTTCTGCATCTCTTGATACATACATATGAATATTGTATTTAACTTTAAATTGAGAAGGAAATTGTAATGAAGAATTTGAAGTGTCTCTGTGGTAGAAAGTATATTTCTTTCCTGGTGTCTAGTACTTTGGCTGAAAGGGGGAAGAGGGGGGGTTGGGGGTGGGGATGGCATATACTATTTTACACAGAAATTGAAACATTATAAATGCTCCATAAACATCAAGAAATTAGTAACGCTCTTTTCAATCACTTAAACCAGGCGTTCAGTATGTTTTATACATAAAAGAGCCCAGTTCCACCAAGGGATGCAGCTGAAAGAAATAACCAGCGAGTCTGGAGACTTTCTTCCTCTTCTTTATTCGCTTCTGGCAAATGAAGAAAATACTTTATCCATTTATCTCTTTTTTCTTCCTGTTTCCGCATCTGAAACGACCACCACTGAGGAACCGTTGACACAATTTTCTCACTGCCGTTTTTTTACTAACTAATCATAAGAAGATAGTTTGCGCCGCTTACATGTACTGGTTGGATATTGCAATTCCATAATCGACAAGATTTAGAGCCATAGTTTGGTAATATCCAAAAGGGTATAGGTTAAGCTGGACTTTGGGATGCAATTTGAGTAAGACTAGGACGACTGAATGAAGTAAAGATGGCAATGTTTGGGTATCTTGGACCAATAGTCCAACAGGATGGAGAGATTGACTAGTGACATTGCCTTATTTTTATATCCTCTCTTGTCTAGTTATCAGTCATGTTGTCCTTTTGGATTTGTAGAGTAGAGTTTATTTACTAAGGTGATGCATCCGATAAAGAGATAGGTAATATATTGTCCAGACATGTAGGGTGTAGCTGAAGTTTCAGTCTGCTATTCATCGCATAGCTCCTTCTAGGTCTTTTTCGTAGACGTGCTTCCTATTTTCCGATCCTGATGTTGCCTTGATGACCTTCTTGTTTACCTCATTAATTGTCAACTCGTGCACCTTAATCTCCTTAATTCCGGCAATTTATTTCCGTTGGACGTGGTCTTTTGTACGTGAACCTCTGCTTAACCAATGGTTAAATTTCCGTGTACTCTTACACACGTCTCATTTTTCTTAGTGGAGTAATAAGTGTAGTAACTTAATCAGGGATGCTACTAGCTTTGCATGGGTATTTGACTACTTCTGATGTTCAGCGTTTGGGGTTCATTTTCCTATCCGGGATTGCAGTCTTTGACTACTGATGAGATGGAATCAGATATTTTTTCAGTTCACACATTTGAAGCGTCACTTTGGGAGAGTTCCCTTTCTGAGACTTGACTAGACTTTAAAGTTGGCTGCATATTCCCCTTATCCTAATTGTAGTGAAATAATCTGTGCGCTCGTCTGTGTCAAACAGAGTCATCAAATCCAGGTGTCAACACAAGACGACTTGGACACGAGGACATGATACCAATCTCTCTCTCTCTCTCTCTACACACACACACAGAGTATCGTTTTTAGCCCTAAATTGTTAAAACTTTTGGATATAACAGTACTGATTCTTCCCGATAATAGCTTGTGCCCATACCATGTTGAAACTTCAGACACTTTGTAACGGTGTCTACGCATCCGATATATTGGAGGTATGGAGAGTATGACGCCTATTTTGCGGTCTGGCCAAGTCCATGTAACGCAGTGTTTGATTGTGTAGAACATTTTTCATGTGGGTTTGGCTCGGTGTGTCCATTTCTAGGAGCTTTAGGACTTGACCTTGTAAAGAATCTTCACATTTGGAGGTGTTTTTAAGTATCTTCCCGTTTGACCTTGTGGCAGCACATATCCATGCATCAAGGAAAATAAAATTTGCATTCGGTATCTTTGGAGGGGAAGGGAGGGGTTTTTTAACCTTGGAACTTGGATTATATTTAAAGCTGACCATGCACAGACACTCATACATCAACATGTACTGAACACAACACGCTCACACATGCACAAAGTGATATAATCTGTTTGGACTACTGCAGACGTGAAGGATGTAAAATACGTCATCAACTACGACTTTCCAGGATCCCTTGAGGATTACGTTCATCGTATTGGTCGAACAGGAAGGGCTGGGGCCAAAGGAACAGCATACACTTTCCTTACAGCTGCTAATGCCAGATTTGCGAAAGAACTTATTAGCATCCTTGAGGAGGCTGGACAAAAGGTCAGCTCTGAGCTGGCAGCAATGGGGCGTGGTGCTCCTCCTCCCCCATCAGGTTGGTTGACTACTGTGGCCATGTTTGATTATTTAGTCTTTCCGAGGAATCATGTAATGAAGGTGGAAACTGGCGTCTACATCCTTACAAAATTTTCACTTGAAGTCATTAATAGCGTATAAAACTGGGGAGGTATAGAAGTCCTATGGTCCTTTTCTTGTGGACAGAGCACTGCTGAGCTCGATATCCAGAAGGGTCCACAAGGCTCCTTCATAATGCATTAGAGCTACTTAATTCTCCCCTGTGGTGCAGCGGGACTGTTCTTTGGTTTTCTTTCTCCACTCACTGAATGTCTATATCTTGGTGGCACCTATTTCAAGCACCCCTAGAAGTTACCAAGTCATTGTAGCTTTCTTTTGGTTAAAAGTTATGCATCTATTTCACTCTATTCTGTCACCTGCTCTCTCTCTCTCTCTCTCTCTCTCCTGTGTGTCTGTCTGTCTCTCTCTCTCTCTCTTTTTTTTATCTCTTCTATGGCATAACGCATTTACATTGCCCTCCATGCAATGGTTCATAATTGTTTGCCAATGTCACAGGTCATGGTCGTGGGCGGGGTTATGGTGGTGGTCGCCCTTGGAGCTAACGAAATGAACTCAAGGCTTGGGTGCTATGGAGGACAATTATGGCAATCAGCCACAATATTTTCAAGCCTGTAGGTTTGGTCCACTTCTAGAACTGTTAAATGTATATTTTTTTTTTCAAATCTTTGTTGCTTCCTGGTTTTCCATGTAATATCAGTAGAGACTTTTTACGACTAAGTTGGTGGAATCAAAGCTTTTTTCTCTTTTTGCTCACTTAGCCTGACGGTGTAGAATCCATAGATTCTCTAAAGATGAGTACCTGTTTCATCATCAATAGCAGGGTTATTCGTTGCAGATAATTCTTTGTTTTAGGGACTCCACAGAGTCCTGAAGATTGTGCGCTGATCTACACAAAAAAACCAGGGTGTGAAATTTGAATGTTGAAGTTAGGTATTGTATGCTTCTTTTGCCTTTCCTTCAGAGCTAGGTTTCTTTGTGGGTTTTTGTTCCAGATGCCTTTGTGGAAATTCAGGAATGACTCGCTAGGGTATAAATAAATCTATCTATCAATGGAGAATGTACCCATCTATCTGGCTCTCAATTCAAATGATCCAATTTGTCCCCAAGAGAAAAGATTAGCCAATAAAAAACAGTCCCGACTTTTTCATGGTCTTACGACTTCATACATTTTATTTTCTCCTTTAAAAAGTAAACGCCTATTTTTATACTTCATTTGTTTTGATCCCGTGTGTTGCACACGAAAATAAACATTATCATAGTACTTTGTGAGAGATCTAATACTTATATGCCTAATAATAATAATAAAATTAGTAGTGACAATAATATATTTAAAAATTAATTCAACTTGTTTATGTGAGTTCTCCTATCAATTTTTGTCGTTAAAGATAAACTTGAGGAGTAATAATTGTTAGCTTTTGGTAACAAATAAGTATGAAATATAATACATAAAATTATGCAAATAGTCTCTTCAAACTAATTGTAATTATAGTGATAAAACTAACAATAATAATCCGTGTGTTGAGATTTATATTTTTCAAGGCCATCAAGAATAGAGTAAAGATATATAATAAATGATTGAAAAAAACGCGAGAGTAAACTATATACATAAACTTGTAATGAAATAAAATGAATGAGATTATGGTAGTTAGAGAGAAAAAAGAATGGAGAATATTTGGCTTCTTCATAATAAAAAAGATTTAAGATGAAAAGAAATATAAAGAGAATTACTTTTGACAAAATCTAGGAATTAATGAAATTGGAAAGATATAAATAGAAATTATGAGTAAGACATGTTGAATTCCTTTTTACCACGTTATTCAACTTGATTTGAATTCCTTAACGCCAACACTTTCACATTAACCCATCATTACCGCCAACACCTTCACTCCGTAGAGCTGCACCCCCACATTCCCGAAACCCTGGGAAATCCGAAAGATGGTTTAATCTTGTGAAGTTGTGACGAAATAGCAATGGAAAGGGTGATGGTTTGAGGTTGGAAGAATGAACGAAATCCTAAAAGGTCCAAAATTTGAAAAGGATAAGTATTTGTCGATCGTTTGAGACGGTGGTACGTGGTATAGGCGCTGAGTGCAGCTAGGGTCAAATTTGGGCGCTGAGTGCAGCTAGGGTCAAATTTGGGGCCATAACCGAGGCAAGTATGAGTTAATGAACTTTTTTGCGTCATCTTTCTCCCTCGAGTTGACCATCTAATGTCAAATTGTCACCAAAAACTATATCGTTGAAATATTTAGGCAAGAGGGACTTTTTGCACGTTGCCCCCAACGGGTAAGTGCAATTTACCCAGAATAAATTTCCTTCGGAAGTCTGCCGTACAAACTCTCCGAAGTGGGACTCTCCGACGATCACATACCGGCAGTAAAACCTTTGCTGAAAGTGTCAGAGATGAGCGAAGGTGGTCCAAAGCTCTTCACCAACAAGCCCAAGAAGGGTAATAAAAAGCTGCATCTGAACATCACATCACCATTTTCAATTGTTTTTTGTTGCTTCTTATCAAAACAGATTGCAAAGAAAGGAATCTTCTTCTATTTCTTGTTGGTCAACTGATTGTGTATATCCTGTACTGCTACTGCTGCTGCAACTATCAGCGCAGGTGAAACAGTATCAACAGCAACATCCTTCGCCGCCGCCGCCGCCGTCAATGGCCACCTCAGCTTCGTCGCAGAATCCGACTCCGCCGCCGCCGCCTCAGCCACCCAAGGAATCGTTTGCCCGGCGCTACAGGTTCCTCTGGCCTCTTCTCTTGACCGTCAATTTCGCCGTTGGAGGTACTTTTTCCTTCCTCGCTGTATTCTCGTATATGTGTGCTTAGTGAAGTCGAGTACTTTGTACGAGCATTGACGGATAATTGTAGGGCCGGTTCTGATATGATGAGCAATGAGCATAGATAATTTGGATCTTACTGTAAAAGGAGCAACAAATAGAGGGGCTTGTGGGTTGTGTGAGGATATTGCCCCTGGGTAGAGGGGATAAGCATGCTGGATGCATGACTACGAGTAGTTAAGCAATAAGGTTTATCGGGTCAGTAATTTGGTTTTTGGGACTTGATATAGCATCATGGATAGTATTTGACTGTGGAATTGTCAAACACCCCAGAGGGTTCTGTTCCCACATATTTATTGTTAGATGCTTCTTTTCAGTTTTATTTTGTTGCTATTGGACATGGATATGCAGTAAGTCACAGCAGTGCACCTATGGATCCCAAACTTTATGTTGGCATACTATGACGTGTGCAAGACCACTTCTGGTTTCTCTTGGTACATAAAAATATGTGAGTTAATATGAGTAATTTCATGGACTATACTTCTTATCTTCCCTTGGATAAGGTGGAAGAAGCCCTTGGTTGGTTACATAACAACCACTATAACACCATCCCAACACCACACCACCACGCAACAACCACCCTCTTTCTTCTCCCTGCCCTTTTCCTTTCACCACCCATTCCCTATCCCCACCACAATCACGCCAAAACCGCCATAAGCGCGACCATTGCCATCGTTTGCACTATACACACTGCCACCACATGAAAACCACAAATGCCCACACAGAGATTAGCGCTCACACACGAAGATCTGAGCAGACACATACGCTCTCTATCTTGTGCTTGTGCCACAGATTGGACCACCGTGATTTGTGAATTAATTGTTTTTCTTGATGATTCTCAGTTGAATTTTGATTTTGATGGGATACCGTCGCAGATTGGACCGTTGTGATTTTGTTTCTCCTAAGGATTCTCGGTCGTAATTGCAATGGTGGGTGGAGGCAATAGAAGTGCAATTGGCGGTTGGTTGTAGGCAGGGTTGGTTGGTAGTATTAAATGGTGCTATGGTGGTTGGTCGTGGAGGATATTGCGGTGGTGCGGTGGGTGATGGCAGGGGTGGTTGGTGGTGCTGGGTGGTTCTGTCATGGTGCCATGGCGGTTGGTTGTGGAGAGAATGGCAGTGGTGCGATGGGTGACGGCAGGGTGGTTGGTGGTGTTGGCTGGTGCAATGGATGATGGCAGGGGTGTTTGGTGGTGCGCACACACACAAGCACTTATACGTATTTAAAGAGGGTAGTATTGACATTTTCAAAGTACAAAATGGCCACATCAGCCAACATCCTTAGTCAATGTCATTGGACCCTACCGTTGGGTGAATCTTGATACTACTTTTCATGTTTTGGATACGCTGTCCACTTTTGAAAACACAATCTTTGGCTTTAATGTACTCCTAAAATTTAAGCAAACTATCAAGACGAGCAGCACAATATTTTAGTACCCAACCAACAAATGAAAATTTTAAAGCATGAAGCTAACCTAACACATGATATTGATAACTATCATCCAGTAAATGAAACTCGGAAACAGAAAAAGGAAATCCTTCAGTACAGGAACCTGCTAAACCAGTTTAGCATGGGTATAGCCTTCACACGGCCTTCACATGTGCAGTAAAATTGAAAAACATATAATAAAAAGCGGAAACCTTCACTAACCCTAACTTTAGGTTAGCAAATTTAAAGATAGCTTTTCACCATGTTGCTGAACCAGGAAATTCATGTTACGTAACCAGTATTATTTGTTCCCTTCGATAACTTACGTTATAGAAGCACTCTCCCTGGAAAAACTTACAAGTCACGTGGCTGTCATGTAACCGCTTTCTGTCCCAAGTTCTTACCATTCAGGGAGAACTCACTTGGTTTGTTGGGTACAATGCTAAGAAGTGTCAAATGAACATCCCACCGTCTGAAACACTATTGGGGCTTGGAATGTGTTGAATCACGAAAATTATTAGATGCACAGTAAAACCTGCAAATCTTCCTTCTAGGGAGCAAATGAGTAGAAGGAGGTATAACATGTTAGCGGTGGAGACAGTGATGGTGATCTGAGTACGAGAGGTAGGAGAGAAAATAGGCAGTGAGAAGAGATTAGGGCAAGTGTCTTTTCATAAAAAATTTTAAAGCCCTCAGCATTCCGTTTGGTCAAAGGACATAAGTGTTATTATGGCAAAACACTATCCTTGACTGAATTTTACTCCTAAACTCAAGGAGTGTATTGATATTATTCTATACTTTTAGCAGTCAGGTTTGAGTGAAAAAGGTTTAACTCGAGGGAGACACATTCTATCTTCACACAAATAGAATTAGACCCTTCATTAGTCTCCATATATGGGCTCGTATGAGTTTGCCAGTGTCCCTCCTTGGTTTTCATAATGATAAGCATAACTCGATGGAGAACCATAGATAGGGGGCTCTCCAACACATAGGAAAATGGATGTGTAGGTCCCTATGTTTAAATATATTTTCTTTTGTGTTTGATCTTCTTGTGTTTGATTTAAATTGCACATTCTGCGACCAGCCATCAACATTGCATACATTGATTATATCTTGGAGAGTGATAATTGTCCGGCAAGATCTCCTGATTAGTGGCCCTTCATCACTTTTAGCGTGTTTTGACCAAGTGCTACTATCTCTAGTGGTCAGTAACAAAAAAATCCAAAAAGAAAGAGAAATCTTTAGTTTAGCCCTTGACCGACACACCCTTGAGTATCCCAAAGGAAGGGTGCTGACACGGTTATTTCTGAGTCCATTTCGAAGGCCTAGGTTGCAGGGGCATTCCTTCAGAACAACGCGTTGGGAAATTTACAGGAGCTCCTCTTTCTCTGGCTTTCAACAAAAGTTGGAGGTTTCCTTGACCACCTTTATTTGCGAGTATGAGGTGATTCCGTAATTGTAAGCAAATGATTTCATCTTGAATTTGTTCTTCCGGCAAAGATCGTAAATATTTAGTTTTTGTGAATCTAAAGGTGCATTAAAAGGTCACCTATGGGCATAACTGCATGCATAAGCATCTTGAGTGCCCTGCCGATGAACTCGTCGACATTACTTGAGGAAATGTTAACTTTCAGGGGTTACAAACAATCTCCATGGTGTGCAAGGTTTTGGGCGAACTGTGCTGGTGCTGGTGATGATGTGGCAATGTCTAGGTCATATATTTGAATTTACCTAATGTTACATTTACTGGTAGTAGCACTGACACAGTGACACCCAGTGTAATAACGGACCAAGGACCCAAGCACATGGCCAATATCTAAATTGGATTATGCAACGAAATATCTGGAGAATCCTCAAGGTTTGGAGACCCCATAGCATGCAATGCATTGTTTGCCAACTGATTACTTAAATGCAGGAAGTATCTGTAAGTCAAGCAGAAGTTGCAGGATACTGCAATATCCATTAGTGGCTCTGAAAACAATCATGATCACGAATCTGTTTGTTCCCATCAGCCCTAAATCCTTGATGTTAAGCTACTCTTTGGATCATTTATGCCGGAGTTGGGGATATTGAATGGAAAACCCCAGGCACGCATGATTACCATTTTTGTTTTTGTGTTTTCCTTTCTTCTTCTTTTTATTATTTTGAAAAGTTATCCTTAAACGTATTTGAAGTGTGTGATCGTTTATTCTTTTGACAGCGTTTATACCCACTTAATCCAAAATAGGTACAGAACATATCTAAGAGAATACATAGGGGTTTTTTATTATTTGTTTCAAAAGCATAAGACTAAGAATTAGCATGGCATTCTGGGGGGCTTAAAACTAGAAACCGCAATGTTGCATTCATGTCAATGTTTCTCTCTCTTGTTCTTAGAAGCTGCGTGAGATTCCCAAATCGTAGAAGACAAGAAACTCATGCGAGGATCCTTTTTATTTGCTTCAGTAAGAAATGTGATGCTTGTATCTGCACCGTGCTGCTTTTACGGTTATTTCTAGCTGGTTAATTAGACATTTTGTTAATTCTGGTACCTATGCGAAGTGGCATAAAAGAAAGAACAAGTAAATCTGTACAAGAAAGACCAAGCTTAATTTCTCCCACAATTTCCTTATATAGTGAAAAAATAAGTTGGAACAGAAGGTGCCGTTGCTAAAACCTGTGGAGTGTATCAGGTTGACGACTCAACCAAATTTCAGTCTTCAGATGACTTCACTGCTGACAGGTTCTAAACTTAGGTACTCGCCGAGGTGAGGTGTCATTTGTCCGGGTACGTGAATCGCATTTTTTGTTCGTCGCTGTGGTTTCTACTCTGGGTTACATGCTGCGTAATTCTACTTTGTGCTAAATTGAGGTACTATTGGACTGATAACCTAGTTTAGGTGCTAAATGGTCATTTATACTTCAGCTCTACAGTGGGGTTGGTTTTGCATATTGGTTGGTTGTGCGAAGCTTTTGTTTTGGAAGTTAAAGTGAAGTGAAACACTGAAAAATGACACTATTTCTATGTTTCCATGGAAGAGATTGAATTCCTTCTTGTGATGGTAATTCCTGCTTACACGTGTGGCCCACTGCTGAGTAACTATGTTGAAGTTTGATGATGTTTACGAGTAACCATTTTCATAAGATCTTGCTGGCCATGTTCTTTGTTGTGCTTTTTTATTATATATATATATATATATATTTTGTTAAACTCATGATGTGGTTATTCTGGAAATATTTATCCCCTGTTTAGCATTCTAGTCTTTTCATGTATATATATATGTACATATATATATATATATATATATATATATATATATATATATATATATATATATTGTTAAATTCATGATGTGGTTATTCTGGAAATATTTATCCCCTGTTTAGCATTCTAGTCTTTTCATGTATGCTATTGTTACTTGATGGTGTGTGTTTATCACGCAGCTTATCTTTTCACAAGGACGAAACAGAAAGACTCAAGCATAGAGGGAGGTGAGGTGCCAGATGCTCCTCCTAGTCCTATTTCAACTACAGCACCTGCTGCTACATCAGTCATTGAGAAACCAGTACCCCTTCCGCCCCTCGTGGAGCCTATCAAGGTACGTGAACCAATACCAGAGAACCAACAGCGGGAACTTTTCAAGTGGATATTGGAGGAGAAGAGAAAAGTCAAGCCAAAAGATGCCGAGGAGAAGAAACGCATCGATGAAGAAAAAGCCATTCTCAAACAGTTTCTCCGAGCCAAGTCCATCCCGAGTTTATAATTCTTGAATGATTGATATAATTTCGCACATTTGGAGTCATCAAGAGCTAGATTTCTTTCTTCTCTCTCGTAGGGTGTTGGTGATGAAGTTTGAAATTGCTTTCCCGAAGAAGGGTTCGGTTTACAAGTACATATATGTCTACCCTTTTAGTTCAACTTTCCTACATGTCAGATTTAGCTGCTGTTGAGTTTATAATTTGCTCATTAACCTTAAATAACAGCGATATTGTTGCAAACGATTGGTCAGAAGTCACTCACCGCGGAGGGCAACTAAATTGAACAGGCTTTATGGGGTAATGGCTGGTGTTCCCGAAGTGACATTTGACCAGTTTGCTTTGTTTCTTCACACGCTATCATCGTGGATACACAATCACGAAGAATTACAACGCTGAAATGGGAAATGCTCTTCTCGGATCATTCAATATTTTCTACTTTGTAAGAGCTTAAAGGTTTAGGCGCTTAGCTACTCTTCTTGATCACCTTATTGTCTGTACTATTCTTCCAGCTGAGCACTCTGTCTCCCAAGGGAGACCAAGTTCTCGTCTCCCTGAAAGTATTACTAACCCCACAAGCAGGCTTTGCCAATAACACTACACAGCTCGGCAGGATTGTACGTCGTACAAACCAACAGTGTAAAAGTTTACTGTAGTGAAATTTTTGTGGTTACCTGACGAATACCTTTTGTTGCTAGAGATTGTTCCAGTGACGATTGAGAAAAGTATAAAACTTTGAGGTATTATTTGCTTTGTGAAACTGATTGCAGACAAAGCAATCTTGTACCTGTTCCTCGTATATTCGTTTTATTTTTACAACGATTGAACGTATATTACCATGTATACAACACAATATTGAAATAGTCATAACAACAACATCCTTCGCCGTCAATGGTGAGTTCAGCGTGGAAATCTTTCGCACCCTTTTTGTTTAATAATCTTTATCACCTTTGATTCTATGACACGGTGGGAGCATTCTTAACAATGAAGTGAACTCAAATTATAATTATAGATAGATATCGCTCGTACAGAAAATATTAGTATGCAAGGAGAAATATAATAACAAGAAATGTAATATTAAAAAGTAGATGCAAAAATATATACTGACAAATTTCGGCTATAATGTCTTACTTTCACTCGCCGTGCAAATTTCGTCATATTATAAGAATATCGAGACAAATACAAGAAAACACTCAAGGGTTCAATCTAAAAAAAAATCGAGACCCTTATCAAATTGAATATCCTTAATACACCTTACTCAATGTTATCTGTCAACGAAAGTGGTTACTAAATCTCTCACTTGCCCACTTACTGCGGGGTGATTTTTGGCAATTGACGAAAAGTCTTATCAATAAGAATTTTTTAATTACACATGTGTTAGGTGTTTCACCAGATCTATAGTAATATTGATTCCAAAAATTTATAATCATATTTGTTTTAGTGTTGTTGGTTCGTGTGCCGATAACAATACGATGTCAATAATTTACCAATCTTGAATGACACAACGGTGTGCTTTTTAGGTTTTTTATTATTGGCAGATGGTTTCGATGTGCTAAGTGGTGTAAAGAAATGAGAAGAGTGCATAAGACTTAAGAGAGACGAAGCTTGAGGAAGCTGGAACAAAAACTGCCCGTGCTAAAGGCAAAGTGCCTTTAGCACGGGCAGTGTAGAGCAACTGCCCGTGCTACGGTCCAACTGAAGTGTAGAGCAGTGAGACAAAGTACTGCACTTGTAATTTTCTTTACTTGGAAGGGTGATGCCTGAGTGGTAGGACAATGTCTACGCCACTCTAAGGAAGAAGTTTGATTGCACAAATCAATAAGCTTGAGGCCGTTGTTTATGATATGTTGTTTATGCCAACAGCTTGAACCAACAGAGAATGGCTATTGCTAAACTGAGTCAAGAAATTCCATGAACTGAGACACATTCTAACTCCTGATTGAGAAAGACAAGCAAAGCAGAATAATATCTAGATAACGCTTTACCCAAAGCCATCAAAGTTTTCTCTTCTTTTTTTTCCTTCTGAACATGCGTAATGATACGTCCGCTCCTATGAGAGTTAAGGACCACATCAATTTAGAGCTTTTACATAAAATTTCGGATTGTGTGACTACAAAACTTTGTTGAGATTCCCATGTGCCTGATGGGAGGACTGTACCATTCCCAACAAGGACGTGGCTGCCCTGCTAACTATTGCTAACCATTCAACCAAAAAACAAATCGAAAGGACGTGGGTACCCTAATATACCTACTGACAGTTCCCACATGCAAATTTCAACATCAAACCAACTACAACTACCGGTATAATTTTATTTGTAAATGAATGTACTAGATTCCGCACCGAGCGATAAAAAAGAGAATCGAAAACAATAACAGAAAATAGAGACACAAGATATACGTGATTCGGCGAAAGCCTACTCCACGGTGGTAGCAGCGATTTCACTATGTTTTTCACTAGATATTACAGACATTTATCTCTCTCAACAATCCCTCTCAAAGAATGACTCCTCTCTTTTCAGGAAAGACTCTTCCTACTCAAAGAAGAACTATTCTCTCTTATCTCTTCAAAGAAAGACTCTTCCTACTCAAAGAAGAACTCTTCTCGCTTTTCACTTGTACTTAAAACACAATATAAGATAACATATATATATATATACTTAGAGATAAGTGATGACTTTCTCTGAATAACAAATGTGGGATAAGACTTATATACTTAAGTCCAAGTCACAATCTTCTTTGAATAACCGATGTGGAACACCCACACATTCTGAATTTTTTTTATCCAAGACATATTATCACAAATCTCCACCTTGGCTTGAATAAAACAAGTCACAAACAATCTGAAAATATCATCTGCTGCTACCACACCTGCCCCCTAGGGTTATACCTCAAATACGGCTGATACTGATCAAATCTTGTTCCTAACCTATTCTGGTCGCACCCAAAGGGCCCACTAGGGGTCCCGCTTTGCACATTGAACCGGTCAAAGTGCGCACGCTCATGTCACGTGCATTTCTTGCTTCATACGCCTTAGTCACCAATTTTTTACGTTAGCATGACTCACGGTACCACGTTCGTCGTGCCGTGACCACCCAAGCACCTTTTCACCAAAAACATCGACCAATGGCGCAACCGGAGTGACGGGGTCAAGGGCATAGGCCTTGGCCAACCCCATGGGGTCGGCCTTGGCCTCCCTCAAGGCCATGGGGTCGGCCTCTGCCTCCATGGGGGTTGGCCTTGGCCTTCCCCCCCCGGTTGTTCACTCTTCGCGCAAAGTCCCGTTCGTGCTTTGTTCGCTTCATACACTTTTTATGTCACTTTGGCACCAAGTATGGCTTCGCGACGTTCGTCGCCGCACCACTTTCATAACATGTGCCTCGGCACCACGTATTGTTTCCGCGACGTTCGTCGCAGCACCCATGCGCCATTCTCATGACATGTGCCCCGACACCAAGTATTGTTCCGCGACGTTCGTCGCCGCGCCCGTGCGCCATTCTCATGATACGTGCCTCCAACACCAAGTATTGTCTCCACAACATTCGTCGCCGCGCCCATGCGTTATTCTCATGACATGTGCCCCGGCACCAAGTATTGTTCCGTGACGTTCGTCGCTGTGCCCGTACGCCATTCTCATGATGCGTGCCCCCGGCACCAAGTATTGCTCCGTGACATTCGTTGCAGCGCCCGTGCTCCATCGTCATGATACGTGCCCCCGGCACCAAGTATGGCTTCGCGACGTTCGTCGCCGCACCACTTTCATGACATATGCCCTAACACTAAGTATTGTCTCCGCGACGTTCGTCGCCGCGCCCATGCGCCATTCTTATGACATGTGCCCCGACACCAAGTATTGTTCCGCGATGTTCATCGCCACGCCATGCACCATTCTCATGACATGTGCCCCGGCACCAAGTATTGTTTCGCGACCTTGGTCGCCGTGCCCGTGCGCCATTCTCATGATGCGTGCCCCCGGCACCAAGTATTGATCCGCGACATTCGACGCAGCGCCCGTGCACCATCATCATGATATGTGCCCCCGACACCAAGTGTGGCTTCGCGATGTTCGTCGCTGCACCACTTTCATAACATGTGCCCCGGCACCAAGTATTGTCTTTGCAACGTTCATTGCCACGCCCATGCGCCATTCTCATGACATGTGCCCCGGCACCAAGTATTGTCTTTGTGACGTTCGTCACCACGCTCATGCGCCATTCTCATGACATGTGCCCCGACACCAAGTATTGTTCCGTGACGCTCGTCGCAACGCTCGTGCCCCATTTTCATGATACGTGCCCCCGGCACCACATGTTGTCTCCGCGACATTCGTCGCCGCGCCTGTGCGCCACTTCCATGACATGTGCCTCCGGCACCATACGCACTATGTCGCGCCCATGTGCTGCGCCACTAACACAGATGTGCCCCCAGCACCTTACTCACTCCTCCACGCCCATGCGTCCCTTCGTTGATACGGCCCTGCCCGGAGGCTCTCTGTCACAATGTCGTGCCCCCGGGCACCATACACACTTCACCGCGCCCGTGCGCCACTTCCATGACATGTGCCCCCGGTACCAGGTATGGTCTCGTGACAGTTGTCGCTGCGCCTATGCGCCACAATCAGGTTACAGGCCTCCAGGAATCACACTTATTCACCACACCATGCCCCCTGCCATGGACGTAGAACATGCTTCAACCCACTCTCCGGAGTGTGCAGCATTCTGGGGGGCTTTGACACGAGGACCCCTCGCAGCGGGATGGACTCGTTACACAAAGCCATCGTCGTCTTCATTCCGGGGGGCTCTATTCGTAGTGCTCCGGCACAAGGACCCTTCGCAGCGGAAATGACTCTTTACCACAAAGTCATCACTGCCACGGGATGGGCTCGTTACCACAAAGCCATCACCGTCACGATTATGGGGGGCTCCTTTCATAGTGCTCCGTCACGAGAACCTTTGTAGCGGGATGGACTCGTTACCACAAAGTCATCGTCGCCAAGGGATGGGCTCATTACCACAAAGCCATTGCCATCACAATCACGGGGGGCTCCGTTCCCAGTGCTCTGGCGCAAGGACCCCTCGTAGCGGGATAGACTCGTTACCACAAAGTCATCGCCACCACGGGATGGGCTCGTTACCACAAAGCTATCGCCGTATTCATTCCGGGGGGCTCCGTTCGCAGTGCTTCGGCACGAGGACCCTTCGCAGCGGGATATGTGACTCCTCCGGGACACTGTCTCCGCCAGTGTGCCTGCGTGACTGGCCTACGTGCTCCGACACTGAGGGCTTGCGTCGGCACCCCTATGGACTATGACCCCCGGGTCACTCTGAGACGAGAGCAGGTCTTCGGAGGGCATCGTACCTAGTCCGCCTGGCAGTTGGGCGTTGGGTCTTCCCCACCGCTGCCAGGCCTATGGGACTCTGCAAGGGCTTGAATTGGAGGCTAGATCAAGGGGGTTCTCTGGCCACACCGACGCTGTAGGAGCCAGTCTTTCCAGACAGACAGCGACGCTGTACGGGGGCAGGCCGGGTGAATATGTGATTCAACAGTCCATGGAGCACCGGTAGCTGTGGACCCCCTCAGTGATGTGTCACTCCCGAGGAGCGTCACGTGTCGCGTGATGACATCATCATCTCAACTTCTATAAATAGAGGTCTTGAGAATTCATTTAGACCGATGGACATTTTCAGAACACTTTCACTTTCTCACTCTAGAATCCTAGAGAGAGAAATATATAGGACCCTGACTTTGGACCTAAGCATCGGATTATGACTGTCGTCGTGTATTCACCCTGTGCTATCGCCCTCGCAGCACTGCCACCCTCAAGCTCTGTCTGGAAATCCCTTGGTCTCTGCTCTTGTTCTGCCCTTACTGTGTCTCACATCAACATACTTGGCATCTGACTCGGACTGTATTCCTTGTGGCACCTACACGTCGACTGCAAACCCATTTTCCTTGGCATCAAATCTAAGCAATGCTTAAACTTGATCTCTGGAATATGCTTTATCATCATGTCCGCTGAATTTTCATCTGTGGAAATCTTATCTACCATAACAGTACACTGAGAAACCACGTCCCGGATAAAATGAAACCTGACATCAATGTACTTAGTCTGCTCATGAAACATCTTATTTTTGGTCAAGTGTATGGCACCTTGGCTATCACAGTAAATTGTGCTAGACTCTTGCTTCAATCCCAAATCACCAACTAAGCCCTTCAACCAAATGGCTTCCTTCACTGCTTCGGTGGCCGCTATGTACCCAGCTTCTGTAGTAGACAAGGCAACAATAGTCTGAAGAGTAGCCTTCCAACTGATCACACAGCTCGAAAAAGTTAAGATGTATCCTATCAAAGATCTCCTCCTATCTAATCTCCAGCGTAGTCTGAATCCACGTATCCAATAACACTACCATTCGCATTACTTCCTCGATGGTAGACTAAACCAGTATCCGCAGTACCTCTCAGAAATTGAAGTATCCATTTCACTGCCTGCCAATGAGCTTTCCCAGGATTACCCATGTACCTACTAACTACACTGACTGCATGAGAAATATCCGGTCTCGTACAAACCATAGCATACATGAGACTGCCCATTGCACTAGCATATGGAACACACGCCATGTGCTTTACCTTCTTCTGGGTCTGTGGGGAATCAGCTGCTGAAAGCTTAAAGTGTGCCGCCAAAGGAGTAGTCACAGGTTTAAAGTTTTTCATACCAAAACGATGCAGTACTTGCTCAATGTATTTTTACTGGGACAAGTACAAAATTCCTACAGGTCTATCCCTCTGAATCTCCATCCCTAATATCCTCTTTGCTACACCCAAGTCTTTCATCTCAAATTCTCTTTTCAACTGCTCTTTTAAACTATTGACATCTAACATTGATTTTGCAGCAATCAACATGTCATCAACATACAACAGCAAGTATATATGAGAACCATCCGCGAGCCTCTGGTGATACACACAACTGTCATAGGGACTCCTGGTGTAACCTCTCTCTGCCATGAAAGTGCCGAACCACTTATACCACTGCCTTGGAAATTGCTTTAATCCATACAAGAATTTTTTCAACAAGCAAACATGATCTTCCTTATCTTGGATCACGAATCCCTCTGGTTGACGCATGAATATTTGCTCTTCCAACTCACCGTGTAGAAAGCTGTCTTGACATCCAGCTATTCTAACTCCAAGTCATATAGAGCAACCATAACAAGCAACACTCTTATCGAAGTATGTTTTACTACAGGAGAAAATATTTCATTGTAATCAATATCTTCTCTCTGAGTAAAACCCTTAGCTACCAAGCGTGCTTTATACCTTGCATCTTTCATTCCAAGAATTCCCTCATTCTTCTTGTAGACCCATTTGCAACCAACAATCTTCTGACCCACAGGCGGTTTCACCAATTCCCACGTTTGATTTTTGTAAAGAAATCCCATCTCCTCACTCATAGCAACTATCCACTGTGCTGATTCTGTGCTCTTAATGGCCTCTTTGTATGTAATAGGCTCTTTAACCTTAATACTCTCTGCTACACTAAGAGCATAAGCAATCATATCCGTATATCCATACTTCTGAGGAGGTCGAATTTCTATTCTCGGTCTGTTTCTGGCAATGTTATACTGCTGTTCCTGAGATTCTTCATTCTCCTAGGTAGAATGAGAACCATTATCCTCATCTGTAGGAATTATAGGTAGAGAATCTGGAGCTCGAACCTCTAGCTCCACCTTCTCCCTAACACTGTGGTCTTTTCCTACATCAATCAACTCCTTATTCTTCGAAAGCATCGAAGACTCATCAAAAGTCACATCTCTGCTAATTAGGAACCTGGATGACTTAGAATCAGGACACCACAACCGGTACCCTTTTACCTCGTTTGAATAGCCTAAGAAAATGCACTTTTTTTTCTCTCGGCTCAAGTTTACCATCATTAACATGAGCATAAGCAGGACAACCAAATATCCTCAAATTTTCATAATTAGCATGCTTGCCAGACCAAACTTCAGGAGTATTACAATCAATTGCAATCGATGAAGACCTATTTACCAAATATACAGCTGTGTTACAGCTTCTGCCCAAAATTCCTTCGATAACTTGGCATTCGAAAGCATACATCGAGCCCTCTCAAGGAGAGTTTTATTCATCCGTTCTGCAACCCCATTCTACTATGACGTTTTTCTAATAGTGCGATGCCTCACCATGCCTTCATTCTTGCAGAACTTAGTAAACTCATCCAAGCAAAATTCCATGCCATTGTCAGTCCTCAAGCATTTAATTTCTTTACCGGTTTGTTTTTCAATCATTATCTTAAACTGCTTCCACTTAACAAAGATATCACTCTTCTTTTTCAAGATGTACACCCAGACCTTTCTTGAGAAGTCATCAATAAAGGTCAACATATATCTGCCACCACCCTTAGAAGGAACCGTGGAAGGACCCCAAAGATCTGAATGGATATAATCCACCGTACCTTTGGTGGTATGAACAGCCCGACTGAATTTTATCCTGCACTGCTTCCCAAAGACACAATGCTCATAAAAATCCAGCTTCCCGATTTTCTTTCTTCCCAGCAAACCTTGTTTGCTTAGCACATCCATACCCCTCTCACTCATATGCCCAAGATGCATATGCCAAAGCTTGGTAGTGTCAGAATCTATATCAGAAGATGAAGTTGTTGCTGTTGTTCCTGTAACTGTGCTACCATGTAACAAATAGAGACCATTTTGTTTCAACCCCTTCATCACAACAAGAGCACCCTTCATTATCCTCATAACTCCACCTGCAGCCCGATAGCTACAACCATTAGAGTCAAGCGTACCCAATGAAATCAAATTTTTCCTCAGCTCTGGAACGTGCCTAACATCAGTCAAAGTTCTCACAATACCATCATGCATCCTAATCTGAATTGAACCTATCCCAACCACCTTACAGGCGACATCATTTTCCATAAGGACTTTACCACCATCAAATGAGTGATAAGTGACAAACCAATTCCTATTGGGACACATATGTAGGAGCAACCCGTATCAAGAATCCACCCTCCATCTGAGGAACTAATAGTAACTGAGAGAACATCTGCACCATCAGAATTATCTTCTACTATTCCAACATCAGCAGTCTTGGAATTATCTTTTTTCTTTCCTTTACGCTCAAGACAATCCTTTATGTAATGCCCTTCCTTGTGACAATGATAGCACTTCAATTTTCTGGTCTTTAACTGAGACCTTGATTTTCCTTTATTTCTAGACCCAGCATGGTCAGTGCTTTGGCCTCGAGCCATCAGACCATCACCATGTTCTTCTTCGCTATTTTCTGAAACTTTCTTCCTTAATTCCTGAGAATTTATCACAGCCTTAACCTCCTCAATGGAGATCCTGTCCTTCCCATATAATAAGGTAGTAACAAGATGTTCATACGATGGAGGTAAAGAACACAGCAACAGTAAAGCTTTATCCTCATCTTCTATCTTGATATCAATATTTTGCAGGTCTAATATTACCTTGTTATATTCATCAAGATGATCACTGATCGATGTACCTTTTTTCATCAGAAGAGTATACAGAGATGTTGCTTTAAATACAAGCGATTTGTCAAAGACTTCGTCATGTATAAGCTCTCCAATTTCGGCCATAATTCAGCCGCAGTTGTTTTCTGAGAAACCTTTCGCAACACGTTGTCGACTAAACACAACAACAACATGTCTTCTTTTTCATCATCAGACATCGTATCAGGAAGCCCTTGTTCATCCTTTAACGCTTTCAACAACCCTTACTGAATTAAAACAACACACATCTTCATTCTCCATAAACTGAAATCGTTCGATCCATCAAACTTCTCCAAATCATACTTCGTCGAAGTATTTGGCCCCATTGCAAGGTGCTTTCAATCTACCACTGAACCTCAGCTCTGATACCACTTGTGAAGGAATATACTAGATTCCGCATCAAACAATAAAGAAGAGAATAAAAAATATAACAAAAAATAGAGACATGAGATTTACGCGGTTCGGCGAAAGCCTACTCCACGGTGGTAGCAGCGATTTCACTATGTTTTTCACTGGAGATTACAGACCTTTATCTCTCTCAACAAACTTTTTCAAAGAATGACTCCTCTCTTTTCAGGAAAAACTTTTCCTACTCAAAGAAGGACTACTATTTTCTCTTGTCTCTTCAAAGAAAGACTCTTCATACTCAAAGAATGACTATTCTTTCTTTTCTCTTATACTTAAAACACAATACAAGACAACATATATATACTTAGAGATAAGTGGTGACTTTCTCTAAATAATCAATGTGAGACAATACTTATATACTTAAGTCCAAGTCACAATCTTCTTTGAATAACCAATGTGGGACACCCACACATTTTGGATTTTTTTTTTCAAGACATATTATCACATTATTCTCTTTCCTTTCGTCTTTAGCTCAAATGGTATCATCAACTACGACAAAAAATCCAATACTTATTTTAAAGTACAATAAAAGTATATCTAAACTGATCTCTAGGATTCCTCAGCCAAGATATGGCACGTTGGTTAGTTAACAAATTGAGGGTGGAATGATGCCATCAGATTAAACTACGAGTTTATGCTAGGGCACTAGGGTAGTTTAAAGATAAAGTTAGGTCACCAATAAGAAGGACATCTTTAGAGAGCTGAATTTAAGGTATGATTTTATGCTCAATTAGGTCTACCATAGAATGGCTTGATACTTATTCTTTCTACTCTTGTAGATTTGGGCACTCACATAGCAAAGTTAGGCCATTGTTGTGGAAAGTCTCTGCTTTCTACTGCCCTTAACAAAGAGGCATGCCAAGGCCATCAATTTGAGATGATTTGCTCATGGAACTCTAGGCATGCTTTGGGTATGTATGGAGTACAAGTAATTATCATCTGCAGAAGGTTTGTGAGGCTAAACCCATATATACACGTTGAAGTTATGAATGTCATTGTCACGTCGTTTTTGAACATCCATTTGCTTTTTTTTCCACGAAAAGTGATTTACCGAAAAACGCTCATTAATTGGGTTCTCAAACCAAGATCAAGTGTCAAATAGGCCCTTTAACAACTTCTTGGTACAAGCATCGTCAGGTGTTACCAATCTCTCCTTCAACAAAAACAGTTTATAAGGGCTCGATTGGTTTCTTTATTACTTTGTTCCCTTAAGTAATTTAAGCCCAATGTAGAAGTGTACGTTTTGTGCGGCTAAAGAGAGAAATCGGCCACATGAAATGAGGCATCCATATAAAAAGAAATGAAGAGAGGATGTGAATGAAAGTAACATGAGAGGTTGGCCAAGGTGGTGTGGATTGGGTGGTGGGTTCGGCACAGAGAGAGAGAGAGAGAGAGAGAGAGAGAAGAAGATGGACAAAAGTTGAGGGGAGGGGAGGGGAGGGGAGGGGAGGTGATGATGGAGAATGTGTTGGATTTATTGAGTCTCACATGAATGCACGAGGCCCCCCAACTGCGACGCTTAATCCACTGTGCCACCAGACAATCATGGATGTGGGTCACCTCACCTCTCCCATCTTATTCTAACAAAAACTTGCATTATGCCCGTGAGCCCCATCACCAACAAATTTAGGCGAAGTGATGATGGCCCCAAAAGTATTGTATCCAGTGTCAAAGGTGAGGTAAACATAATCTAAGTCATCCCCTCGTCAAGTTGGAGCGAATCCGAAAGTGAAAGTCCGAGAGTGTAGGTGAGCAAAGTTAACGTAAAAATGAGTGAAAATATGAATGTAGAAAAAGAAACGCAGGGCGAAACGATGACAAGAACGGAAAAGGGGAGTTTGCATACGTTAGAAGATCAAGAGAATTTAGGGTATGGCACTAAGAAAGCTACTGTGACCAACAACGAGTTAATTCAGCGGTTCTCAGGATCTCAATCCAAACATACCACTTAGCTTCAAGTCTCATGCCCATCTCTTGTTATTGGAGGCGAACATATGTACCCGTTCTGCACGTGCTCTACATGCAAGTTCTCTTTCCCTTTCGGCCCCAACAAAGGTGCGGAATCGGGAGTTCAGATGTACAAGGGAGGTTGCACAAAAAAAAAAACTAAGAAAGCTATTCTAACATGATTTTAAAGTTCTTGGCAAAACCATTTTTTCTGCCTTGACCACTTTTAATCCATTAGAATATCAAGCAATTACCATACAAACTACTATCATTTGCAACCTAGGGCCGGGCCATGGCAGCAGCTAGTTTAGGTTTTAGTTCTACACCCTTTGTGTAGCACAATCATATAAAAGATTGCTGCTCTTGATGTGTTTGGGTCCTCCAATTATTAAAACCTTTAAGCCCCAAGTTAGGGGTTTATGCTCGAGTCAAACATGAAGCCATGGAAAGGCAAACAACAGAATTTTAAATGTGGAGGTGCTCACCATTTTTGGCGTGGGATACATTCTATCATGAAACTCCTTCAAGTTTCGTCTTAGAAAAATATGTACATCTTTTTTTTCTCCTTCAGAATTTATTTTGTTTGGTTAAATTCACGTTGGTTGTGCTTGTGAATTCTTTCATCACCGTCGTTGACAATGTATGACGACAACCAATATCAAAGACGGATTCCCCCCACTATAGGTAGTTGATATTTTTATGATACACAAGAGCTTTACATAGTTATAACATGCACATAGTTCATTACAGAACTTGTTTAATTAGAGACTCATGTAAGTTTTCTACGTGTTATGCTGAAATTAAAAGATTTATAAACACCATTAACGTAAAATCCGCTCACAATGTGGAGGGGCCACACCTCAGCCAGGGTGGGCATCTGCCTACCTTGATATTTGAATTTTTATTTAACTTCTCAAATGCACCAAAAGCAAAGAACGGTGTGGTGTAAATGCTCGACAAAACGAGATTTTCTTTGCCCACCTAGCTTTACCTGTCACCCATCTTAAAGAAAATTCGTGATCTCGTCACTGTGCTCGTATATACCATAGTGTCGATTAAGGATTCGAGAGTGATATGCCTCTTAATTTCTCTGCGACTCACGCAGGAACTAATTATGCCCCAATACTATTAGTCCTAAAACTGAGCATTTCTTGTATTACCTCTATGCAACAACTCATACGCCATCACCATTTTTAACATCACATTTTTCTCTTACACAAAACATCTCATAAACAAAGTTATTGTTGTCAGCTTCAACTCATCCTCGCCTTCAAAGGCGTAGTTCATTTGAGGTCGTGTGGGATTGACTAGCAACAATAAGTTTTAATTAAATAAGAATTAATTTTTAAAATTAACTTTAATTTATTTTAAGCATAATAGGTTAAAAGTTGTTAAACTTGTTCCGATAACAAAGAATGAAAGTGGGTTGAGTGTAACAAAATTACTATATAGTATATTCAAATTTAAAAAGTGTATTTAATGTCAATTTATTAATGAGGATATTTTGATAGTCAGACCTCCTGACTATTCAAATTGAAGAAAATAAGGATTAATTTAATCTGTGTATTTAATCACTTTATTTTTTTTTTTTGTGCCAAACACTTCAAAACTGACTTAACCTGAATTCGTTACTTCTATAAATCAATCTCAAACACTAGCAAAGAGCGTGAATCTCTCCCACCCCTCTCTCCCTCCCTCTCTCTGTGTTGCACACGTGCACGTACACATGCACATTCAGTCCTTCCAATATTGAACCATTTCTCAAGAGACAAGCACATATATATATTGTGAGCTTCGAGAGTGGAGGAAAAAAAATTCCAAAATGGACAGTGTTTGGAGTGTCTTCTTTGTGGCATCAATCTTCCTCTTCTTCTTGTGCGCCATATTTCTCTACAAGAAAACCAGTGGCCACAAAACTGGATCATCACAGTACAGAAGAAGCCCACTTCCATTAGGAACTCTCGGATGGCCTTTTCTCGGCGAAACCCTCGACTTCATCGCTTGTGCTTACACTGACCAACCTGAAAGCTTCATGGAAAAGCGCCGCCGCATGTGAGTCCTTAACTTAATTCATTCCGTGCTAAATTTATGTGCTATATTTTGGGTGTTTTCATTAGTGAGATTGGTCAACTGAAGGTATGGGAAAGTGTTCAAGTCGCATATATTTGGAAGTGCCACCATAGTTTCGACCGACGCAGAAGTGAGCAGAAGTGTACTGCAAAGTGATGCCACTACTTTTGTACCATCTTACCCAAAATCTCTGACTGAGCTGATGGGGAAATCATCTATATTACTCATCAATGGAAGCTTGCAGAGGAGAATCCATGGACTTATTGGAGCCTTCTTCAAATCCTCATCCCTCAAAGCTCAAATCACTCACGACATGCACAAGTATGTCCAAGAGTCCATGGCTGTCTGGAAAGAGAATCATCCCATTTACATCCAAGATGAAGCCAAAAAAGTTAGCTCTCTCTCCCTGTCTCTCTCTCTCTCTCTCTTCACACACACACACACACACAGAGACACAAGGACGACAGACAAAGACAAGCAAAGCGCACACACATACACACACAGTAAATATAGAGAACATGTTGCTTTTGAGGTTTGTATTGCATCTCTAGCTTCTTCTTGATGTTGGGATGACTTTACACACACACACACACACTTACGCACACAGTAAGTACAGAGCACATGTTAGTTTTGAGGTTTGTATTGTACCTCTGGCTTTTTCTTGATTTTAGGACGGCTTTACACGAAAGCGAGTGAACCACTTTTCTCACGATTAGAACTGATGTTGTCACAGCAACAAAATGAAGAATGATTAGCGTATGTCTTACCACCATGCACGGCTGCTAGTCACGACGTTAACACTCTTTTTAGCGGTGCTGGTAACATGTCCGTAAAGCCAGTAACTCGGCTTAAAGGTTCGTAGTATGAATGATTTCTTGTCTTGAGGAAATTTTGTGTCATAATAATTGTGTCTCCTTATTGTGAAGTCTAGGAACGCACTATTGGGTTCATCATAATTATGCATGACTTATTGTGTCTCAGAAAATTTACAAACATGTCTTATTGACTTATAACGAAACCCACTTTGTCAAATTCCCCCCCTTTTTTTTTGTAATTTTCAGATTGCCTTTCAAGTACTGGTCAAAGCATTGATTAGTTTGGATCCAGGTCAAGAAATGGAGTTCCTGATGAAACAATTTCAAGAATTCATTGCTGGGCTAATGTCTGTACCCATCAAGATACCCGGAAGTAGACTCTACAGATCATTGCAGGCAAGTCAATTATGAGTAAACTTACTGTGAGCAATTAACATTCTTAGCTAAAAATGGGTTTCTCATAAAAGTTAAACTTTGTATTATGTCTCAGGCCAAAAAGAAAATGGTGAAGTTGGTACATAAAGTTATCCAAGAAAAAAGGGATAGCAGTAGTATACATTCAACGCTTCCAAAAGACGTAGTGGACGTTTTGCTTAACGATACAAGTGAATTACTAACAGATGAGTTAATATCAGATAACATGATCGATCTGATGATACCCGGAGAGGATTCCGTACCAGTTCTTATGGCTCTTACAGTCAAGTACCTTTCAGATTGTCCTGCTGCTCTTCATCAATTAACGGTATGTTATTACACGGATTAGGATACCTACCATAATTTACGTCAGCTATGTTGTGACGTCTCTAGTTGCATTTGAGCGTCACCATAATGTCGCCTTTTTGTTAACATCTTTAGCGACGTTTGTCAACACTGGTCTCTCAGTAATTCACCTGTTAGTCATAATTTTGATTTTAAGGAGGAAAACATGAAGTTGAAGAAACTCAAAGATCGGCTTGGAGAACCACTTTGTTGGAGTGATTACTTATCTCTACCATTCACACAGAATGTAAGTTCGAAGTGCATTTAGCTACGTTTTAAGATGGACAGTAACATATGTATATATCTCTACCCTGCCATGTTTAATTATTAGTGTTTCAAATTGCACTCGTACAGGTGATCACAGAAACCCTAAGGATGGGAAATATCATTAATGGAGTGATCAGGAAGGCCATGAAAGATGTCAAGATAAAAGGGTACTTCATACCAAAAGGATGGTGCGTTTTCGCATATTTTAGATCAGTGCATCTTGATGACAATCAATATGACTCCCCGCATCAGTTCAACCCATGGAGGTGGCATGTAAGAAATCAATTATCAAACCTAATCTCTCTTCAGCTCTTTAACCAAATGATTTTGGGTTTCCAGCTTACTACAACAATTGAATGTCTGATGGGACCTCGCAGGAGAAGGACATGAGCACCTGTAGTTTCACCCCATTTGGAGGTGGACAAAGGCTTTGTCCTGGGCTTGACCTGGCAAGGCTGGAAGTTTCTATCTTCATCCACCATTTTGTTACTCAATTCAGGTAATGTCACTGCTTATCTGAAAGTTGTTTACTTTGTGCATATGGGCAAAGGCAAAGTAATAACATAAGACAAGAGCAAGTTCATCATCTCTCAAGCAGTATGAGAGAGGAGAACACATTCAATGGATTAAAATTGCACCTTTTCTTTTTCCGTCTTGATCGTTAGATATAATTAAATAAAGATCCGCTGTCATACTTTGTACCTAACTTATTTCTTTCGAGTGAGACACGACTTAACACGACTTCGTGTTTTAATCCTTTTTTTCCTTTTAGTGGGGCCCTTAATAAGTGCGTCAACTGTTATGACCATGGGTGAGAGTCGTGGGATATTAGGCTATCGTGGCTTATGGACATGAGGATCTAATCTCTTCCTTCATTTGCTAAATAAACACTTACATTTAACCATTTACGGACTAGATAACTCTAGCCATTGTCGTACCTTATTTGTAATTGATTACACTGAAAGCACCACTAGCAATAACAGAGTGACAATCGATTATATGTTCGGAAAAATACAACTGCACTTAGCATACAAAAATGTTAAGAAATATTGCGTGGTGATTCCAAGACCTAGTTAGTTCCTTGGTCAGCACAGACTGAACGGATTGATACTCTGAGCCATTCAAGTGTTGGCCCCTCCCCCTTCTGGATAGGCAATGTCCTTAAATTTTTGGCTAGTCAAATGCTTTGAAAACATTGGATGCTACTCAATCAAATAATTGGAATTTGTCTTTGTCTAGTATTTTAATTAAAATATCAGTTGGACATAAATTGTGTGCATAAATTAGGTATGAGGTAATGTGCCAATGACATTTTTCCAATCAATTATGGTTGGATATCCTTGGCAACAATCCTCTTATAATGCATCAATGATGGAGTAAGCTCCAACAACTTCATTCAAAGCGTTCTTAGCAAGTCTATTACCAAACGATATGCGGTGGCCGCAACAATAACTCTACTTCGGCAGTCTGATTGCAACAACAGCTAATATTATCAACAGTTCGAGTCTCGATGCGCGATTGAACTTATAATTCTCGAACTTCTCTTGCTCTGTATGCAGGTGGGAGGCTGAGGATGACTCCATTGTCAACTTCCCCACTGTGAGAATGAAGCAAAGAATGCCAGTCTGGGTCAAAAGGAGAACAGACCCTTAACTTTATTTCTTGGCCCGAGGAACTTTTTCTGGGGGAGCTTCCACAGAATGGTACAAAAGATCAACCTCAGCCCAAAAAGAAAAGAAGACAGGGAAAAAGATTAAAGTGAAAAAGTTGGCTGCAGTGCACACGTGGGAGTGAGGGGGGGGGGGGGGGGGGGGGGGGGGGCATCTAGATTTTGACACATTTGTCCTTTTTCCGTAGGTTCCTTGCACATATATATGACAGACAATAGAGATGATTTTTTGTTGGGCCCATAATGTTTTCTCCCTTCACCCCCCTGCTCTTGATTTCTACTGATTATAATCTTTGTATGTACGACGAACAAATGGCATAAAAAGAGATCAAAGTTGACTTCTTTTGCTAGGTTAGTGGGCATTCGTACTGATTGTGTTCATGGGTTCGGATTAGTAAACAATTTCATTAAGTTGGCAACTTGTTTAGTATTACATACACAAATCTTGGATCAAGGAGGGAAAGTGTAAGAAATTTACAAATTTGGTTCACATATAATGTCTTTTATACTTTACCGATATTGTTGCTGAAACTATTATGATCGGTTGTGGTAACAACATTTGAAAAAACTTGTTAAATGCTGTCTATCAGTTGTGATAGGTAATAGATACATTTTATTGCACGAAAGATACAAATGTGCGGACCACTTTGTTTAATTGGGCTCTCCGTATTGTTTGTGGGTATTGCACGCAAGAACTGCTTTTCATCTGTTGTGCGAAAAAAATGAAATTTTTATGTGGTAATTATTCTTTCTTTTTGTTAAAAATGGACCATTTTTTTCTTCATATGAAGCCCTTCTTGAAGTACAAATCAACACAGTTTACTATTCTTTTTCTACATGGAATAATGACTCTGAGATGGACTCCAAGCTATCTCCATTTTAAAAGTGGGTAAAGGAGACCAACTTAGAATGATGATTTCATGAAGAAAAAAGAGTAATAAGCCGAGTTCATGGACAATCATGGTATGTTTGATATGATAACATTAATCAACGAGGCAAATTATGGGTGCTTAAAGTATTTGTTTTTGACATCTCAATAAAAAGGATGTCTAGTGCTTTCTTTTGACAAACTCTCCGTCCCTTCGTGCACTTTTGCTGAAATGAATAGAAGGATAGGCAAATGCTCTGAAAATGAAACTTGATATCGTAGCGCGATAAAATGAACAAGATACAAAAGATTAGTCTTCAGTGCCGGTGAAAATTAACTATACTTTTTGTGATCTCTTACAGTTTATTGCTTAAATTTGGCCAATCAAATTATTTTTAACTGAATTATCTTTTGTTTTTGTTTCTTTGCGGTGGCATATATCTATACTATACGTATTTGGATTTTATTTATAGGATCTCTGCCTTTCAAAACCTCTAATTCTTCTTCTTTTCTAAAATTTTTTATTTCTCAAGTACAACTAAAATAAGTGTTCAATTATAATTGGTCAAAAAATAGCCTCCAACCCCATAACTTTTAATCGTCCACCCCATGACCTCGTTAACTATCTAGTAAGTCTTATATTATTTATCTAAATCAACACGGGACTTCTTATCACTGTTATACAGTATAAAAAAGTAAAAAAAACAAAACAAAAAACAAAAAAACTCCCACCTTTTCAAATTACAATCAAGTCCTAAAGACATGGGCCCATGAAATGTTTATTGAAATGGACTTTTTGGGTAATTAATTGGGCTATATGGCCCATTTCGATAAGAACGATAAATGGGCCTTCTTTAATTAATGCAGTGTGCGCTATAATGGCCACTCCAGTTTATCATACTTTTGTCTGATAAACATAAACATAAACATTAGGCTTCAAGCCTACGCGGATAAAAATAGATGTTAGCTGCAACACTGTAATCCGATTATGCATTAATGATTAATCATCACTAAATATAATTAGTACGGAGTAATGTTTTTATAGACACATCAAAGGGTACTCTTAGTCGCATCTTTTAGTGTTTCTCGTTAAATGTCACTGTTCATATTTGGCCACAGCTAATTATTTTCATGGCGGGGGAGGTACATTATAATCTCGTACTGCAACACTATATTCTCATGTTGCGTCAGTTTTATACGATATTTCTTGTGTCTGTACTATTTTTTCATGCATGTAGGATTGTTTTAGAAAGAGATTACTGACCGAGATAGTCTTGCTGACAATTTTTATCAGTAAATTATAACCACGAGTATTGTGTACTACTCCGCAATTAGATATTTACAAATTCAAATACGCTGATATAGACGGTCAATAGTTTTAAACTATTAAGTTAATTACTTAGTATGTCAATCGTCAAATATGTCGGGATAGATTTGTAAGACTAGTTGTATGAAAAATATGGAGAATGATAACCTATGCATCTCAATCTCTGTTTGTGAGAATACTATCATTGAAATCACAACATTTCTCGTCGTGTCTTCGTCTCACTGGGGAAAGCATTTTTCACAAGCAGGAATTGAGATGTAAAGCTATTCCTCTCCAAATTCCTACTATTTGTCAAAAAAATAAGAAAAAGAAAACATGACATTCAAAATTTTTGAACAATAAATAAATGAATAACATTATTCGAGCTGTATCCTCAAGGACTATTGCATATATTAAGAACACGACCTTACGTAACCAGATGTTACGGATTTTTCTTTCTTTGCTTTGACATTTTTGAAAATGAAAAAGACATCTTCTCGATAAAAATATATAAAAACACATCATAGCTTGTTTTTATACTACAGAGCAATTCTTAGTCAACATAAATGAATAAATTTATTGTTTTTTTTTAAAATAGGAAAAGAAATGGTAAAAGAGCAGAGCTTTCATGAAATTTACAAATATATACTATTAAAAGGCTAGTTTTATATCCCTCGATGGTAACAAATGCCATAGTTGACTCTAATTTCAGTAGTTACAATTCTGATATCTTTTTCTAATTAATCTAATTTTAGTAATTACAATTCTGATATCTTTTGCTAATTTACTTAAAAAGGTAAAATTCTAAAAAATAAGAAGGAAAAAAATACAGTAGGAAAGAAACGGCGCCGTGCACATCCCAAGTAGCCTAGACAAAACGCGTTACGATTTGCCCTTCAAAACAATCTTTACCCTAACCCAGCCTTCAATTTCACGCTCATATCTACCTGTGGATTCCGGTTGCCGGACGGGAAGCTCAGAGCCGTTAATATTCGTCGCCTCCAAAAGGTTCAATCTTCCGATCGTGAGTCTTGTCAATTCAATCCGAACTTCTGTTTTTCAGCTGAAATTACTAAATTAGGGTTTCATCACGCAGTTATCGCTACTCTGACTGCGTACATGTATACTAAGTCACTTTAGCTGCTATATTTACCCATCGATTGGTTTATTGCGGAATCAGTTGGGGAATATAGAAGCAAACATGAAATCATACTGTATTTTCCTTTGAATGTGAGGTAGTGTTGTTTACTAGTTTAGGATGCGTTATCTCGGTCATGCTGAAGATTGAGTTTTTAGGTGATTAAACGGAGTATTTTATTGTTTTGGTAGCTGAAGAAAGGATGTATGCAGCTTTTACGGCTAGTATTTTTCTATTAATTTAAAGGGGGTCTGCTACTTTTTAACAGCGTTTGCAGCATGGTGATGTAAGAATGTTAGTAAAACTCCCGGAAAAATTCATTTTACATGGATCGTATCCAGTTCAATCCCCTTGAAACCCCTCTCTCTCTCTCTCTCTCTCTCTCACACACACACACACACACTGGTGTATACATCGATATATATGGACATAGGGGCACGTAAACACAAACACACGCCCATTTGGTTTGATTTTTAAACTAGCTCAATTCCTCAAGTTGCGATGGTCCTCAAGTTGCGATGGAATTCCCTTGGTCAGTTTGCTATATTGTTTTTGATTGGTATCCGTAAGTGCAAATGCATTAGTTGCCCTCTAGCTATTAGCAGTTTTTTTGCAATTTCCAATTATGATAATCTAGTGTTGACCATTGAGTTTTTCTGTATTGCCAGTTTTACATGCAGTAGTGATAATACCTGTGTTCAACTTACTATCACTTACCATCTTGGGGCATGCAGTTATTATAAGGAGTTGTCTGTAAACTGTTATTGCTAAGTACAAGAAACATAGTTGTAATTTTGTGACGAGGTCTTGCAATCTTACCTTTCTTTGGTTCTTGGAAAAACAGTTTACATGGCGGGGAGAAACCGTATGCCACGTGACGCATTTGACAACCGGCGCGGGTATATCCCAGAAGGACCGCATGCTCGGGGTCCTTTGCCTCGGGAGTTGCCACCTCATCCTGCTTTATTGGAAGAAGAACTTGAAATGCAGCGTCGTGACATCCGGAGGCTTTTGGTTGAAAATCAGAGGCTGGGTGAAGATCGAATTCTTCTGGAGCGAGAGTTGGTTGGTGCTAAAGAGGAACTTCGTAGGATGACTATGGCCATCGCTGATATTCGTGCAGAACAAGAGGTGCATTCAAGGGAGCTTATTGAGAGAGGTTTGAAACTGGAAGCCGACCTCCGTGCTACCGAGCCTTTGAAAAACGAGGCTACAAAACTCCATGCCGAAGTGCAGAGGTTGAATTCCCTTAGACAGGATCTATCTGGGAAACTTCAGACCCTCACAAAAGATCTTGAAAAACTTAAAGCTGATAACCAGCAGATTCCACTTCTAAGGGCCGAGGCTGATGGCCTGCAGCAGGAGCTTATGCGTGCTAGGTCTCTGCTTTACTTTTCTTATTATATATATGAGCATGTGATCTATGCATGGTGTTTAGCATAATATTTAGGGCTAATGCACCGAATATCTCGTTTAGAGCCGCTATTGATTATGAAAAGAAGGGAAATATTGAGCTGATGGAACAGAGGCAGTCAATGCAGAAGAACTTGGTTTCCATGGCACGCGAAGTTGAAAAGCTTCGAGCAGAACTTGCAAGTACTGATGTCAGACCCTGGAGTTCAGGTAATCTCTTCCTTTTATTTACGCACTTGTTTAAGTAACCATGTCTTTTTTACCCATCCAGGAGACTGTGTGTCAAATACCCCTTGAACTGCTGGTCTGCAATGATGTGTATGTTTATCTGATGTTGCCACTTCTATTTGCTCTCTCAACCGCATAGAGTGTATTTATTAATGTTATCACTCCGATAGATGTGGCCTGGTGGGAAAGTGCGTGTGCAGGTGTGGTGCGTGTGCAGGAGGGAGGGACGGAGTTTATCATCAGATATGAGTTTTGGATTTTGGCTTCATGTAAATTGTCGTATCAGCATCTTTAGTTGAGATGTCAATCTTGTTGTTGTATGCATAAAAGAAAAAATTACACATATATGTCAACTCAACTAGCTGCTTCTATCCTTCCCCTCCACTATCCCATACAAATTCATGTTTTTTTCGTTACACTTTCAGAGGTCTTATTTTGAGGCCCATCTCATCTTTACTTCTCAATGGTGTATGGCCCTAATCATTTAATTTTACGCTGTCCAAAGCTTCCCTTACCTGGAAGTTTTAAAAAATAAACAGACCTCTGATTTGTATGATCATAAGCATGGCCAAGTTCTCATGCATGTTATTTAGCTTGTCAATGTAATTTCTAGTTCTCTCCTTGACCCGATGTCCTTTTGCTAATAAGCCTTTGTATGCTTTAATTGTTTAAAGTCTATGCCAGACCCCTTGAGCTTCCCTAACTTCTTTGCTTTCTTTCCTCTGACACTTACTTCCTAATTTCAACTTAAGTGTTTTTCGGGCCTCCTAATATCACCATTGTTTATTACACGTTTCCTCTAGATTCTTTATGGTGCTTTTTAGCAATTCCCGCAGTACAAGACATCTCAGTCCGCATTATTTTTTACCGTGATTTAGGCTTCAAGGGAGGTGAGCCTTGGAATAATGGTAATATTGCTCCATTAAAACCTGGAGTTCACGGGTTCGATACTCGGGAACTTTCTATAAATAGTGGGGGTAAGGCTGCGTACATCAACCCTTCCCAAACCCGCAATGTTGGGAGCCTTGAGCACTGGGGCCACCTATTTAGGCTCCATGGTCCTTCCTTAAGCGACTTGCACCTTTAACGCACACAACCTTTTCCTTTGGTGTTCTACCACCCTGAAGCGCTTCTATCTGCTACATTTATCCTTGCTATTCATTCTTTGAATACACAATTAGCCAGACACTTTCCAAGAATGCCTTCACAATATTTACATGAATCTGGTACCCTCTTTCAAGGAATAATCTACTTGATTACAATGTGGGCACAAAATAAGGCTATGAAATGTGAATTTGTTTTCTCGAAGGTCTTTTTCCAGGAATTTATGCTGTTAAAGGCAATACTCTTGGTACCCCGCTCCCTCTCAAAAGTATGACGAAGCTGTTTTTCCCCTTCATCGTGAGAAACTGTTTGCTACCATTTGCTTCGGCTATGAGACTCCCGAAATTGACTCTAATTTCTCCCGTATGGAGCCACCTTCTTCACTCAGGCAAAGTTTGTATCACCTTCTACTATGTTGTCTGGCCCTTGCAATTCCTTTGTTTTTTATGTCCTCCATCTTTTTGTATTTTGATCAACATGAAACATAGAAAGATGACAAGTTCTAGTCTTATGCTCCATTTGGTCGCCGAGAAGGCAAAATGAACAAGAAGCACAAAATTTACTTCTACAGTTTTAGGTGGAAATTATTTTGGCAGTATTCTAGCTCTTTGCCGTTTTTCATTTCTTAATGTTCAAATTATACGGATTGATTTGAACTCTGAACCCGATTGCTGTCAAATTCAATTTTGAATAGATTTTTACTTCAGCAAATCTTTGACAGCACATTGCTATTATGCAGTATTACGTACTTTTTGCTTCTAATCATCTTTATCTTGGATCTAACTTCCTTAGGTGGACCATATGGGATGAGTTTCAGCAGCAGTGAGGGAGGTTTTCCTGCACCTTATGGGGATGGTTATGGGGGTCATCTGGTATGGTTGCTTAAAATTAATTGTATTTGATGTAGTCGGCAGTTCAAAATTTGTTTCATTTATCCTAGTGAGCCACGTAAATATTTATTTGGGTTTATGCTTATTTACAGGGTGCTTCTGACAAGGGTCATCTGTATGGTCCGGGTTCCGCTTCATGGGGAGGACTGGAGAAACCTCGCTTGAATCGTCGTTGAGATCTGAATGGCTTTATCTTTGAATGGCAAAAGGGCGCACCTTCTTTTCTATTAATTGGCTGTCCGATGTAGAAATGCGCTAGAAGTGTATGATTCTTCTATGTTTGCTTTTTTACTTTATATTTGAACTTTATTGGTCAACTTAAATGACTTAATAGGAGACATGGGGGTGCTTTATTAAAACATTGAGACTTGGTTTATTTTTCATGCCTGCAAGTATGACTTAGTATATTAAGTTCTGGCTAGAGATGTATGACATAGTTTATAGACTGCTAATACCTCTTGTTATCGCCAATTCGCCGTATCTTTTGGATACATATGCAGAAATTCTTTTTTATGTAAGCTCATGGGTTTTCTCAGTGAGGTTTTTCATCTGAATCATAGGACTTAAAAAATGTTGTCTAGCTTTAGTTATTAAGATAGCTCCACTAGGTTGTGTTGCATGGGGACTGGAAATTGGATTGTAAGGGACGCAATGGTTACTACTGGACTGTTGAGTATCTCTTGCTGTAGGCTGCTGGTGCTCACGAGTTTATTTTGAAGGTTGAGATTTTGGGGTTCCAGTTATGGTAAATGTTAGAACCATGACGATGATAAACCTCTTAGTGGCAGGCAGATGACTGGCATAGTACTCGAATTTGGAAGGCTGGTAATACTCTGATATTCCAGCTATTGCCTATTTCTTTTTTCAATCATTTGGAGCAAAGAAAAGACATAGGAGCTAAAAACAAGGAATTCTAATGGACCTTGAGGAGATATGCATTTCCGAGCGGTTCGATACGATTAACAATGTCGCTGCACCTTTTCCTGTGGCCTAGGGAAGATGCCATATGGAGTTTAGAAGTCGTCAGTTTCAAGGGGCATGAAGTTTTTTAATGGCTTGGATTTCTCATATGTTGTAACTGACTGGATTGTTTCACTTGTTTCTGACCAACAGCACTGTTAGGGCAATGAGTGGTTAGTGGGTTTTAGTGGCTTTTACAATTAGGTGGTTATATTACCTTGTGAGCAGTGGATAGGATCTAATGTACTAAACCAATATTCTGTGTATTGCTCTCTCTGAGGTGCCATTTGAAGGATTGATGTTCTTGCTGCTTGACGCGATTTAAAATGCGGTGGAACTATATATTTGTATGTTTTGTTTGGTTCAAAGCTCTTTTATGACTTGTGAGATGATGGATGCGTTTGGATCAAAGAAAGCAATGGGTACTCTTCATTGTTAAGGCAGCATTCAGCAGGTGGTGTGCTTAAGAGACCGAAAAGAAAAGGAAAGAGTATAGTTTATATGCAGACTTCCTTGTTCGTGATACATCTATTTTTGCAATTTGGATTAGTTTCCTTTCGTTTATTTCACTGGAAACTGGAATTTATGGCTGTATTCCATGGAAGTTGGGCTGTACATCTTGGTCTTCCCAATTGTATCACATGGATCCGCCATATAGTGAACCATGGTGTATGGTGGTGGAACTTGTATCAAATTCCTTGGGTGTTTCCATGGTGATGGTTTATGGGCTTTAAATATACAACCACATAGGCTTGTGCGGATACCAGATTGAAAAGTTGCCAAGTCCTGCTGATGTATTCCCAACCATCTAGGATAAGGTTGTGCAGTATCCCTGGATCACTTCTTGTGCAGATGTTTTTGTTGCAATTCTTCATCATATTGTAGATCTGCAATATATTTCAGTAGTTAAGTCATCCTGGACACCCTAATGCTCGACGAGTTGCTCCTTTGCCCGTTGATATCAGCCTGTTACATCTAAAGGAAGGATGGTCGGCATGGCAGTTGACGAGGGGCTCGCTTCTGACCTGGACTTCATAGGCAAGTATTCTGTCTTTGTTATATGGGTTTAATGGGTCCTGAATTATATGCTTGCAATTTCTAAGCTAGACATTGTACATGATGTGCATTTATTTCTGTGTCTCTACTAAGGTATTTGCTCTCTGTAGATCCTAGATGTAGTCTCTATTAGTGTCTCCTTTTGGCGGCTGATTGTATTATCGCTGGGTTCATATCTTTCCTCTTCGTAGATTTTGTCCTTAATATGCTTACTTAAACCAATGGTGTGATGCAGCAGTGTAGAATATAGGTTGTTGATCCTCAAGTTTCTTCAGGAGTATATCTAGCTCAACTGACTTATAGGATTCTTTGCGCACGTGTGGCTGGACCCTTGGGCTGCATGAGCAAATTTACAATGAACGAAGTGGTACAGCAGAACACAATAGATACCTCTGTCATCAAATGCTAGTTTGCTTTACCTGTTAAAGGTGCTCACATGTTTGATGAGGCGCGTTCCTTCTTCCCTAGCTCTGGAGGTTTCATAGCATAGCAGTTCTTTTAACTTTCGCCACTAAACTCAAAAGAGGGTATAAGATGATGTTCTGTGGAGGAGGTACAAAGTAGTTATTACAAACATGCCACTCAAGAGACTTCAGCTACTGGTTCTTCCCTGCTGCTAGTTTGTGTTTAGGTTCCTTTACGTTGGTGAGTTGCAAGTACGCGCCAGATAGCAGCCCTGATGTTGGTTTCAAGGATAAATAGATATTGCAATCTAGGGATCTGGAGGGTTTTTATAATTATCGTACAATAGTGGTTGGTTACGAGTTGCAAAATCAGTTTGGCAATATTGTGCAAGGAATTGGGTAATAGATGAAGGTTAGAAATGATCGACCCAGTTTGGATGGCTCAGTTGACGGTCCCTGATTACGGAGATGATAATTGTGGAGGATTTATTCAAGTCTTGGTGCTGTGGACAACATCCATCTGTGGCTGCAAATCATGTTTTCTCATGGGTCACTGCTTCATGTTGCAGCATCCCATTTTAGGTCTTCTAGTTGTAATGAAAGAGTGGATGACAGACGCACTTTACTGTCACAATATGGATATACAGTGTATTGTAAACACACCTGACTGGCGCCGTTGACTCATTGGAAGAGATACAGCGTACAACAATAGTAACAATAGTACACTGGTATAAAATGTCTGAGAATAGTGTAGTTGCCTCTACCTTACACAATATGTATACACGGCGTATTGTAAACGCACCTGACTGGCGCCATTGACTCATTAGAAGAGATACAGCGTACAACAACATAGTAAAATGGTATTAAATATGTCTGAGAATAGTGTAGTTGCCTCTACCTTTAGAGTCACGACAGAGAAGCTCTTGCTTCCCTCCAGAGACTTTCCAACCATCTCTTATTCTTGACCCATGCTGGCTTACTCTCCCTCGCACTCTTCATTGACCTCTCCCTTTCTTTGTGTGCTTGCTCTGTGGAGCGTGGAGGGATCTTCCTCCCTCGTACGGGACCAGCGCCAAGGTGAGACAGATTGGAATCCATGGTAGTGTACAATTTGTTCTTTGGTTTTAGCTCCCATTCACATTCTTCTGGTTCGTCGGCCAGGAGCTGAACTGGACTGCAATGCTATTGGGTTCAATAGTAATTTCATAGGAAGCATGGCTTCAATAATGGTGGGACTCAAACTTGAAAGGGATTAGTGCTATTAGTGTTGTTGTCCTGTGGAGTTTCGTAGGAACTGAAGGTGGGTTTTGTAGCTAAGTGGGGGGCATCGTGCTTTGTTGGGATCTCAAGCTGTTGGTGAAGTGAACTAATTTCGTTGATTTCGGTTTTGAGTTGGAGACATTGGTGCGTGAGTTTGCTTCTCTTTCTTTTTCATCCCCCTTCCAATATTTCCACCCCACAGCGGGACCTCCCACACAAAGATTCCTCTTGAATTTGAAGGAGATTTAAGTTTATGTTAGCTCAGTTTGCAAGCTTGAAAAATTCGCTGTAACGCATTTTTCCATGCCATCATAGTTTTGAAGATCACAAGAAGTCAGTTTAAGGTTGGGACCATAGTTGCACTGAACTGAAGAATGTAGTCCTCGCTTTGTAACCTGCTCTAGTAGAACTTTATCAGTTTGTTTTTAAACAGGAAAGGAAGCATTACATTTGCATTGCTATCACCTACATGTGTTTAATTGAGAGGTTGTGATGCTTTATTCATTATCCTTTACTGCAATATTGAAAAGCTGTGGAGCTGTATGTCCAGTGAGCTGTCTGCAGTTTCCCTCTATTATGGTTGCTAGACATTGTTTTGAAATGTCTTTGATGCTTGCAAGTTCATCACTCGTTAGTTTTAATTTCGATTCTGAATAATTACTTTATAGTTGTTTTTCTCCTCAAGTTTATGCTTCCAATGTTTTGCAGATGGAGAGCTGTCAGCTGCGTGGTGGTAATTCGTTGTTTAATGGTGAAGGGAAGAATCAGGTATCTTCATATATTCAACAGAAATATGCAAGCTAAATAGAAAATAGGTAAGTGCTGCATGAAAGGTGGCCTAGGGCTTGTTTGGCCTTCTAGAATCGCTAGAGGTTGGAATAGAATGGACGGCAAAATTTGTTTCATGTTGTGCCTGGGGCATGGAACGAGCCATCCCACTCTATTGATCAGTGTGCCCTATGGATCCAGTTCCAGTTTTTGGTCGGGCAGGACAAGCAGAATAGAATGGTTAAAAATCCACCAGAAAATTTGGTGGTATGATCATGTGCCCTATGGTTCCATCCTCCCCTCGGCATCCCTCGTCCCCACAGAGTAAAAAGGGTGAGTTGGGTCCACCTTGGTAGGAGCCCACGTGCATTGGGCGTAGTCTGCTTATTGAGCTACAAAAACTTTTATGGTTGGATAAGGATAAATTTGAAAACTTAAAATTGTCTTTGAAAATACCGGGTGGGGGTTATTTTCATACCTGTTTTTACTGTTCACACCCTTTTCTCATGTGTAGCCATGTTGAGACAAGTACGCCTGAGAACCGTTTTCTCTTTCCTATCTCTGCCGGAGTTGAAATGCGCTATCTTTTTTCAGTCCTCTTCCTACACTTCCCTCTCCACCCTGTCATCTGCCCATTGGCCGCTCCCACCCCCACAATTCCCATCCACCAACAGCCTCGTCCTTTTTCCACAATTCCAGCTCTCTCGCTAACATTTTCGCCCTCCCTCCCTCTCTCTCTCACATTGATCCCCCTCTCTTTCACCCTATCTGAGGAGAATGGGGGAAACAACATGGTTGGTTTTGTTATCCTTCCATTTTTGTCTTTCTTTTTCAAATCCTCTTCCATTAATTCCAGAGTAACAGCCCAACCCCAATGATTTTCCATAACCATCATTCCTGAATTATAGATGGGGAATTCTGGCATTTATTCCTTTTACATCTGGCCAAAAAGTTGGTCTGTATCTCCTGAAGGAACTTGCTTACAGTTGACTCATGTTACTCGTGTCAATCAGTCATGTTTTCGTAGACAAAGCAGTCTTCTAACTGTTCTAGTAACTAATATCTTCATGTTGGACATTGTAAGAAGGAATTCAACACTATAAGCCAATGAATTTCGTGTTTTTTTTATTCTTTTGATGTAATTGTCAGAGGATAATTTGTTGAACGCATGGCATGATTACCTACCAATTGAACTCAAATGAAGGTGCTGGATGCGACTGTGTTTTTGAGTGGCCCCTTTTTTCCTGGAACAAATTCGTACAGTCCATGAATTTTCGTTGCAATCTTGCTTTTAGTTTTGAGGAGATAATGTGGTCCGGCACTATTTGAACCTTTAAACAAGGTGTTCGCTGTTAGAATGTGGCAGTATTTTCCGCATCCAGAGTACAGAATGCCCCATTGTTTACGAGATCACGTCTTTGGTTGCAGAAGAAAGTGTCGGCCCATGTATGGTTGTCGTAGTTAGATTCAAGTCGTTTTTCATATTCAACGTCGTCGTTGAAATTGTCAAGAGGTGAAAACATCTCGATTTTTTACCCTTCAGAATCTTCTTGTTGAGAAAGTTAAACATCAGTCAATTGCCATCAAACACCATTTTATACCCAAAATTTCAAGGTTTTTTTTTTTTTGAAATCAGGTAAGAACCCTATTTGTTATATAAACCAGCTACCAAGTATAACTGTTTTACAGAGCCTAGGCATATAAATAAAAGAACAGATATACAATCCAACAAGCATACACGAGTTATTTACAATGATCCAAAATGCCCAACCCGTCCTATGGCAGTTGATGCGCCGCCACTTCCACGCCACTTCCACACGAGGTCGCAAAATGGCGTGGCCACCTGGAGCCTGCCAGTTCATGGACATCGGGAGACACCATCTTCCGGAAACACGGGCTAATCTTCGAGCTTCATTTAGATCGTGCTGTGATCTGCCACGCTGAAGGAGCGGAGCAGAACTGAGTGTCATTCAACTTATAATACAAATCAAAAAGGACTGGAGAACTTGTAGTGATTAGATCATCCTTCCCTGACAACTGTTGAAACAAGGAAGCATCACTGGTAAATAACTTAAAAATAAAGAAATTATTAGTCAAAGCCCAGTAAAGAATATAAGCGAGAGCAAGCACAGATGCTACGGATCTATCGGTACAACATAACGCTCATGCAAAAGATCCTATGTAACGATCATTCGTGTCAATTGCTTCCATATCAATACTCAGACATAATTTCAACTGTTATTTACCTTACTTGTACAGAATCAATCATTCAAGTAAAAAACCCAAATCCACCAGTAAATGAAAAGCAAGGCAAAATTCGAGGTGATGTTTATTTTTGGCCTTGAGCACACTTCACAAGTGGGGGCCTTGCCGATTTCTCCATCCACAAAACAAATTGGTTGGTTTCACGTCACCACCACCGACATTGCGCATCTTCATGGGCTGGGCATGGTGATGAATCTGTAGGTTTGGCGGTTCAAATCGAATTTGGAATTACAGAGAAGAGGGGCTTGTCTGCTAGGTGCAAATGAGAGAACATACAAACTTTTGTCCCTGAAAAGGGGGGTTCGGTGAAAGTTGCTCGAAGACGGGAGGGCAGACCCATATCGTGAGGCGAGCTTGTTGCACTCGTACATCTTCACCTCCTTTGAGGAGATTCTGGGCGAACTTTGCACTTCTACTGGAACTGGCTTATGCAACCAGACACTGGCAATACAAGTCGAGATCCAGCTCCCAAAAGGTCTGGATTCGAGTAACTGGATGGTAGGAATTATTCGTGTTATCATACCTCGGGGGTTGATGAATTGGATATCTCACTGTATAAGTTTCCATCTCGCCCCAAGGGTAAGAGGCGCGTTCATGAAGTTTATGTGCGCGTTAAGACTTGTTTGGTACGTTCCTTTTCTCTTTCCGTTGTGTTACAATAGTGATAAAAGAGAATCGGAAAATGATATCGTCGGCACTAATGGCGCGGCCAACTATTTTCATCTCCTTGCGGCCTGTAAGATGGCCGTACCACTCAACAGTCGGCCGGCAGACCTGTAATTCATCTCATTGTACTTTCTCTGGTAGAGAGAAGAAGTCCGCGTTGGAAGAAAGTGTGTTAAACAAAAAAGAGAGTAGATTTTCAAATCAGATCCGCCTACTAGTTTGCCTTAGTCTAGCAAAACCCCCAAAGCTGAAAACGTGACATCGGCTCCAGCTTGGGTCTGCTTCGATCTTACACGTATGGTAACAGGACAAGGTTGCCTCGCTAGGTGGACTAGAAACAATCTAACTCAGCTTCCCTTGCCATGCTAAAACTATTACTTTCCAGAGATAGGCGCAAACGCAATGAACACGGGGCTCCCCAATCTCTGATCTTCTGCTGTTAGCTTCGACTGCCCCAAGAAACAGTAGTAGTACTAGTACATTTCAAGCACAGGCACAAAGGTATTCTTCTGCAGTTGAAGAGCGTAGATGGTAGCCATGTGGCCAATTGGCCTGGCTTGAAATCCTATGCCTTCCTCAATCTCGGGCATGAAGTTGATAACACGATGAATGCAAAGAAATAATTCAGTCTTCGACCTCTGTATTGAAAATAAAACTTGGAAATACTGTAGTGATGTCCCTGGAAACAGAGAGAATACATAAAGCATGTGAGATCGTGATGCACAAGGTTTACATGTTTTGAAGAATCTGTAGAATTTGCAGGTCATGATAATTCCAACCAAGTTAAGAGTAACAAAAAGTATGAAGTAATAAATAAAAATCAAAAGAGAAAGCTCCCATGCCAAGTTTAAAGTATAACATGGAAGTAATTACAAGTCTCTCTTCCCGTGAAATCGAGGTTCTTAGTCACGAAAAGAACCAGATCCTTCGATAAAAAATCTTGGTAAGTATTCATATTCTATCAAGATAATAGCGATGAACTTTGCAACAAAAAGCTAGTATCGACAAAACAGAAGTTAAATAAATTAAAGGAATCAAAGCAAGAAGGGTACTTCAGATAAGGGAGAGTCATGTTCTTGAGGAGCGTGGGATGCCGCTCAACAAAGGCCTTCCACTCTTCTTTGCTAATCCTACCATCTTTGTCACCATCGGCGTCTATAAATGTCTGACCGGATCTGACAAACAATATACGTAAACAGACGATCTACCAAGAAAATTCAAAATTTTAACTCGAAAAACTCTTGCCTTGTCAACTATAGCTTCAAGAATATCATCTGACAGAGCCGCATTGGTTTCAGTTAAAGTGGCAGCTACCATTTGCCTGACCTGAAAAATGCGTGGCTATCAATGGCTAAAAAATGACCTTGCATGCTTGTAGAAGGGAAACAGTATAATACTCACTTCTTCCCGCTCGATGTATCCAGTTTGTCTCAAATCATACAACCTAAATGTGACTGCACGAATCGAAAGCGTAACACAATCTACTTTACGCATTGTAATTTTCAAAGTTTCAAAGGACCATGTGAAACGAAAGTAATCAAAACCTCCTAACCCCAACCATTAATAAAGAAACGAAAATTAATTCTCAAAGTACTTACAATCAATCTTTTGCTCCAAGAGAGCAGATGGATGGAAAACACTGAGAACGTGTACAAACTCCTCAAATTCAATAACGCCATTTTTCTTTTCATCGAAAAGATCAAACACCTAGACAAGAAAGAGAATATCTAATTAACTATAAAATCAATGACAAGGTGAAGTGTTTATGCCGATATGCTGAGGGTGAGCTTGCATCCAAACGGTAAGGTTGATCGATAGTGAGTCAGCGACTTCAAGGTCAACGCGTTCCACAGTAGTGGACACTGTACATCAATGTACAATTGCCTTCTTAACTTACAAGACCAGCTACATGGAAACCTTTCACGCGATTGTAAATTTATTTGTACGAAAGAATTTCCATGAAACTTCATTGTGTCACTAACCCAAAGTCATGATCATGAGTATATAAGGCACCCTCCAAACCCATCCCCGGCCTATGGAAGATAGCATTTGGTCTAAGAAAATGATCTCCAGGGTCACGAGGTAAGAGGAATTTGTCCTAACACGCTTAATTAAACCATAAAGATGTGGGAAACAAATTTCAATCATCAACCAGGATTTACCCTATCAAGAAAGAGGTTTTCGCCTGCAGGTGATTTTAGTAAGGCCAGTTGAAGCTCTTCCTGCGAGAAACACAAAAACACGGACGCGAAATGGACAATCAATTGTCTGTTTAATGCATGCAGTAAGCAGCTAATAGTCTCATAATACTGATGATATTAACTCTTATATCTTACTCGTACGCTAATTCTTCAGTTAACCTAAGCGTTGCGATTAATCTGATCATTCTATTACTGGAACCAGAAGGATTATGGGTACCTTGTGAATAAGCCCATCGTCTACAATCGAGCTACTCAATTTCTTGAACAATTCCCTCAATGCCTCCACTTCATTAACCGTAACTGAAACTCAGTAATCAGCAACTTCAGAAGCAACCCAATTACCGAACTATAAGAAGAAATGTACTGCTCCCATTCTCCTCCTGAATTTTGGTACACACTAAATTGAACTCATATAGAAATCGTTAAATTATGTAACTACCGTTTTGGCAAATCAAGCTAGAGTAAAATCGACGACCAAAAGCTAATTTTACACAGCTCAACGGAGTGAACATAAATCTGAGATAAAGAAGGGGAACGGACATGGAGAGTTGCTGGCGAGACGGGCAAGGTCATTGAAGGTATAAGCAGGCTTGGTCAAGCGGCGGTGACGGAAGCAACCGGATAAATTAAAGACGAGAGCTTCAATCAAGAGAGCCAGCGGCATGAAAACAGCACACAGCTTCTCCCCAATTGACAGTGAGCTCGATCCCTGCTCACCACCACAGTAAATTACAATCAGAAAACAGTGCATAAATGCTTGTACGTAGTATAACAAATCTGTGAGAGAGAGAGAGAGAGTACCCAGGAGGAGGAGGAGCTTGCAGAGTCCATTTCCTATTATCTGGGATTACAGTGTTCTCAGCTGTACAACTCCTACAAATATGAAAATTATTAACACCAATCATTGGTGAGATATCATTTTTGCTTCTTTTTATTTTTTCCCTCCAATTAATATATTCTCGTGTCAGTGTCAGTTTTAACATTATTCAATATTGTCGGTAATTGTTAGAGTGGGACGAAAGATGGCATCAATTCGTTGTTAAAACTTTTCATTTTCTATCTTCTTACTCTTACAATAATGCGATGCACCGAATTTTATTTTGTTGACTCATTTTTATCGTGATCATGAGGTACACGAAGAAAGATGTTTCGTTACAAAGAAGATAAATGATAGGAAGTTTAAGCCTTCTTGATCTCTTCATCTCGTCCATTTGCAGTACAACGTTGAATTCATTATAATCCGTTGGAACACTCTTTATCAAAATACAAACGCAAACGCATGCATCATTGACGTATAAAATTGGATCTCTATATTATGTCACATTCTAGTCCGTCTTACGAAACGTGTTCCATTATAAAAAGGTGAAACAAAACATTGGTTTTGTGTAATCCTGCGATGGGTGTAAATGTCAAGTAAGTGGTGGTTGATGTTCCAGTTGGGCTAAAAATTGGGCAGGCCATGGTTGACCCATCCATCCATGAGTCTAGCAAAGTCCCCCCAACCCAAAAATGTAAATGAGTTCCTACTGAGTCTGGGATTGGCCCGAAAGATCATCAACATTTTTGCTCCATCCCTCGGCTCTCTTTTTCGGCGACGGTAGTGTTAACAGTTTTGCGCTAGTATCGGATTAGTCGCTTCACCGTCCCTCTGTTTTAAAAGTGTCGTTAGAATTGCCTCCAACGGACTTTATCAACGGTTTTTTATTACTGAACCAGTTGCCAATTTTTTTAAAGAACTATTTAAACCTTTAACGAACCTTTATAATAATTATATTGTTGACTACTAGCCAATGACCATAAAAAAGAGCACGTGCACCTCTTGTGCAGTGAAAGCCTTTAAATCCTTCAAAAACAATAATGACAAAAGGACAAATGTTGGCCGATACTCGGGTTGCAAGAATTTTCTTCTAATAACCTGTATATAGTGATAATTCTTAACAGTATTTTTTTGACGTTATTAAATAAAAGTTATTAAAAATATTTCGAGACCACTATTTGGCGCTATCGGTGGTATGAGAAAGATTCTTCAATCTCAGCAGGAACCAAAATTTTTTCATAAAAAAATTAGAGTGAGTGACTTCTCCTTCATAATCAAATTTTTTCATGATAAAATTAGGACTTCTCCTTTGCCCACCTCGACCCCGCCAGTCTCTTTTCTGGTTTGTATGCATCCTTGGTTCACCTCCGCTTTAATGGCTCTTATAAAGTCAGTGTGTACACAGAGAGGTTAATAATGAAGAAATTGACCAAGGATGGAGGAACTTGTATGGAACCGGAGAGCATAAGAAAAATCAAATGCCTTCCCCTTTTCATGTACTAATGTTACGGTGTCCTGGATTTTCTCCGATAGCACATCAGCCAGGCCATGATTACATGCCAAGGTGGTGAATTGATTGACCACTTTAACTTTTTTGGGAGAACACATATACATGCACGGCTTGGTGAAAAATTATGGATACGTATGCTACGACATCCATCCAGAAATGCGTATGAATTCGAAAAAAGAATCTCCTGAATATTGGATAGCTGTTCTTAAATTAGGTCAAATGCTTTATGAAATGGGGTGAGTAACAGATCAATAGCAACATCCAAAATGCCTAGACGAACTCAATTCATTATTTCGGGATAAAAATGAAATATAATCTCAAAACTGTACTCTCAAGTTTATCCCAAATACAGCTTTAATAACCAAGTTTGAAATGTACTAAAGAAGTACCCAACTTTTAAAAAGCGTACCAAATCAGTACTTAAGCTGACAGAGCATGGATGCAGTTAAAAAGTCAGCGGGGTAGAACTGTCATTATTAAAAAAAGGTGATGGTGTTTTAAAAAGTTCAGGTACTGATTTGGTACAGTTTACATTTCATAGGTACTGAAACTTGCAGCTTTTGGGGATCTTTAATTTGTATCGAAACGAGGCTAAGTTCCTCCGTCATCCATCAGAACTTTAACCCGCATTCAATCAAAGAGTAAATATTATCTTTGACGGAGACTTGCCTTTGGAGAATGAGTTATTTATCATAATATAGCCAAAGCTTAGAATGTTTGCATTACACTTCAATTACCATATGTGGGCGTGTTTCTCCAGAGAAAGATATACGCCAGTTCACCCATTCGTTAATCAAACGACAGTGGCACACTATATTTCAGTAAGAGCAATAAACTAAGTTACAGGTACAGATGATATCTCAGAATATGACCATGAACCAGACCAACATTATGTCTATGTGATAAGGAAGGGTCTTAAAACACATTGACCATGACTATGAAACTATGACAACTTATTCCTAATACAAGCACTAGCTGAATGATGGTCGTCTGATTCATGGTAATCAGTTCATGCACGCACTACGTTGATGAAAGTTCCTTCTTTTCTGAAGCGTGGAGGCAGGAAGCCATAGCTCGGATTATGTACTTAATCATCATGCTCTTTACTAGCCTCCTTTTGGGCGGAACCAGACTCTCACACTTGGCAGTTTTGAAACTTGGCTGGCTTTTGGTTGGGACTTGGCCCCCGCCTGGCTTCACCTCAACAGCATCTCTTCCGGCTTCGGCTTGTGCCATTCCCTCCTTTCCTTTCCTTTGCTTTCCTTTCCTTGGTTCACCTCCGTAGTCTCTCTTTCACTCTCTCTGCATATATATATATATATATATATATATATATATATATATATATATATATATATATATATATATATATATCTACATCCCTCAAACACGTACACAGTACAGAGGAAATTGGCAATGAAACTACCTCGCGACGCGTGGTAGTTATATACAGGGAAAAGTAGCCAATCCTCGTCATGTCGTCATGATGATTTATATTTCATGCTCCAAAAGTTCAACATGGGATCTTGGTCAGTTTAGTGAAATCCACCCATAATTGGTTGGTCCTAAAAGTACTTCCTTAAAGCATGACGTACAATAAATCATTAGTCCGCGGAACGGAGAGTATTAGAGCAACAAAGTTAACATGCATATACTCCGTTTGGCAGTGACAGCAGCATAGTGCAAGCTGGTGGCGAGAACAGTGGCAAAGCATTAAGTACAGCACAAAAGTATCACGTACATTAAGAGTGATAGATCGCAAGCTAGCTAGAGCCGGCGAGAGCGTTTGTGAAGATCGCAAGCTAGCTGGAGCCAACAAGAGCGTTTGTGAAAAAGTTGACACGTACTTGATGACGAGAAGGAGCAAGAGAAAGAACTCGATCGACACGTACTTGATGACGAGAAGGAGCAAGAGAAAGAACTCGATCGGATCGAGTACTAGCAAATGTCACTTTAAAATTAAAGGATTTGGTGACAAATGCATTGCAATCTTCAAAGGCCAAGGTTCAAACTCTGCAAAGTTCTTCAAAAGTCACTACAAGAAAATATATTTTTAGTTATGGAATTTGACTCCGTCACGAAAATTCCGTCACCCAACAACCCAATTTTAAGCAGTAAAAGGAAAGTTTGATTTGGTGACCAAATTTTTCGTAGCTTGAAGTTTTAGTGACATAATTTCTAGGAAATAGGTTTTAAGAAGTTAAACAGAGTTTTAAAATATAACAATCACATAACCCTAATTTAATATTGCCTGTTTTGATCTTTACTCTCTCAGATCTCAGCGCCGCCCCCCTCCCCCCGCACCCAACACTGCTGCCTTTCCTCTCTCGATCTCCCACATCCGCCCGCTCCCCCGCAATCCAACTGCAGATTAGGCCCAACGCCGCCACCACCTAGTTCGCGACGCTCCCCGCCGTCGTGGTTGCCTCTACTGCCGGTGCTTTGCCTGCATACTGTCGGCTGCCATGGCTGCCGCCGTCCCACTGCTGCTGCGGCTCCTTGTTGTCCCTGCCATCACCCAGTCGCCGCCCCTAATTTCTGCCCTTTCGTAATCCTTCTTCGATCAAGGTGAGTTTTCCAATTTTCTCTGTTCTCTATTTATGTCTCAAGCGTTCTTAAGTTTGGACTTTGTTGGATCATGATCCAAACATGTGAATGATCAATCTGAAGTTCTGAACTGCTTTATTGTTTGTTACCCAATAAGCCATTCATAATTTACTGTCAAAGTCAACTTGACCACTTCCATGGTGACTAAATAGGCTACAGAGCATCTCCGTTTGTCATGTTGCGTTTTTGTTTTTTTTTTAGTTTTTGGGATTCTATTATGAATTGATTCAAGGTTTTGGTAGGTAGTTGAAATTGAAGCATCTTCTGTGCTGAAGAGGGTGATGCTTTAAACATGCGAACAAGTAGCCATCTGTGCTGCTGAGTGATTGTTCATTTACTTCAGCATCTGCACTTAAGCCACACTCATCTGATACAATAAGAAATATGAACATGTGCAAGAAGGAGCATGCTTTCACTGATTTGACGATTATCCTAGGATGGTTAGGATGACCTTGTGAGAGGGAGGGTAGAGAAGACAAAAGACAACACATGTAGAGAACTAGGGAAGACTTAAATGTTACACCTTTACAGATAATGTGAATGTTAGATCTGCCACTAAAGATATAGTATAACGCGGTAAAATGCTAGGTCTTAGTGGCAATTCAGCAGAGTTTATAGAAGTTTTTCACTGAGATACTGTCAGAAGTGTTAGTCATAATATGCATTGATGAAGGTTGCGAGACATGGCTGTAGCAAAAATATATTCTTAGTGTATCAGGTAGGATTTAGGGACTACGTTTGGTACCACTCGACGTGAAACTCTAATGGTTACAAAGGGTTTAGCCCTCTGAGATCAATGCAATTCTCTGGGGAATTTAGGAGTACAGACACTAATGTGGTCTTTTGTTTCATTACTAGATAAGAAATGACTGATCTCCAAGAGCTATTGTTGGCACAGCACTATTCACAGATCAGCAGCATTTTCCAATATGAAGGGCCATGCTGCCATGCATCACATATCCAGAAATGATAGGCAAAATGTAACAATTAGCAGTTAGAAAAGGATCTATGGACGTCATTATGAATGACAGAAAAGACAATTGAGATGCTTCTTCCGGATTAGTAGTTTTTGTACTCGAATCAATTTGATTATTATTTCCGGACTGAGGCACCCGAAATGCTGGATCACCTAATGGATGGGATTCCTACTGAACGAGAAAACTTTTGAAATAATTTTTCGTGACACGTTAGCACCATTGTTTTGTGACATAGATTCATTCTGATGTTGCTATTTAATAGTTGTATTAAAGTCAAAAGGCTCTGCCTTCCATGTGTCGCCAACCATAGTTTTGTGACATATATTCATTCTGATGTTGCTATTTCACAGTAGTATTACAGTTAAAAGGCTTTGCCTTCTAGGTGTCACCAAGTGTTTTTAAGTCATGCCAAGGATCATTTTTGGGCCTTCAACTTATTGTCCATTATAACAGGATATCAAGCTTAACAGGATATCGTGCTCAGGCAATGAACTCTGTGGATAATGTTGAGGAGGTATGACTTACCGTACCGGATGTCCTGGACAAGAATTCGTTTATGTCTGGGCATATACAATTCATGATTCTTCACCATATTATTTATGATATGATTTTTAGCAATTATCAGTTAAATTTATCTTTTATTTGATTGTGCAGCCATCTAGAAATACATGGGATTATGATGTCAATGATGGTGTGGATGCCAACGAGGAGTATGATCTTGATGAGGATGGAAATTGAGTGACCAACCAATCCCCCCTCTTTGATATTTCAAACATCTACTTACTTTCATATTCAAGGATGTCGTTACATTATGATAGTTTAGGAATTGTGTTCGACTTGGTATTTGATGTGTTTATAGATTTGTGGAGTTCGATGTGTTAATAAAATTTATAGAGTTCGATGTGTTAATGGATTTTGTGGAGCCATGTCTTTTGGAATTAATATGATACATGCTTTTATCGTTGTATTGAAAAAAGATTCCAAAATGCTATCACAAAATGAACAAAAGCGTCATAGCCTAGACACTGCGTACGCAACACTTTTACCCACATCAAAAGCCAATTCGTGAAGTCAATGGCAAATGACCCAGTTCTCTATGGAAAGCGATCGCATCTCTAAAAGACTGAAAACATCACCTTGGACCATAGTCTCTACAAAAATGACACAAGGAAAAAGATGAGAACGACAACTCTTACTCCATCGGTAGGGTGGAAGTGAAGTGGGTTAGAGACTTAGAGGATACATCAATTTTAAGGGAGGATGAATTGGTCAATTTTGTAAGACCGTAGGGCTCTTTTTACGTCCCGATGTTTAGTCAATTAATGACGTACGTAATATTTTATACAGACAACCGATAAGAGTGAGATTACTCGAAAAGTCATGGACTGCATCCCTCGTTGCTAGTTTAGGACATCATGGTGTAGCTATTCCAAAGTCATTTCACATTCTTATTTTGGGGCTATTACTCTTATTAACGATGCACTTTTAGGAACAAAACTAGTGTGCCCTAAGATCGAATACCTATACTGCTTTATTTCACTGCTTGCTTCTAGCTTCTTCGAGGGCCCTAAAACAAAAATTAAATTCATATCAAAGTACTAACTAAGTCCCGTTTTTTTTACTAAACCAGATGTTGGAATCTGAAGATATATTACACACGATGATACCCATTATCTGTAATTTTTGCTATAATGAATATGAACTCCATTACTTTAGTATTGACAGAATTGCTTCACATCTCTTGAAAGAAGCGAGATCATTAGCTACTTTTGCATGTCACGCCCAAACAATAGTCCGCCAGAATTATGTCCTTGACAACTTATAGCTTAAGGTAACTCTTTGTGGTGATAGGTTTGCATAGATACGTGCAGTGTCCACTGTTATTTGAGGTTGCAAGCCTTTCTCATGTCTATATTAGTAACACAACTTGCACGGCCCTAAGGCCATCAATTTTAAACTGTCATTTTAATTATCAATGTAATTCTCTTGCATTATCTTATCGTTCTTAAAATCCTTGATATTCGTTCAAAATTTTATTTAATTTATTTTCTTCTAGTTCAGTATGTTTCAATAAGTATATTTTCCAATGGACTTTGTAGAGCAAGCTAAGATCCGGCCCAGCCCGAACCACCCCTAAGTTTTCCTTTTAGTAAATGTCCTTTATTCTATTAAGCTCATAAATACTCCTTATCAACTACTTATTTACCTACTATGCCACTCTGCAGTCTGCACCACCGACCGGAGAAAACCAGAAGTTCACCGCCGGAGGTGATTCACTAGCGTTTTGCATCGAACCCCACTCTCTGTAGCAGTTGAATTCACCAGACTACCGAGTAAATTTCAGGCAAAAAGGAAAGAAAAAAAAGTTTATTGACAAATGTTGATGTTGTTTGGTTCTCAATTCAATTCCAAGGGTGTGATGCTGTCTAGCTTACATATGCTGAGTGCCTATTGTCTTTAATGGTGCAGATGAGCGGAAGGTGCCCACAAATTTACTGCATGGTTTTGCTTCTCGAGGGGAGCAAGTCGCAGAGGTCTTGTGCTTGGTCCAAAAAAGAAAGATATGGAACGGAAGCAAGTCTATCATATTTGTTAGCTGGGGAAATTGTTAAAAGGGTCCTGTATGCAGTTTGCCACCATCTGAAAGTTCCGCATACAGACCACCTCCAAGTTGGTCTTTCAATGAGATCCGTGATGAAGGTAATGGCTGTCCTGTATTGACAAAGTCGATGTTGTTTGGTTCTCAATTCAATTCCAAGGGTGTGATGGTGTCTAGATTACATATGCTGAGTGCCTATTGTCTTTAATGGTGCCTGTTAATAAATTGGGTCAATGGACCCATTATCCGCCCACTAACAGATAATGTGTATTTGTTAGTCTGGATAATTACAGTTAATTAGAGGATATTTATCTCCTAAGTGTTTGAGGTAAATACATCTTTATCTCCTAAGAGTTGGAGGTAAAGCCAGTCTCTAATTGTATCTCTATATAAAGGCTAGAGATATCCCAATAAATAAAGGAAGTCATAGCAATAATCCCTCTCTCTATAGCACTCTCTCTAGAGCAATCACCAAGCTCTAGGATTTGGTTCGTGGACGAAGAACTCGACTCTAGTAGCCGTTTTCGTACCTGCGAAAAAGATCAAGCGCGTTGGAGGCTCGTAACAACAAGGATCCTACGTCGGAATTTTCGAAGACTTCGTACGGTATGTTTTCGAACCCATTACGTGTTACGTGGTAGCACGATAATTGTTGTAATCGTTTCAACATTGGTATCAGAGCATGATTACTTGTTGATTCGCCTTTAACATGCTAGATTAAATAATGTGCATGTTACGATTTTTTCCGGATACATGAATGAGACCCATTATTAAAATTCGAAATTTATTGAGCATGTTTTTCTGAAAAATAATTAGATGTTTTTGTTCTCCTATGGTTGAGGATGAACTCCATAAAATTTCGTGATTTTTGGATGCATGATTTGTGAGAAATCACGATTTTATTTTTCAAGAAAACTGTGGTTTTTTCGAGTTTTGGGACTCAAATTCGGAGTATGATATTCTGTTTTTATCATGATCGGTTGGTACATAATTAATCTATGTTGTATAAGCTTTCCAACGATATATCGTACGCATTATTTGGCTTAAAAACGAGAGAGATATGGCATCCCGAAGTTGGCATCGCGACATGGCGGCGCTGGAAAAATTAGGGTTTTCCTACGAAGATGATGAACAGTAAACCCACGCGCGCCACGCGCTCAAGCCGAGCCGTACACGCGCCACACGCGCAAAGTCGCGCCGAAACCAGCCGTCACGCTCATCCACACGCCAGTCGTGGCTGAGCCCAGGCGCGAAACGCGCCCACGCGCTCTCACGCGCCAGCAAGGCAGCGTCCACGAGCCCACGCGCTCCACGCGCGCGTGCCTACCACGCGCCTGCTCCAAGAATCAGCTGCGCTGTCCCACGCGCACGGCGGCGCGTGGAGGCGCGTGCAGACTGGTTTTTTGGCCGGTGATCGTCACCGCCGGCGAGTGGAGTCTTGTCGTGCCTTCTGAAAATTTTCAGTGGTGTTGAATTACCTTTATACCCTCTGTGTGTGTTCTGTTTAATTTTTAAACGACTTTTTCTATGAAAAATTAACTTTAAAATTTTGTTTTATACACACAGAATTTTTATTTAATTTCAGAGGGTATATTAGGGTTAAATTTACTGTTTGCCAATTTTTTTAGGATTTATCTCTCAGTTTTTGGTCATTTGTGAGTATTTTTTGTGGTACTTTTGTGGTTCCCAAAAATACGAATAATGCGTAAATATTATTTTTTGCACTTCGTGAGTAGCAATAAATATTTTTGGAGAGTTATATGACATAGATAAATTATGTCTAATTTGTTACATGCTTGCCTTGATTTGTGTTATGGTTTAAATATACTTTTGAGGTATATTTGTTGGGTTTTTGGTAAATCCACACTTTTAAACCATTTATATTTTCAAGGCCCTTGTCGCCCGTTTTCCTTGGGAGGAGAATGTGGCCTATTCATCCATTTTATTACCCTGTAACTTCTTATTTGAGTATGCTAGTTTTAGGTTAAATGGATGGATATTAGATTGGCATTCTAAAGAAACTTATGTTTAATGTGTTTACTTTTGTTTTAAGAAAATTCTTTTGAGAATAATGTGTTGTGCGGCATCTCCATTTGTTTTATTGGAGTAGTTTGTAGTAGGATTCTCAAAGATGTTGTATTCTGCTATTTCCCTGTATATTTCGAGAAAGCCTTGTACGGGGATGTAATTTCGCACGCACATTATTCAAACCAGAATTTTCTTAGCATAAGTTATTAGAATGCCAATAGGGCTCAATGGAGTCCTTGCAAATTTAATTGCATGGTGCAATTTTATATTGTTCTAAATTATCATGTGGATGATTTATTGTGGCTTATATGATGATGAAATTTATTGCGAAAAATTACTTGAAAAATATTTTTCCCAACTCACATACATGGGAGATGATTACGAGCTTAGCAGATTTTCGATTTCATGATGTGAGGAAGGATTATGTTTTTCATTTGAATTTTTTGAAATAAAAATAAGGATGTATAATTAATGTCTTTTCCTTGCGCAATCTAATGTAGTGAATATAATGGCCACCAAAAATGTCATAGCTGATCTCGTTAAGGGTGAGAAACTTAACGGAGATAATTATGACGTTTGGCACAAAAAGATGAAATTCATGCTGAACGAACAAGAGCTCGAGGAGCACTTGACCAAGGAGATGGTCGCGCCAACTGAGGCGCAACCCCTAAGAGACCACACTGCCTACCAGAAATGGAATCAGAAAGATCGTAGTGCGCGCTACACCTTGTTGAGCAGCTTGCAAAATGATCTAATCGGGCAGTATGATGAACTTCCAACTTGCAAAGCTTTATGGGATCAGCTCAAGTTCTCTTTTGGTGGAACCTCAACTACGCGGCTTCGTAGCCTTGTGATTAAGTTTGAGGAGTACACAAAAGACCCTAAACATACCATGAGTGAACATCTAAGGATGATGTCCAATATGATTGGTAAGCTAAGGGATGCTGGCCATGCGCTCACAGATGAGCAGCAAGTCAGAGCTGTCATAAGGTCCCTTCCTGCCTCGTGGGCCAATATGAAACAGATATTGACCCACAGTGAAAACATCAAGAACTTTTCTGATGTTTCACAGCATGTCATCCTTGAGGACGAGACTCGAGATACTGACAAGACCCTTGCTTATGTCGCCCAAGGGGGATCGCGCAATGCAAATGGCAAGCGCGGAAGACAAAGTAAGAAAGGTAAGAAAGGCGAGGCTAGCACTTCTGCGCCAAAGGAAGGAAAAATGAAGAAACGCAAGAGAGGAAAACGTGGTGGGAAAAAGGATCTGTCTAAAGTTAAATGCTTCAACTGTCAACAGAAAGGACACTTCGCTCGTGATTGCACTGAGCCGAAGAAGGTACTTTCAGAATCTCTCTCTCAGTTATATGTTTCCTCACATGTGATGGTTGCTCATTCCCAACCTGTGTGGTTTGTGGATACAGGTGCAACAAAACATGTAGCACGTGATCGAGAGGGGTTCGTAGATTATCACCGGATTCCAGCGGGTAGCAAACATATCTTCATGGGAAACAATAGCTCCGAAGAGGTGCTAGGGGTTGGTTCTTACCAGCTCAAGTTGCGCACTGGGCGCACATTGATTCTAGAGGATGTGCGATATGCACCCACAGTTCGGCTTAATCTACTTTCAGTTACTGCTTTATTAGACAGTGGTTTTTCCTTTATTTTTAGGGGTAATAAGTTGGACATTTTTTTGGATGATGTTTTGTTCGGACATGGTTTTCGCATGGATAGTCTTTTTCAATTGGATTTAATTGATTCTCAGTCTTCTTATTCTTATGTGGTGAATGATAATATTGTGAATGATTCTACCACCTGGCATGCAAGACTGGGCCACATAGGCCAAGATAGAATGACTCGTTTGGCTAGAGAAGGCCTTTTAGGCCCACTCGCAAAAGTCAATCTACAAACTTGTGAGGCTTGTTTGGCTGGTAAAGCATGCAGGAAGCCTTTTGGAAAGGCTGTGAGAGCAACTCAACCACTTGAGCTAGTTCACTCTGATATATGCGGACCTATGAGTGTAAAGGCACGCCATGGCGCCTCTTATTTCCTTACACTGATAGACGATTATACGCGATATGGTTATGTGTATCTGATATCTCACCGCTACGAAGCTTTGGACTGTTTCAAACGCTTTGTAGCTGAGGTTGAGAATCAGAAAGAGAAGAATTTAAAAACTCTTCGCACTGACCGAGGACGCGAATATTTGTCAGATCACTTCAAGAAGTTTTGTGAGGAAAAGGGGATACGCAGGCAACTTACTATTCCTAATACTCCACAACAAAATGGTGTTGCGGAAAGAAGGAATAGAACATTGTTAGACATGGTTAGGTCTATGATGGCGCAAGCAAACCTTCCTATATCTTTTTGGGGGGATGCCCTTTTGACTGCAGCCTATATACTTAATCGTGTGCCTTCACAGTCAGTCAAATCCACCCCTTATGAGCTTTGGAATGACCAAAAGCCAAATTTGGATAACTTGCGCCCATGGGGCTCAGCAGGTTATGTTCACAGTACTTCTCATAAGTATGGGAAACTAGGGCCTAGAGCAAAGAAGAGTATCTTTCTAAGGTATTCTGAAAACTCTAAAGGCTATGTAATGTATGGTGAACATCCAAATGGTGGAAGGACTGAAATAGAGTCTCGTGATGTCGATTTCATAGAGAGTGATTTTCCTAGCATTGGAGATGCGAGTAAGAATCTTGACCTCTATGAGTTAGAGGAGGTTGAACCCACTTTACCATCTTCAAGCGAAGGTGGGGAATTAGTTCCTCATCCGGTTGTCGCTGAAGATAGTGTAAGTGACCTTCAACCTAGTGGGAGTATCCCAGACAGTGGGAGCACACCACAAGGACCATTAGGTCAACAAGATTCTCAACTGCGTAGAGGTGCACGAGGAAGAGTTCCACGTCGTCGTTTTGAGATTGACGGAGAAATTCTTATGTGCACTCCAAATGATGAAGACGAGCCTACTTCTGTGGAAGAAGCCTTATCTTCATCTGCTAGAAATGAGTGGATGGCTGCAATGAAGGATGAGTTAAGCTCAATGGAAAAGAATCGAGTCTGGGAGTTGATTGACCTTCCGCCAGGGCGCAAGACTATTGGAAACAAGTGGGTTTTTAAAGTCAAACGCAAGGTAGATGGGTTAATCGACAAGTATAAGGCACGTCTTGTGGCGAAAGGCTATACCCAACTGCGGGGTGTGGACTATGAAGATACTTTCTCCCCAGTGGTGAGATTTGCTTCAATTCGCCTGATCCTAGCTATTGTCGCCCAGCAGGATTTAGAACTTTTTCATATGGATGTTAAGACTGCGTTTCTCAATGGAGAACTAGACGAAGAGATTTATATGGCTCAACCCGAGGGTTTTGAAGTCAAAGGACATGAGCGCAAAGTTTGCCGTCTCAAACGTTCTATATATGGTCTCAAACAATCGTCTAGGCAGTGGTACTTTAGGTTTCATCATGCCATTACCTCTATAGGTTTTGAAATGATTGAACAAGACCATTGCGTTTACGTAAAACGATCCAAGAAAAATATTCTAATCCTTTCTTTGTATGTGGATGACATTCTTTTAGCTGGAAATGACATGAGTTCCATTGTCGCCACTAAGCAGTGGCTGTCCTCAACTTTTGAGATGAAGGACATGGGAGAAGCTAATTATGTGCTCGGGGTTAAAATCATACGTGATCGTCCAAAGAGACTTCTCGGTTTGTCTCAAGAGACATATATCAAGAAGGTCATTGAACGATTTCGTATGCATAACTCAAAACCCATAGACACTCCAATGGACAAGGCGTGTACTTTAACAACAGACCAATGCCCAAAGAATGATGAGGAAAAGAATCGGATGTCCAAAGTGCCTTACGCGGCTGCAGTTGGGAGTCTGATGTACGCTATGTTGTGTACGCGTCCAGACATCTGCTTTGCCGTTGGAATGGTGAGTCGTTATCAGAGTAATCCTGGACCCGCTCATTGGAATGCGGTGAAGAGGATCCTTCGATACTTGCGTGGAACCGCTGATCTCGTCCTGTGTTATCATGGTGGAGACTTGAGACTGAGAGGATACAGCGATGCTGATTGGGGCGCTGATAGAGATGAGCGCATATCCACTTCGGGTGGAGCTATCTCTTGGTACAGCAAGAAAAAGTCTTGCATCGCCCTATCCACGATAGAGTCGGAGTATGTTGCTTGTTCAGCAGCAGTCCAGGAAACTGTTTGGTTGAGGTCATTCTTACAGGCTCTAGGGGTTACAGCTCATGCAGATGAGTCTGTCACTGTTCACTGTGTCAATACAGCTACCCTAGATTTTGTAACGGACCCCAAATATCAAACACATAGGCCTTCGTTATCACTTCATTAGAACTTTAGTTGCGCAAGGAGAGGTGTCCATGAAACATATACCTACTGGCAGAATGGTGGCTGATCCTTTGACCAAGCCCATTGCTAGAGATGTTTTCCTTTCTCACATTAGGAGTATGGGACTACGTAGGTTTTGATATGTTTATGGCATCTTATGTACTTGACATTATTTATTACATTAAATTTTCGTTCCTTGATTTGAGTTTATTTTGGAATGAATGGATAATCTTTGTGATTACATATACATCCTTGTTGAGAGTGTCACCAGGCTCGAATTGACCCACTCACACGGGTAATTCACCTTGGCGCTAAGATAGCGAGCAAGATGAGACATAATTGTCTTAAGCGCCAAGTGGGCGAATAAGATGATACAGCTTATAAAGCAAACATGTCGCCTTAGTTGGAGCTAAGATGAGACCTAATAAATGTAGGTCGATCATAGAGTATCTCCACAACTCTATGTAGCCTGTTTACAGCCGAATGTGAGATTTCAGGCAGGCACTATGAGAGTGACTGGGCTGAAAAACTCAGGTTAGGCGCTTGTACAGCGACTAGACTTAGATTCGTATGGCGTATTTATTATACATTTATGTGACACGCCCTTGAGGGTTACGCCATAGCATGCAAATCATACTGCATGTGCTAAATGCAGACCGACAGTGGGAGTGACGAATGAATCCCTGCTTCGTCACTGTGTGAGCCACTTGGATCAAAATTTTTGATCATATATGGTACCCTTTTCACCTTAGACTATGTCATGAAGAGGATACTCAATGTCGCTACTTTAGCATGTACCCTTGGATCATGGATGATGCGGTCTCGCGGGGCATGTCTAGGAAAGCGGTTGGGTCTAATTGGAATGACATGAGGGCTTTGGGAAGAAAGTTCAATATTACATCATGTTGTGTGATTCATAGCCCGGGCGACTTTGTCGATTTTCGTTTCGATATGAGTCATGAATACATAACATATGAGAGGTTTAACACTGCTCATTATGAGGGATTTGAGAGTGTTTAATCTGGTGTAGTTGAACTATCTGGGGTACATACGAGATTTATTGGAGTGATGTATTGTGTTAGTTTGGTGATAACTTAATACAATACTCCTCAACTGGACATCCTTTCTCGTAGGTCGCACGTTCCATTTCCTGTATGAGGAGATGAGTGGACGAGAGATAAAGAGGGACTACGATTTATTTGCCCTGTGTGTGGGCGAGTGGGAGCTGTTAATAAATTGGGTCAATGGACCCATTATCCGCCCACTAACAGATAATGTGTATTTGTTAGTCTGGATAATTACAGTTAATTAGAGGATATTTATCTCCTAAGTGTTTGAGGTAAATACATCTTTATCTCCTAAGAGTTGGAGGTAAAGTCAGTCTCTAATTGTATCTCTATATAAAGGCTAGAGATATCCCAATAAATAAAGGAAGTCATAGCAATAATCCCTCTCTCTATAGCACTCTCTCTAGAGCAATCACCAAGCTCTAGGATTTGGTTCGTGGACGAAGAACTCGACTCTAGTAGCCGTTTTCGTACCTGCGAAAAAGATCAAGCGCGTTGGAGGCTCGTAACAACAAGGATCCTACGTCGGAATTTTCGAAGACTTCGTACGGTATGTTTTCGAACCCATTACGTGTTACGTGGTAGCACGATAATTGTTGTAATCGTTTCAACAGTG